>VWZF01007212.1:2567421-2662428 GCA_013396755.1 Sclerurus mexicanus | reverse complement strand
TGGAGCAAGCAAAGCGAACCTTCTTTCTACACCTCATTCAGCAGTGACATCAGCCCCAGGCTCCCCACCTGCCCGGTTTCCATAGCGATTACACAAAGCACACAATGACATCAGCTGGCATGACATCAGCTCTTTGAGCGCAAACAATACAAGAACTACTACTTTGTGTGAGGCCTTTGGTAGGAGGCAGTGGTGTTCCTGGGAGCCGCTGATGTAATGCTAACAGGTGGCTTCTCCGAAAGAAAAAGGCGGAAAGAGAAGGAATGCAATGATGCATCCCTCCCCCCTCCACCTCATCCAAAAAGCGCATGTTGCTGTTGTACCAGGACACTCAAAGACATGCTCCACATTGAGACGAGCCAAGTGTTCAGACTCAATTGCACTTTGTTAACTGCAAGCCAAAACCCAGGAGGGGAGAGAGCTACTCTGAAGTTACTAGAAAGAGCTACACTAGCCAAAGTAAACGCTGAATGTCACCATCCCAGAAATGTTACTTAAGAAGAACAATAAATAAAAATAAAATTTAAAAAAAAAATAAAAGAGAGGCTATTTGTCTTTTCCATGCTCTTTCACAGTGATCTAGGGAAGGTTTAAAATAAAGCAAAACATGCTGTCACTCAGGCTCTGGATCAGACACAGCGAAGAGCTCCAATGCCTATGTTTTGAGTGCTACAATTCAAATGTCCATGACATATCTGCCCATAAGGTGGTACCCAGCCAGGGCCATTTCATGCCATGTGCTGTACTCCATGGGGACAAGGCACCCAGACTAGGTTACAACCATCTGATCCCCTCTAATACAAGTGACCTTTTTAACATCCAGACTCCTATCTTTCACACACTACTAGCAAGTCATTTTCCCAGAAATCCTTGAAATGCCTACAAAATGCAGAGTATTTCCCCTGCCTCGAAAGTGTGCTTGTCTTCAGCTATTTCTGCTGTTTACAGGACATACAGCAAACAGATTTGCCTTAAGGATCTCTACTCTCGAAGTTGTTGCAACAGGGAATCTAGATAGAAAGAAAAGCAAGGACAAAAATCTGAGCTCCACTGCCAACACATAAAAGATAAGGTCTGAAAAATCTTCTCAGTCCACTTAAGAGAACAAACAACACTACAGTCTCCAAGTTGAAGATGTCTGAAGTCTCATCCAAACCAACATCCCAAGCCTAGAGTCTGGACTAAAGGCTAAGTCCTAATCCACATTCCCATCCTTCTGCATAGGCAAGCAATCTATTCAGCTTCTATATTACTGTTTAAACAATAACCAGAGAATGCTGGGAGATTCCCAAGAAAACCCCTGAAAAAGTTGTTTTAGTGGCCCAGAGCCAACGCTCATTTTCCACCTCTCCCACAGCCTCTAGGGAATAGGCATCTGGAGATGGAATCCCATTGTTTCATCACTCGGGTGGAGACACAGTGGTGGTGGCAGACACCATCCTGTTTCACCAGCTGCCTTGTAAGATACAGCACAGCTGGGGACTCTGGAACAAGTTCTTTCCTCACCACTCATGTCCTACTCTCAGGTCCTCTGCCTGTTCCATTGACCAGAGAAGACGTAATTACTCCTGCTACCAACCCTTCACTGTGAGTTCTAGTCCAGCAGACGACAGTGAAATCAAGAGACCATTACATTGTGCAGGGCTCCTCTATTACCACTACACTCCAAAGAGACCAAGAGGTGCTCCAGCAGAAGCATCAGGACAAAAGATAGGAAGGAGACCCCAAATACAGCACGTGGAAGATGATGCCCAAACAGGTGGAGGAGCCAAGCAATATAATAGCTTTACCCACAATTTTTTTCCAGATATTTGCCAGTGGTCACCATTCCTATTGCTGACTGCATCCCCCATTCTCCTTGTTCACCTCCTCATGTGTGTGGGGAGCTAAAAAGTCAGTTCAGGGAATATTTAAAGTACCTTACCCAAGCAACTCTCAGAGCAAATATCCCCAAAAGAACACATTGCTGGAGAGAGAATTACTAACCTGAACTGGCTCAGACACGTGAGTGAGCAAGGACTGGACAAGAGCACTGGTATTCAGAAAGGATGCAGCAAGATGCAGTAATGGAGAGAAGCTGAACCCTAAGCCAATAGCAGGAGCTTAGCTTGGATCTGAACTGCCATATGTGTCATGCAGGTCTCAAAACAGGACCCAGATACCTTTATGAGTGCTGTTGCACTCTTACCACACACAATCCTTGCACCTAACTAATTTATGAGGCACTACTGTAATTTAAGTGGAGCTCACACATGCATAATGCTTAGGTTTTTCTACAGTTTAGAAGACTACTTCCCAAAACAGGTCCAAGCAAAGTTAATTATGACCAGTCAGAAAGAGTAAAAGAGGGAAGGACTTTTCACATGAAGGTAAATACAATGTGCAGGCTATTCAAATGTATTTGTATTCCTTTTTCAAGCAGCTGCTATTTCAGGATTTAAAGTCTTCATGTAGGAAGGGGAGAGGAGGTGAGACAGGAGGCCAATACATAGTTCCTGTGAGCCTGGTCTAAGAGTTGATTCATTCAACTCAGTAAGGTCCAACACATATCAGTGCTACTGACCACAACTCCAGATCACAAGGAAGCTGAAGGCATAGATGCAGAGACTTCACTCGTGGTTGTAACAAAAGCTGTTTTGTGGTTGACACTGCCCAAGCCTTCCCAATCCTGGGGCATGAAGGAAGCATTATACAGGGCAGTAACAGCAACCTTGGCCAAGAAGCACAACCCAGCAGAAGCTTCTCACTAGCGCAGAAGTAAGCTACATTTTAAAAGCAGCTTTTCAGATGCTATTTGCAATATGCAAAAAGCCTTCATCATACAGGGGAAGCCTAAGTAAAGAGGCAATATAATATATCCACCATGAAAGCCCATCAGCACACAAGGCAGTGCTGTTTGAGCCTAGACTCAGCAACATCTTCAGCCATCTTCAGCAACAAACCAAAATGCCGACAGCCAGGTAAACCACCAATGTTCACTTCAACAGAATATAATGCTCGTAGCCTGCCTCTTCTGGCTTTAAACACACCACACAGCTGTAATAACCAAAGTACAGCAAAAAGCCTGAACTGCCCAGACATTCAGATGCAGCACACACGTGGGCGCAGAGAACATCCCAAGTGCTTCTGTGCACACTCTGCTCCAAAATAGCTGCTGGGCAGGTGTTCAGAGGGGCTGAACCTACCCAAATCCAAAAGAAGGTGGACATACAAGGATGCTCAGCACACTAGGGAACCCAAAGTATTTCTTCCATAAGGAAATTAATCAGGGAAACAGGACCCTTCCTGGTGGATGGCCTTGCCTGGTATCCAGCAGGACACAACATAGGGCTGAGGGCTCTGGCTGATGCATGAACCAGGTACTTTTGCAGTTCTGCCCTGCCAGAACAGTTATCAAGTGACCACAGACTTTGGATTGTCTGAGACTTAAAACTTTTAGGAAGTTTTAAGTCAGCACCCTACATGCTCCAGCTACTCACACTTGTTTGTTAGAGTTCCTTGCAGCCATCTGCCCATAAACATCTTGTTTAACGCTCCTCAAACTCCCCTGCTGAGCAGCACCCGGGCAGCAGCTGCACACAGATTTCCCAGCTCCAAAGCCACCCAGGAGTCCAAGGTTTTCACTAGTGCTACAAGACCAGGTGAGCAGCTGGAGAGGAGCCAAAGCAGCTCTGAACAAATGAAAAGACAAGCAGTATGGTGGTTGCATAAAAATCATGCTCAACACAGTGTCTGTCATTTGTCATTAGAAGAGGACAAATACAATGCAAAAGAGGCACAAAAGGTAAAGCAGGAACTAGGCAACCAGCTTTTGGGATGGACCATGACCTTGCAATAGAACCATCTTCAAAGAAAGCAAGAAAAACAAACCTTACCTGCACACAGTTATAAAAGCAGATTGATTGGTTGGGTGTTTGTTTGGGTTTCTTTGTTGTAATATTTTAGCTTGGGGTTTTTGTTGTTTGTTTTTTGAGAAGATTGAGAATTTAAGTACAAGGAGTACAGTAACACCTGCCCTCCTCCGCTGTCTCTCCTTTCGCACCTCCTTCAGCCGCCACTGGTGCTCTATAGCTGCATGACTATATACAAACTAGGATATGGGTTTACAATATGCTTTGGTAAATTTGCAGTGTTTCCTATTAGAAAATGAGCTCTTACCCCACAGTCAAGAGAGTAAATGACCTTGTTCCCTCTCCAGTGAGAGAGCATAGAAAGAAATGCCCTCACAACAAAGCAACACCTTTGCATTACCTCATCGGTGTGGACATACTTTGTTCTGAGCGTGGCAGGTACTGGGTGTTCCTGCTACAATTGCAAACAGGAACATACTTTTATACATGACAGACTGCAGATGTGGGAGCCACATTTAGACAGAACACGTGGTCTCGGGAGACAACCAGACCTTTTATATAGCTTTCAAAGCTGTCCAGGCGGATTTCTGGATCCACTCATCCTCGATTACAATACCACAAAGCTATCTAAAAAAAAAAAAAACACAACTAAAATAAAAGCAACACACACAGAGGCAACAAGAGCAGAACTCCCAGGACACTAGGAAGTATCAGCAAAAAAGATGTTCAATCTGTAACTTTCCCTCCTCTTGTGTTGCTGGGCTCTTGCGGGGTGCACAGCAGAGAATTCGGCAATACCACAGCTCTGGCCACCACAAGCATTACTTGCTCAGGAATGATGCCAAGTTTTAAAACACCCACTCAGCATGTGCCCTGTCAATACCACCATAGCAAACTGAGCCCCTGCGGCTGCGTTTGAGTGTGTTTAAGGCTGAAATGTTACAGTGAGCATTTGGGGCACAGGACAGAGATACGCAGACAATTGGTGTGTATCTGTTTAAGACGACGCTTTGAATTTGTGCAAGTACAGCCTGTTCCTTTAAACCTGTGACCTCATTTATTTACATTACTGCAGAAAAGCACCGCCAGAAGCAACAGCTGATGACAGTCTCATGTATTTTTCCACTAAGACAACAATTAAACTGCTCCTGTGTTATTAATGAACAGATGACTTTGTGTCAAGTTGATTCAAAGCACAGGATGCCTCAAGGTTAAGCAAACGTGACTCCAGCATGTAAAAATAGAGGTTAGGTATTGTCCAAATGCTTTGCCCACCCAGTACTCCACCCCTTCCTCAGCCTGGCAGGAGGGTCCTGGTCCCATGGCCACCCCCTGCCATGCTGCCAGTGTCTGGAGGTTCTGCTGCAGGCTGGCATGATGGTGCTGAGCCACCACCACCTTAATGCCAGCATTCAGGCTGCTCCTGTACCATGAGCCTTCTACTAAGGAAAATGCTGCTGTATAGGTTGAAGCGGAATTCTGTCATTATAGGCCACATCCACTCCCAGGCTATGGACAACCACCTAGACCATTCTTCATGCCACCCCACATACATAGTCAGGTATGCAGGTGAAGGTCTACCGAGTAGCAAAGGAACTAGCAGGGAGGGCATAGAGGCACTGGGGTTACACTCTTAGGGCATGAGAGCTACAACCACCTTGCAGTAGAAGATCCAGCCACGACACTTGCTCACAGCTGTCACTGGCACGATTTTAGCCAGAACAAAGATGCTTCATGGTGCATACTGGGGATTATGCTATGTTCATCCTGAGGTACTTAGAGAAGGGTTGCTCAGATTTCCTGAATAACACAAGCCAGACTTTCCTTGTCCAAGCAGGGCTCTCCTTGCTCTGGTGAAGCACTTGAAGTGTGGGAAGCACAGTTCAACAAGGCTAATCCAAGCAGATCATTGTAGGAGTGTGCCTACTTTCCAAGCAGATGTCCTTCTCTTCACCACAGCTGCTGGTGAGCAGTACTCAAGGCTTGCCCTCACTTCTGTGGGGCTCATTCTACATGAAAGCTCAATATGACTGAAAACATTGTATTTGGCCCACAGAGCAGGAAGGGCAACTACCCTCTGTCCAAAGGGGTGGGGACCTATTTGACCACACTCACCCAGGTGACATTAGGAGTTGCTCCTTTGATTTCAAGGATATTGTGGCGGGGTTTGCTTGTTTTTAAACACTGGAGGGAGCTTTACATGAGATAAAGCTAATAACAGCAAGGAGCCCATCCTTCTGCAGTACAAGGAAGCCACAGTGTAAAGCCAGGACCTTACCATTCCTGCTGTTAAAGAAAAGGGGGGAGGGAAGGAAAAAAAAAAATCCATCCTTTAACAATGTAAGTATCCACATCTACCTCAACAACCCACACTGTCCCTGTTTCCAAAATCAAAAGCATAACTGAAAGTTTTTCTACTTCTATTGCTGACAGCAAGTACAACAGGTCTGAGTCCCTGGTCCTGCGAGTTTACTTCTCACCTGTCTGCAGGATGTTTGAAAGACCCATCACAGGGTTTCTCTCCCTGTCACCCGCATGGTACTCAGCATCAGCCTTGCCGCAAAAGATTAAGGTTTAAACAAACATAAAAAAGTAAAAGTAAACAGTTCACAAAGAACAACTTCCACCTCGATACACTCAATCTAATCTAGGCTCTCTCTCTAATGGAGCTGCCAACAGCACTTCAAAAAAAAAGGCAAAACTCCACATTCCGAAGAACTTGCAAGGTCAGGTTTTTTCCATGTGGGAACTATCCTGGACAGGTCAGTTTGTACACAGATTCTGGCCTAGAGGATTTACAAGCACATCCTTGACACAATGGCTTTGAGGTCCCTTTAGAAGTCAAGAGCGTGACGCTGGATAAAGAGGAAAGGTTTCCCCTCAGCACGGAGGGACGTGCGCACACATTTGCATGTTATTTCTAATTTTATCTCGCTACGGCTCACACCCCTTGCCACAGCACATCCTCTCCTGCTGGCCTTTGAGGTCCCTGGTCTCATCCACTTTTATTTTTTTTTGACACCAGGCATCGCACAGCCAGCTGTCCTAGGGACATGTCCCAGGGAGGTAGGAGAGAGGTCACCAAAAGTCCCTTCCCCTGCCAGGCTGTGCCAGAGATGCTGGCTCTGCCCAGCTCTACTCTCAGCTCCTCCCATCCCACCCTCACCTGCTCTCAACCCCCCCATCAACCTCCCCCATCCTGGTGCCTCCCACACTTCAACACTTGACTTGCTTCTTTCCACCATTAGCTCTCAAGCCTTTGTTTTTCTTCTTCCAAGGACCACTAGATCACCCAAATTAATTCCAATTAGAAACAAACAATTTTATATTTTTACTTGTAACTAAGGAACCTTTCTTGGTATTTCACTTTGATTCTTTTTTCTTAAATGTAGGTTCTTGGGGTTTTTTCTTTCTTTATGCCTTTTTTTTTTGTGTCTTAAACTTAGATTTTTTTTTTTTCCTCAGACCCTGGCATCCAGGCAAATCCCTCATGTCCCTTCCCAACTCTACCTTTACTTGCCAGCTTTTTCAAGAGATGCCACTAACTTCTGAACTACTCACCAGCCTGTCCAGAAGCTGCTCTGAATACTTCTGGACTACATCTCTGCATTCCTGACAGTCGTTCCAACTTGAAACTGGAAATCTATCCAATGCTATGAGAGTGCTGAGTCTGCCCCTTCCAAAGAAAAAACTAGTGTTCATGGGAAAATAAACCAGCATCCTTCAAAGCACTGTGGTATCCTTGGAGAGTGGTCACAAAGGTGACAGAGAGGAAGGCCTCCTCCAAATTTTGGTACAAGGATTAAGCTGTACAAGAATGTAAATAGGAACAAGAAACCCCACATCCCAAACACACTACAGTGACGACTCTGCAGACAGAGAGGAGGATTGGACTTACCCTTCCTGGAGGGCAAGCGTTTATAGCAGAAACTCAAAATTAGACACATTACAACTTCTCATGGCCAAAGTATGCATTCCCGTGGGGATGTAGGCTAACATGAAGCCCAATTAAATAATCACTGGAAATGTCAGTGTAAACCCTGAAGGAATACATACTTCTACTGTGAAATGCTCCCACTGGAAATCATATTAACAAAAAGGTCATCAAGAAATGCTAAAGCTATGTACAAAGGAGGCAAGGGAAGTGAGGGGTGAGGAAACAGAAACTATTTTAAATGCAGTAAAATACCACAAATGGTTTTATATTGACAAAGAGCTATGGGTCTGTTTTCACAGACAGAGGCAGAGCTGAGCAGATTTGCCCAGAAAATCAAGTTTTGTTTGTTTTTTAATCTGTTATGAATTCTCTCCCTGCTCATCACCATGTGCATTTCCCAAGCAGCTAGCCTGGACACAGCCAGCTGCCGGTGCGACGGCACGCGAGCAGGATGCAGAGAGCCACAGCTCCCTGTGGCTGAGCACGTCTGAAGAGGGCCAACAGTCCCGGCACTATGTCAGACATCTGTAAGCCTGGATGCGTAGGAGTGGACCTTTCTGTTTAATTTGCATGTTTTTGAGAACACAGACATTTTCATGGTTCAGCCATCCATTTATTCTCTTTACCCTTTTAAGGGCAACCTCTTCAGGACAGCTTCTTTCTAATGACAGAGCAGGCTGCTTTGTTTCTCCAGAGGATAACACAGGCTCTTTTGCAATCCAAACCACTGGTCCAACACATCAGAAACACCAGCACCATTCACATTAATACAAAAGGAAAACAAGGTGGTGATATACCACACCAGCATTTGGGAGTGCCATCTATTCCTGCTGAAGAGTTTAAACTGAAGAGCTTCTACCCCTTTGGCTGGAAATAATAATAATACCTGGCTCCTTTTGACACTTTCCAGCAAGGTATTTCAAATCACATTAATAAAAAACAGAAAATAATGGGTGCTGACTTGACATATCCCAGTGCCACATAGTCCAATATAAAAGCAGCAAACTACTGGAACTAGCATGCCAGACCCCACTCTGACACAAGCTTCAGGGCCAGCCCTGCTGGAAAATAAATTCCAATCCTAATGGTCAAGGAACCAAGGCTAAAAACCAAGGTCCTAAAAACCCCATAGGGAAAGAGAAAGTTGACACAGATTGCATTCGTATACTAAGTCAAGGGAAGTGGGGGTGGAAGGGGAGAGAAGAAAAATGTATATTTACAGAACCCAGAGCTGAATAGCAATAAAACAAGGAATATCTTCAGTCAGATCAAAATCAACCCTTGTCTCCACAGGTGAGTTAACATTAATGTTTCCCAGGAAGCATAAGAACTGTGTTATCCCTCAACAGAAATGTTTCTCTGCCTTGCAGGATTAACACAAACACATACGAACTTATGATTATCCTGATGTCAAACAAAGTGATTTTGTACCTAAAATATGCCAAATTCTAAGCAGCAGCAAAAGTCTTATTCTTAGCTTTCATCAACCGGACAGACAGACTCCCATTACCTTAACAGAGGTGAAGAGGAATTAGAGCCCATCACCAACACAGTACAAGTCAACTGCTCCAACAACAGCTTTTGCTTTAAAACATTAGTGTTCAACTGCTTACATAAGCCTTAATAACACACATTGGCATAATGAACAGGAGACAATCAATTCACCTGATATGACAGAAGCTTGCAAGTTATCTTCTATTTTCCAAGTCTCTTTAAGACATTGTAAATATATATACATATGATAATTCATCTGTGAGCAAGAAATAACATTTTTTCTTCTTTTTATTACATTTAATTAGAAGCAGTTCTTCCCTGTTGCAGTGAACCAAGGGAAAATTAATCCAGGCATGCTGTAGACTTTTTAAAGTTAGGACATAGTAAAAGAGTTGGAACCAATATGTTCACATCACTATTATTATTCTCTTAATTTAATTTTTGCAACTTCCTCCTTCAAAGTCATGATCTTGAAAACAGGGCATGGCACACATGCAAAGCAGCACCTAACCCTAGCAGGAGCAGTAGTTCCCAAGCCCTCCCACACACTGTCTGCACTCATGTCCCCTCAGCAGCAGGTGATGACAGATTTACAGTCCCCTACTAGCCCAGACCCCTCCAGTGTCAACAGCCCAGGGTAGGGCCACAAGGGAGCTCACACTGCAGGAAGTTGTGGATGGAGTTGAGATAGACAAGGCTAGCATTGGCCCAGACAGCAGCAATGAGAGGCTCATTCTCTCAGGACAAAACGGACTAGGTGACACCTAGACCTACAAGGTCCAGTTGCTCTCTGTGGACTTGCCAACTTGGGTCTCCTCTGCATGCACTTTCCTGGGATATGCTCACTAAAACCAAGTGCCAGGAGATCAGAAGCTTGTACCCCATTCTGGATCTTGGTTTCTTCACTGGGAGCAGAGTTTTCCTTCAAAAAGGAGGCAATGTGGTCACCCAAGCAGAGAAACACATGAAAATGAACCTTGAATTTTAAAAGCACAAAAACCACCTAGAGGCAAATCAGAGCCTGCAGTTCATCACTTTAGCAAAAAATACACCATCAAGGGAAGAGGTGAAGGGGATGCTCCAAAGCATGTCTCCCACCTTCTGTAGAAGGCAGCTGTGTTGTTCCAGGGCACCGTTGTGACTATGGATAAACCTGGGTCAGCCACAATTAACACTGATGTCAACAAGAGATATGAGCTCAGTGTTACAAACGGTGCAAAGGACAGAGAAACAAAAAAGAGCCCAGTCAGATGAAAATGACTTCTCTAAGGCCTCACAGCAAGTCTGTTGTGCGTGCTTAGTCACAGAGAAGGAGACTAACCATCATTCTGCCTTGGCCAAAGCTCACATGGCCACAAGACCACCCTGCTATCTAGGCATGGAGTATCCCCCTAGTCAGATTACCTCCTTTCTGCACTGTATGAGAGACAGACCTGCTTCTCCCATGCCTTCCCCCTTCCTTCAACTCCAAAATGCAGCCATAGAGTTGCAGAACCAGGTCAGACCACCTTTGGCAGGACATAGGTTCCTGGGGAATCAACATCTTTCAGAGCAGCAGAGGACACACCAAAACCATCCTTCGTTGTCCTGAGATACTTCCAGATGTGAGATTGCCTTCATCACACATATCAATTGAAGCAGAGTTTCCTTTACTAGAAAGGCAGAAGGTTTAAAAAAAAAACAAACAAAAAACAACAAAAACCACAAAACAAAACAATAAGAAACCCCAGGCTTCACTAGTGAAGCTCAGAGCATTGATTAGACACCCTGTGCAGAGACCACGAGCACCTCAGGACTTTCCAGCTGCGGATTCAGGCCCACTGAATCCCTCCACACCTCCTGCTCACAGCAGTCCCTGGTTCTGCCTCCACACAGGGTGTGCTGAGAGGCACAGCCAGGACTGGTGGCTGAACCCAAAGGCAGTAGTGCACGTTTCAGTTTTCCCACAACCTTCAAAATTCAATGGATCAAGAGCAGGTGAAAGGCCTGCCAGAGGAAGGTGAAGCAAGTGCAATGCTCAAGACAGCACCTTTATCTAGTCTAGTCTCAACAGGACTCTTTGCCAGCTTTGACTTTTAGGTGAGGCAGGGAAAGCTGGCACCCATTATATACATTGTTCTTTAAGTCCCAGCTTACCAAACACCTTTGTGATAACCACAAATTAATTTTTACAGTACAGAGGTGTTTAAAAATCTGCTAAAGACAGATTCAGGCAAGCATCGAGAATCAAAGCTCCAGAAAAACAACTGCTCGCAGTAATTCAGGTCAGCCTTGTGATTTCTGTGGCTAGCACTCTCCCAGGCCCACCAGAGACTTCCCAACAAGGCCACAGCACCATGAATAATCTTATCTTACACACAAAGGGACAACACATTAGGTCATCTCCAGATTATTATAATCTACTTCTTTAAACAGCATGACTTCTATAGCCCTGCAAACTGATGCTGAATATTTGAGAGGTGTTTCCCTCCTGACTGGCTAGTGGAACTGCAAAACACTCAAATGTTAAGATGTGTGCACGCTGCTAACATATTTACGGCATTTCCTTAATTCCAAGTTGCTTGCATAAATAAAAAACCCTAACTGTAATGGGGCTTTTCACAGGGTAAAAAAAGAGTCATAGCCTAAAGACAAGTAGATGATCGTCCACTTCAAAGGCATCATAAAGCCAAGGTGATCTCACTAAAAATTTGTGCTAGTTAAGTGTCATAAAAACAGGGACTGTTGCTTTGGAAGGCAAATCCTCCATGTATAGGTCTAAAAGAAAAACAAAAATAATTTAAAAATTCCATCTGTATTAGTTAACATACAGCCACTCTGAGCCTGTCCAAAAGGCTGTGCTCACTTCAAGAGTAAAAAGTCAGAAAAAAGACCAGAAAGCAGTCCTATAAAGATTTTACTATAGAATTTCTCACCTCTGGCAGGGCAAGGGTAAGGGCAGGACATCAGGCATTCAGCTAATTATAACCCAACATCTACCTATGAGGAATATCACAGAGAATGTTCCCCCAGTTCATACAGAACTGGAGCAGATTTTCTTTATAAGCTTCAGAGATGTCTGCCTAATGTAACAGTTTGCTTAACTCTTAGTTTGGTTTCCAAGGGTATGACAAACTGGAGAGCAAAAAAAAAGGGAAAAAAAGAGGAAAAAAAAATCTCCAAACCTCTTCCTGTTTCTCTCTTTCCAAGGCAGTGTCAGTGTTCTCTTCCCCCCAAGGACAGTTAAAATGAAACTGGCACCATATAAGCCAGTACTTCAAACTTTTAGATGCCATTATCTGGGAGGAAATGCCACACTTTCCATTACCGTTGAATAGGCAAAGTTTAGAGGCAAACTACTCTGTAGAAGTATCCCCTCAAAATACAGTAAAGACCATGGTGTCCAACCACACTATTGCCCCAATTTATCTACATACAAAAGGTACAGACACACACAACCAGTTTTCAAGTGTTATGGCTAAGAAGATTATTTATTCCAGTGGAAAGATACGTTAAGCTCCAGCTTAGTCTGAAAACTGAAGGTGAAATCTTCAGTCTTAACAGAGCCAGCAGAAGTTTTTTCCCCGTGACTGATGGGGCCAGTTTTTCTCTGCAACAGAGAAGGAACACGCTTTATTTTTAAATGTTAAGTAATGCATGTGAAACATCTAATGTGTTTAAAGCTACATATTTCCCTATTACAACCATGACCTAATACTTATTCAGTGAAGATCTCTGGTGGAAATAAGTGCCAGGCACATGTTTTGTTGGTCAGCTGGATTTGTTGACCATTACATCAAGTTTTACTTTCAAATACGCTTGTACAGCATAAGCCAATTAGGATTTAAAGCAACACTGACACTGTTGAATTATATAATTAATAATAATAATAAATAATGTATTCACACAGATTATGACCAGGTCAGGTATTTCTAAGGCAGCTGATCACCATATTTCACGTGAACATGGGAGAGCATAAACCAGGTCCTTATTCCTTGCGTAGGCATCTCAGGCCCTCTGTAAGTGTAAAAGTCTCAACTTCGCTGATACGCGACTCTGGTGTGGTCAGAGATCTGAAGCTATTTTTAGACCATAGCAGAAAACATGAAGTGGTTTGTTGGCAGGTCTTATACTCTCCACTATAATGAGAGCAAGTCACTTCATTTATTTCCCTGTTAGATGAGCAAAGAGAAGACTGAAATCCAGAGCATAAATAAGCTCCTTAGGCTGAGAACAAGAACAGAGAATCAATCAGTTGCTGGGGAGGAACCAGCCAGTTCCCCTCCATCTCCCTTGTGGAAGTTCAGCCAACAGTTTAAAGCAGGTAGGGGGAAGAAAAAGAATTATTTGCCAAACTACATTTTGCACCTCTGCTGTTGAATTCAGTTGTTCCCCTGCAGTCGAACACAGAAGCCTTTATAAACTAAACACAAGACTTGGACCGGTTCACAAGGCTCCCGCTGCTGGGCCTCAAAGGTAGAGGAGGAACAGCAGGATGGACACAACACTATGAGACATTGGTCAGGGAGACAAAGGTAATTCCTCTCGCGTTAAAAGCTGTCAAGATGTGCTGGCAAAGATGCTTCAATTTTCCATTTTTGTTTCCTCTGTAGATTTAATTTAACTCAGGAAAAAAAACGCTGAACTCCAAACCTAAACATTTCCCTCTGGGTAAAATAATACTTTTCATCTGAATGCAAATGAATTTCCCACTTCCTATTTTTAGGTCCCACCAGTAAACTCAAGCACACAAGCCCCCAAGACTCCAGGCCACTTTCGCTATGAGCCGAAGTGCTCAGGGAAGGCAGAGATGCCTCAACAATGGGTTTGCAGAAGGGAAAGGAGCACAACCCCACCAAGGAGGGCCAGGGCTGCTGACCCATCCCAGGATCACTGAGCCATGCTCTCCGCCTCCCCAAATTCAGCAACAATTTTGACACTGGCCTCAAGCAGAAGGGACACCAGGCTCACATCACCAGTCTTGCCCCCTCTTCTTTCCAATGCTAAGAAAAAAATATAAATAGGAAAAAAAAAAAGGTCACAAAAGTGAGATCTCTAGGTTTCAGTAAGCATGCAATACCATAGTCTAGTATGGTGTAGGGAGGTGTTGGGGGAAATTACTTCTTCCTATTTTGTATATAAACAGAATAAGCAGCAGCTTCAGCTCTGATAGCTCAGGCTGCTACAGCCCATGAAATGCAAGATTCTTATGGGCTTATTTTTGTGTAAAAATAGGGCATTTTTGCCCATCTCACGTGCTGTTGTGCCTTGTGAACAAATTTGCTTAATTTTTCTTCTAAAGAGCTTAAATGAAAACTATGCATATGTTACGTTTATGACCAAAAATACGTTCCATGTTAAAGGAGGCAGCAAAGAGAGGCATGAATAGAAAGGGAGGAACACGGGTCTTAAAATCCCCCCATACCACCACATACATAAACCTTCTCTTGTCACAGTAATAACTTTATATATTGGTCTGCTACATTAAAAATAAATCAGGCCACCTCTTTTTAACTTGAGCCTAGTAAGGTGCACCATACATACATTTAACTATAGATCACAGCCTGGCCTTGGAGAACATCACAGAGTTTCTCTGCTGCTTAAAAAAACTGGGGCACCTAAAAACTAAATGCACACAGGGCCATGTCGCTACCCCAGCATGCTGTAAGCCAAAGCTGTAACTCAACCCTTGACTTTGCTGATCGGATTCACCCCACAATGTGACACCGTGCCACGAAAACGGCAACGGGGCCACGGGCTGACAGGCAGCACCAAACATGGAGAAGGTGGCACCGGATCAGGGGGAATAAACTTGGACAGCCAGGCTAGCAACCAGTGTTTGCAAACACAACACAGGGGATCAGATGGGCTGGCAATAAATTAGAAGCGGATGGTGGAGAGCAAGAGAAATCACTCAAAATAAACGTCGGTAAAGAGGGCTCCCCAGCCACCCTCAGTTTCATTTTAGTGCCTGAACCCAGGTATGTGCATGTGCCAGCTTCGGGGCTGCTGAAGCAGGATGGAAAAAATACTAATTGTCAAGTGAAACTAAATAATGAGTGCTTCCAGCACCACTCCTCCAGCTTGGAATCTTAAACACAGCCTTCCTAAATGCTGCTTTATCCCATGCTCAACTCCATTTGACCCAAGGATGAGCTCCACTTCAAAGAAGGGGAGGGGAGTTTAGGTGATAGAGGGAGCTCGTCACTATACACTCCCCCAGCTGAGGTTTGCTCCGACCCAGATGATCACTGCACCCAAAATGCAAAGGATTTGGGCTTCCTCTGTCCTCCAGCATGCTTCCAGATCTGCTGGCAGACCAGTTTGGGGAGGGGATTTCTGCTAAGCACATCTCCAAAGTAGATGCTAATATTTCTCAGTTATTGAAAACAAAAAATGACCCAAGAACTCACACAAGCACTTGGTTAAACCCAGTGCAGCACCCAGAGTTAGAAGGTGGGAGAAGAGGCTGGCCACAACAGCTCAGTGCTGCCCAACTATTGCCCTGCAGCCTCATCTCCACCAGGATCTTATTTCAGGTACTGAAAAAGTACCAGTTTGAGCTTCAGTGTTTTCCCCTGTGTTTCTCTGAAAACACCTTTAGCATACCATTTTTCTAAGGAGAGGAAAGCTTGCAGGCTACAACCATATCTCTAGTTGCAAAGGCTGTTCAACAGAATGATTACCACCAGAAAAGCAGGACTCCAGCAGTAATCTCACTCTGCCAAGCACCTTGTCTCCCTCTTTTACAGATGAAGGGCACCACTACATCCCAAGACTTACTGAAAGCATATAGGGAACCAGTAGTAAATACCAAAGCAAGTCCAGCATGACCATAAGCTTCCTGGGAGCAAGGAGACAGTTCAGCTCTTTTAAGCCTCCACAAGATACACCCACAGAGAAGTATCTTGCAGGACCCTTAGCTCCTACAAAGCTATGAAATTCACCTGAGAAAAGGGGATAAACTATCAGCCCAATCCATTCTTCTGCCAATTGTGAAGGTAGGAAGTAGTAAATTGCACAGCAAAATTAAGCAAAAAATACATACAGTATGAGGTAAGCAGCAAATCCTTCCATAGTTTCCCAGTGTCACAGCCAGTCTCTGCCAACCATGCCTCCGAATGGCATAAACACCCAAGGGAAAGGAAATTCAATCTAGAGGGCAGCATTGTTATAAATAGGATCTACAGAATAAAGTGAAGAAAGGGAACTGTCCTTGAATGCTGCCTTAATTGGCAGGGCTTGTTTCCACCAAAAGCATTAAGGGATAAACCAAATACCACATTAAAACAGGAACCTCTACAGGAAATCCATAAACATATATAAACACATGTACATGTAAACACACCACCTTCAGGTCACTTTTTAAAGGAAGTATCTTCTTTTGTCCATTATTCTGACCTCATCCCAACAAAACAAGGCTTGATTGCTCGTTTTGCTGACTGGTTAGTGATGCCTCAGACCAAGTGACTTCCCTGTCTTTCCTCCTCTCTCCTACTCTCTCGCTGCCCATCTCCAGCACCTATGAGTTCAGTTTTATACAGACTAAAATAAGGCTACTAAGTAAAGGTCAGTCTGACAAGCTAAAACAGAACTATCCCCTCCTGGACCTCTGCTCCTTGGGCTATAAATACTCAGAACAAGCACTGGGGGAAATTCTTTGTCTGCAGAGACACCAGGAAGCACTTTTCTTCCTCCTTCCGTTCCCACCCCTCCTGCTACTCAAGGACAACATTCACAGAAAAGTAAGCATCTCCCTGCTACCAGCCCCATGATTTGTCCATGAACAGCATTTGCTTTGCCACCAGTGACTCGAGGCACACAGGCCTTCCTAGAGATAAGCAAATGCTTTCAAGGTTCAACCATCAGTAAGGCTGACAGCAGAGTGTACATGCTGCAAGGCAAACCATGACACTACGTGTGGGCAGTGAGGAGAATTACCTTTTAGGACTAGGGGCTCCTTGCCTTCTCGCTTGAGGGACTCCAGCACTATGTGGAGTGGCTGGGAAGGCATTACTCTGCTTGGTTCATTGGTATTCTCATCATAAACTATGATTTCTTTGGAAAATATTCTCTTGAAGGAGTCCTTGCCTTCCCTGCAGGAGATCAAGTCCAAGACGGTGATCTTGCCCTGCTGGAGCCTTCGCCGGCTGATCTTGTCAGAACAGTTAATGTGGACAGCCCCTTGAATGTGGCTCTTATTATACTCCATGAAGGGCCTGCAGTCAATGATGACAGGCCCTTGGTTCTGTTGGTGGCTCTTGCTGCATTTGGTCATCTTCTTTGCCAGATCATTGGGGTAAATGATTTTGATGCTAGCGAGTTGCTTGGTGGTGCCCGAGACAGGGCTCCCCACTCCGCCCAGCGGGCTCAGGCTGCCAGCATTCTCATTGCTGTTGACCATTTGGTTGGCAGGGCAGGCAGTGGAGGCTCCGGCGTGGGTGCTGCTGGTGCTCGCTTGAGTTTGGGCCTGAGTGTCCTTGTCGTATGTTGCCACAGTGCAGCAACTGGCACTGCTGCATCCACAACTCAGGGAGCGTGCAGAGCCGTTGGATGAGGGCATATACGTGAGATTAGCAGTCTTTAGGGACACGACAGCTGCGCCGAGCAGACTGGAGTGGCTCTCACCGGCAGAAGAGGCAGATTCAAGATAGCTAGAGTCTAAACAGAGGTTGAGATCCTGAGGTCTCACTGGCCTCGAAAGTGCCACTACTACCCTGTCGTCTAGAGGAGATGGAGGCATGAGGAGGCTGAGCACTAGCAAGTTAAGAAGAACTCAAGATCACCCTGAAAAAGAAAAATTGAAGGGGAAAGAAGAGGTGATGAAAACAGATCTTGAAGTCACATAAACATATAGATACAAAAAGTTACTCTGCCAACACCCGTTATCCCCAACCTAACAACCTTTTCTGAGAGTTACCAGCTCTAAAGCCTTTTCAATCCTGCAGCAAATACCTCAGCTATCTGCATGCGCGCACATGGCACACAGAACACACACGACTAGCCTGGATGTGCAGTTACACCCATGAGGAGGCATTTGGCTACATGCAGATGGTGCTGAGCTATTCTGAAACCCAAGGCTGCAAGGCAAGCCACTGATAACGACAGAGGCACGTTCTCTCACCCAGTTGCTTACTGCAAGGGAAGAAACTACTGGGCTGACTCTGCTACTGGAAGGAACACATAAGAACTGAATAGCTGAATGTGTCAGCGGTGATATACAACTTTTCCAGCAAGCTGGAATAAAATTAGCTTGTGAACAAATTTTCTGAGACAGTTTCAAACTTGAACACAATAAGGCTAAACAAAAAATACTGAGAATAAAAGGAGAAAATCAGATTCCAGAGATCCTTACAAAAAGTAAGTGCACGCCTTGGACTTCCATCTGTTAGAGACAGAGATGAACCAAGTCCCAGTTAGGATCCCTGCTCCAGGCCCGGGAAGGCTGCTGTTCTCCAGCAATCCGTAAAGCAAATTCCCGGCTCCCCACCACCTTTCATAGCCTCTACAAGTAGGGGTCCCCTGCGCTCCAGCCAAGGTCACTGCCTGCCCACTCTTTGCCTTCTCATTCCCTAAGATGCAGCGCGCAGGTTTAGAATCCCCCCATTTCCACTCGCGAGGGAAGGAAAGACGGCAAGAGCAAAACAACCTAAGCCCGCCCTGACAGTGCCTCCCCTTCAGCAGCAACTTCAGGAGCAGCCGCAGCTCTCGCTGAGAGAAACACATCCCAGCACCAACTTCACCAACTCCGCCAAACCCCGGGAGCGCGGCGAGCTGTCGCGGCCCCGCTCTGCCGCCCGGTCGGCTCCGCACCGGGGCCGTCGGCAAGGGGCAGGGAGATGCCCCGTGGGCACCGCCACCGGCGGCAGACACCGCTTCATGTCGGAGCGAACCCGCGGGCACCCCCGGAGCGGGGGAAGCGCCGCGACCCGCCCGCCCGGGGCTCGGCGGAGCGGGGCTGCCCGCGGCTCACCCGGGACGCTTCCCGGCCCGCAGCTCCCCAGACCTCCCCTCGCCCTTCCTCGGGATAAGAAGGGGGGTAAAGGCGCCCCGAGCGCCTTCGCCTGATGCAATTTAAAACAGATTTAAACGAACCAGAGCGACAGCCCGGCTTGCCCAGCGAGGGGAAACAACCCGAGCGCACACGGGCAGCGCGAAGCNAGCGGGAAAGGCACGGAGCGGAGCCCGGGCAGAGCTGCTTGCGCGTCCCACGGGAAAGGGGACGGCGAGACGCTCGCCTGGGGCCACGAGAGCATCACCCCCGCGCCCGGGGCAGGCGACCGTGCTGCCTGTCCCTCCCCAGCCCCGCAGCGAGCGGCTGAGCAACGTACGAGCGGCGCCAAACCAAGGAGGATGCTTTTAAATGCTTTTCCAAGCAGTCCTCCCCTAACGAAACCAGGCATGCATGAGATACTTAGAATGGAAAAACACGGCAATGGTAAATCATGGGGAGGGCAGGAGATGTGCCTCGCACGCTGCTCAGAGATGGCCAGGCTTAGGGGTCCCCAC
The DNA here is from genome assembly GCA_013396755.1 of Sclerurus mexicanus. Taxonomy (NCBI): domain Eukaryota; kingdom Metazoa; phylum Chordata; class Aves; order Passeriformes; family Furnariidae; genus Sclerurus; species Sclerurus mexicanus. Next base: position 2,642,658 of record VWZF01007212.1, on the reverse strand, counting down.
CTGCCTGACCCCCAGGTCAAAGATGGACCCAGTTGCTCCATGTTATAGAAATTCGGGTCAAATCCAGCTTCTGGCATTGTACAGCAAGGGTCACAAGTGCTCAGATTAGTCTGGATTCTCCCAATGGAAAAAGGAAAGCAACACAGACTTGAGGACAAGATTTTAGGGATATGTTACAAGGACAAGCATAAATCCCTTTCATCCTTTCTGTCAGATGTTGACATGGGTGAAATAACGAGCTCTCACCCTTGCTGCATGTGCACTACAAGGCAAAAGGTGAGAATTGATTTTCGAGCCATATGGATCAGCTCAACACTAAGAAGGTACCTGACAGCAGCACGAGATTTTTGCACCCCTTCCTCCCCCACTGTGCAACCTATTTTCACATTTCCTGGTTCAGCAACCACATCTCATCATTTATCAGTCCATCATATATCAATCCACCAAGTCGGAGATAGGGAAAGCAACATCTCCAGAACAGTGCAACCCACCATGTCCTCCCTGACCATGGGAGTGCCAGAGTTTCACCTACAACTGGGAATGCAAACTCTTTGAGCTAGAGGAGAAAAGGTGAACTTAGGACTGATAAGAAATTGTCAGCATGATAACATTGAATCTAAATTAGCCCCCGAAGGTTTTGGTTCTGGGCTGTATAATTTTTCAGCTGGGATTTTCAAGCTGTAACTACTAACCCAAATGTGTATATTGAATAAAAGAAATAGTCTAAAATGCAGTAACGTCATCATTCAGCAAATCAGAGTAAAAAAAAAATCATGAAAACAGGTAGCAAGATTTCAGACACACTGAATACCTGATTTTTTTGATTAATAATTTTAAGGTAAACAGCAAGTCAAATCCTTTTCCTCACAGCCATTCCTTAAACAATCAGCTGTTTTCCCATAAATGTTCCTCTTTGGGACAGTGACTCATCCAGCACAAACTCAAACTTTTGGTTTCCAATGCTGTAATGCCACACCAGTGCACCAATTCTCCAGCATGCTGGGAAGGAAAGGGGAGCTGGGAAAAGGCTCTCACATGCAACAGCTTCACCTGCAGCAATCTACTCTAATTGAGAGCAAATGTGGGCAAAGACTTTGAGCAATTAAGTCACAGACTGGCTTAATCTCCAGGTACAGCAAAGATTGTAGTCTGGAGGTGTTACCTTCTGAAGGCTTATAAAATATAACTCACCATGCTACCCAGCATAAAGGCAAACCAGGCTTCTAACAATAGTGTGCAACTGCTGCGTTAACAGTTGCCCTCCCCAGCGAGAGAGCAAACAGATCAATGGAGAAATGCATTGGTCTCGAACTCCGCAAACACTGTTCAGTTCCCCAGAGGTGCCACTGTGAGACACCACTGTAGCATTTCCATGCTCTCTATTGCTCTTTGTCCGTGGCTTGCTGAGGTTGGCACTGGGCTCACTGCAGGGGAGGGTTAGCTCATGCCTCCCTCAAAACATCCCTTTCAGGCCACACTTGAGCTTGGGGAAGAAGCTCTCTATGGGTTTATGTTCAATTCATCACCTGAAATGGTCTTTCCAACCAGGTGAGCTGGAAATCATGTTTCTGTGTCAGCACATCTCCCAAAGCTAGACATCTCTTAAGGCAAATATTTGCTAGAAAACTCTTGGAATCATTGATTTAGCAACCTTTTACTTTCAGACCAAACTTCTCAGTACTAATAATGTGCACCAAGGAATGTTTTGTGACTTGTTTATGGAGGAGCTCACCTCACAGAAGAGCTGTGCAGAGCTTACTTGCAGAAAGAAGTGTTCCCTTTTGAAGGATGCTCAGCCCTTGCCAAGTTTTTTAAATACAGAGTCCAAATATAATTTTGCCTCATATTTTACTTAACTTTTTATTTTTCTAAGAATGTCCATTCTAGGTTGCTATTCCTCCCCAGTTTCAGAGGATTTCCTACAGAACTTTTACTGACTTCATGCTTAATACATTTTATTAGCCTATGACATAAGATTGGCCTTTTTCCTGCCCTCAGAAACCACAACCCACTGTGATTTTTTTTTCTGAGAATATTCAATGAAAGGTTTCTAAATGCTTTTGCTTTCTTCAATTCAACACACAAAACAGACAAGACTTATCTATTCCCTAAAAACTAAACTTCTATTTTCTGAAAGACACACAAGAATTCTTACTATGAAAGCTGGCAGATCTTAGTTAAAGTCTCAATTCCAACAGTAGCAGCACATGGGATTTTGACATTTATTTTCCTCAAATGCTTTTGCCATTGTGGTGCACTTGCTCAGATATGTGAAAAAAACCACAGGCAGACAAAGAGAAATCATCTCCGAATTGAAGCAAATCCTCACAAACTCTCACAGTATACTAATTGCATAAAATCCAATCAAACCCGTTCAACCCCATAAAAAGGGTAAAGATTGCTGAAAACACACACTGAATATTTAACAGATGTGAAAAAGAAGCCATAAAAATTCTCACCAATAACACAGACGTCCCTTAAGTGCTCTCAAACTAAACAGTTCCGTGTTATTAAAAGATTTCTTCCACATTAAGCATTCTTCTACCCTACAATCAGGGACCTTTTCTCATGTTTAGAATTAAAAGAAATACATAATTACTTTTGCCAACACAACCTTGTACAGAACTTGCCCTGCACCTAAGCAAAGAAGAAGGTCTGCTGTCCCGTTCCCCACTGAACATTCAATTCTGAAGTCATGTGTGACTTCAAAGTGAAGAAAAGATTTAACCTGTTATGCAAGATGGTGCTTCCCTCCACCATAAGCACCACGTTCTCTGTGATCTGTATGGCCACAGACTTGGGCACTCCAGTGTTTGCTTCTCTCAGCACTGCCCTCTCCATGGTAGCATTATTTCACCTTTGGGAGCATAGTAACAACCAAAGTCAAGTGTTCACAGTAACAGGCTGCATAAAGACAACAAATGACATACACCTGTCCCTCCTCAGATTGGAATTCAAACAAAGATGTGCTGGTTTAAAGGTAAACTGGTGGGAGAAATGAACCCAGCTCAAGAGAAATTACAAGTCAGAGTCACAATGTACTAAAAAGATTACAATATATACAGTGACACTGAGAAAAACTGATCTTAACCCTCAGAAAAACAGATATATAACCCACCACCCTGGGACATGGACAGAATGATGTTCATTAGCTCCCTATGCTGAGCACCACATGGTCCCCCTGCGTGTAAAGTAAAAGGAAAAGAAAACCTGTTGTTGAGGACGATGGTCTCAGTCTTGTCAAGAGTGGCAGTCACAGTCCTTTAGAGGTTCTGGTCCTCCTCTGGATCCAGCAAGTGGTACCAAAACTCCCAAAACCCAAAGATTATATATGCTGAGGTTCAGGTGGGAATGCCCAGTATCTCCCCCAGGGCGAGGAGTTTTACAATGGGTGATTTAACTTGGTGAGTCATGGGATATTTTTTGTATCTTTGATGGTCTAGGTCATTTAAGCTGCCTATTATGCCAGTCCCTTATAGCCCATTAGCAGATATGACCCCTCAGGCTAGGTGTGAAGGTGCTAATAACTCCCCAGAAGGGAGTTATCACAGCTGACTCACTGGTATGAAGACAGAAATGTTCCTGTGCCTCGCAGGGTTCTTTAACATCCAGCTCGTAGCCTGAGGGGTCAGGTGTGCCCTGGGCAGCTGCTGCAAACGATCCATTATTAACAGTCTATCAGAAATTACAGAGAGGGTGTAGAATACACAGTTTTGGTTATATACACATAGTGAAGAACTAGTCCTAGCCCCTGTAACTAGAACAAGAGCAAAGATCCCAATTTTACCAGCAGAAATGGGAAGCAAGAGGTTGAGTGATTTGTCTAAAGATATACAACAGCCTACACTGTCAAGCAGAAAATTGGGAAACTTGGGGGAAATAAAGGTGCTAACTAGCATGGCATTTAAACTGCAAACCAGTATCTTGGACTTCAGCAGGTATCTCATGAACTGGCTAATAGCAGATTTCCTGGGGGCCAGACTGAAGTTCTATGTGTTCAATACTGAAGTTTGCCCATTTAGGTTTTTCAGGCACTCTTTGATTCTTGAAAGGTTTTAATGCACCACATTGTGCCTTTGTTTATTCTCATTAGGAATGTCAGTTCACTACACAGGATAAACTGAGAAACCAATGGATTTACTTTATGTTAGCCTTTTGCTAGAGAAGGATACTCCTTTTTCCTTTTTTTTCCTGAAGTCTGTCTTCAAGGTACCTTCCTCAGTAAAATATAAACTTGTCTCTTAACTGATCTTTCAGTACCAGAGGAAACATAACCTGTTTTAGGCAAATAGCTTATCTTCTAAGGAAGGGGGTGGATTTAAAACCGTGCACAAAATGAATTTATAAGGAAAATGAGATCCAGTAGTAAACATAAAGATGTATCCTTGTACTCCTGCTTGCTTTTTATGGCTTATCCCCAATGGGGAAGCTGTTATAAAATTACATAAGTGAGAAATTAAAACACAACAGCTATTTGGCACTGTAACTCCACGTGGACGATTTTGCTGCATAGTAACCAGCCTGAATGGGTTTGGTAAGACACAGGTGATGCCAGGTGTTTGTTCCCTGGGGCACACAGGACAATTAGGGCAAGGAGGTCATGGCAATCAGCATCCTTTAAACAAAGCAACAACACCAGTGGTCAGACAAGTGAAGTCAACCCATATCTGCTGACCTCCATGCCTGCTCCAGTTTAGCTCTTGGTTGTTGCTGTGTGGCTGTGGTCAGATGCTCACCCCACAGTCTTTGCAGACATCCTTGCTTTCCTGGTCCTGGGGGCAGATTGCAGCTCAAGACCACCCTGCAAGCACCTTGAGCTACTCCAGATGGGATGAATTAGGTTGAAGAAGTAGGGGACAAGCTAAACTGGGGAAATTTGTCTCCAGCAACCTCATCAACACCCCTGTGACCCTTCTGTCAGTAGAGTAGGGGGATGGCTGTACACTGGAAGGAGTGGCAAGTTATTCAACACCTTCAAGACATGGTGCTTGAGTGAAGTGGTCTGTGCTCACAGTCTTATTTATACAATTTCATTAAACAAATGCTGCTACAGATTGACATTTTAATTCCTCTAGATGACATTTACCCAGGGCTTCAAAACAAACATATTTCCACTTACCTGGCAGTATATGCCACCTTTAAAGCAACAGAGGAATGATTAAATAGGCGTTTGCTTCAGTAAAGTCAGCTAGTTATTCAAAGCTCCCTGGGTCCAACTTGCTCATTTTTATTTAAGCTTCTCTAATCACCTCTGCCTGCAGCCTGGCCAGGAATCTCAACAGGACAGACATAGATTATTTTTTTTTTTAACATTGTGATTTTTTAATCACTGTTTCCCCACTAAAGCTGTGACTGTGTGGATGAGTAGGCAGTTACTGGCATCCCCAGGGTACATGTACCATAGAAAGCTCTGGTCACAAGATGTCTTCAGTGTGTCCCTGCAGTCCCCATACCACCAGCATGAAGCAATGCCAGGAGTATATCAGCAGGAAAGGACAGGTGGAACATCTGTGTTGCTGAGGAGAGGCCATGAGGACCAGGGAAGGAAGGAATAAAAGAGTGTGAAAAGAAAAAGGAAACTGCTTTCTGAGGGTCTTTATTTATAAATTGCCTTGAGGTGGCCAGACATGGTCTCAATTCCTTTTCTTAGAGATTGGGTGAGATCCCTCACTCTGTCTCTCCTTAGAAGAACCAAAGGAGAAGACACTGGTGATGAGGAGCAGAGCAGGAGGACTGGAGAAAGTCCAGCTGGAGTCACTCCTACAGCTCTGTTCAGCAGTTTGGGGTCATAAAGACTAGTCCCTCCTGGCTTCAAAAAGAGATCAGGGAAGGTGAATTATTCAAATTGGCCCTGTCAGAAGATAAATGCATGAATAGTTGCTGCCCTGACAATAACTGTGAGCTGAGAATGCTGCAGTGCTATTGACAGACAGCTGGGCCAAATACCACTCTCCGTCACACCCAAACCACCCAATCGATTTGGTGAGAGCAAATATTGCCTTTCCGTGCACTGGCACAAGGTCTCCTTCCCAGAGGCAAATATCTGATTGTCCTGTCCTGGCAGTCTGGGAACTGCAGGTGGACATGCACAGGATAGAGGAGGGCATGCTGCAGCTGACTCTGTGGGACAGGGGACTTTTGAGGATCCTTTCAGGCTCCCAGCTGAGAGGTGCTCTAGGTGTGCTCCTGGGCAGACATGAGCCCTACTACTCCTCTGCAAAGCCAGGTAGAGCCAAAGCCTTTGCTCCTCACACCAGGGAGGATGACTCCCTCCTTGCTAAAAGTGACAGCTCTTACCTTTTGTGTGCTCTCCCTCATGTGTTTTCTTTCATGGACCAATGTGGCTCCTCCCTCCTGAGCCACACAGTGAAAATACTTTGTCTTGCCTATTTCTGCCTCCACCCCCATAAGCAAAAGGGGAAGCAGGACAGGAAGATGACCTTTATGGCTTATCCACACTTGGAAGTGTACCAGAACAGATCATCAGAGACACTTGTTTCAACCACCCCCGTAGCTGCTTCAGCAGCGGCCTGGTACAGCCCTCCTTCAGGAAGGGCAGTCTTATATGAGATTATTCTCATCCTCCAGAGCAAGCTTCCACGTCAGGTCTTCCACCTGGACCTCAGTTTTGGTCCTGTGTGACTGCAAACAGTAGCCAAACTCTGGAGGTCAGGGTTGTGAAAAAGTGTGATGCAGATGAAGCCTTGTTAGACAGATTTCTGTTCATATAGTAAAGATGAGCTCTTACTAGCCTTATTCACTGCCATGAGCAACCTGACTTTTGTGGGTCAAATTGCATTCCAGATAACTGGCATTAGCTGTCCTAATTTACAGGCAAATTTTTAAACCAGCACTTTGTGCCTGTGTCACCTCCAGCTGCTGCTCTGTCTCGCTGCCTGTTCTGCGCTGGCCTGTGCATGTATGCAGATATGTGGCAGGGAGGTCATCCCATTGACACAGGAACCAACAGAAGAGGCACAGATCCCCTTTCCTCTGCCTCTCCTTGCACCAGGTCTGTTCTTGAATTTGCACCATCACTTGTACCAAAACAGTGGTGGGCCCAAAGCAGAAGAACTCCATGAGCAAAGCAACACCCACGCAGGGAAACCACCAGCTCCACTTCTTTGCCTGCATCAGCTTTTCTCAAGGCATGACTGGCAAGGCTCACCCACCTGATTAACCAGGAGGATGGACTCCCAGCCCTCCATCCAGCCAAGGGGAGGTGAGGGGATGGAGGACATGCACAGGCAGGCGGCAAGGGAAAGCACATCCATCAGCCATGGTGTTTCGGGGGAAACTAACTGAACTACCATAAAAGCACTCCAAATGTTTGTCCTAAGAGAACATCCTAGCTAATTTGTTTAGAGTAGACGCTTTGTACTGTATGTTGCTACTCATTTAGATTAGCATTCAGTGCCAGTCTCCACCCCACCCCATTTCCATCTGTATTAGACAGAGCTGTCAGCATCTCGTCTCCAATGAAAAGAGCATCAATATTCCTTGGCAGCAGGGAGGGGAGGCTCTATGCAATGCCAGAGTTTTAACAGTTTAATGATGTGAAGACTTGAGAACCTGGAAACTTTTGTGCAGCCAGACTACATGGTTCAGCCAAACCATCTCCCTTCTTCAATGCAGCTGCAGGTCCTCTTCTAACCTGTGTACCTTCTGCTTGGCCACACTGATGGCTGGATGGGAACAACTCCTGAACCACACAGACTTTCCCCATGGGCTAGAGATGCATTTCTTACAGTACATTTTCAAGCAACTCTTCTCCTCCTGCCTGGACCTCAAGCAACTTCCCCACCATGAGATAAATGGCCTCTTCCTCAGCTTGATTACAGCAATCCTAAAATTGGAACTGAAGCTAACAGGAAGAAAGAGCTGGGATCTTATTGAGATCAACTCTATTTCTGTCATGTTGACTGAAATAGGCAGTTGACCTTGTTCTACTTATGACTACCACAGCACAAGCCACATCTTGCTTTGTCACCAGCATGGGGCGAGCAGGTACAGCTGAGGGTCCTGGGCACCCTCTGCCTATCTCACAAATCCCATACCTCCCACTACTATCAAGCAGCCAGTGGTCACCCCCATGCAGCCAAGGTCAGGCAATAGAGAAAGTGGAATTCATGTTAATGGGCTGCAGATTTTCAACTGGTTAGTGAATGAGCAAAGTGCTCTGGGTCACAGGACAAGCTTTTCTCCCTCCTCCTCTGCTTCCCTGAGGCAGTGAGCAATAATTACACTCACCATCTTCCTTATGCTGATATGACAAACCAGTTTAACTGCAGAGGGTGCTTCCCTTGCCAGTCTATTTTGCCAAAGGCTAGTGAGTCCCATTTGAGTTTACACAGCTTTCATTGAAGAAATTTTCCCTTTGAAAGGGATGACATTTTAATCAAAAGCATCTCTGCCTCTAAAGAGTCTCTCTCCCACCAGAAAACCACTCCTTAACTTTCTTCTGCTCTCACAGCTGCCAGCTGAGTCCCACAACATGCTTGGGATCCCCCTTAATTTCAGTGCATCAGCTGTGATGCCAGGGGCTGCCAAGATTTGCCTGAGTGGATACAGGAGGCCAAGCCCCTGCTAATCCCTGCAGGTGAGGTGATGCAATATTGGACACCAGCTCACATATTGCTAGTGCCAAGTTCTTTCCTTGGTAGGTCACCACCACTTTTATCTTAGTGTGATGCTCTAGCCTTGCTGAGCCTCTAAAAAGGACATTGTTCCAAGGGGAACAGCACATTCTCTTACCATGGTTCAGGTGTCCCCTCTTCTTCTGTGAGGTGAATATATATCAAAGCCACCAGGAGATGAGGGACGAACATTGAGGATTAAAGAGGGTAAGAGAAAACTCCAGATCAGTTTGGCTCTTACCAGATAAGCCTGTGTCCGTGGAACATGCTTGTGACCGAACTTCAAGCAGGCAGACTACACTCGTACCACATAAATCAGTGACAAAGTAGTGGGGCAGTATAATCAGCTAATCAGTATAATCAATGCTTGCAATTGACAAACATTTTATGGAAAATTATGCTCAGTTGACTTACAGGATTGAGGGACTTCCTAAGGGACTTCTACCACTCTTGGTAGAAAGAAGACAACATGATGTAATTGAGGGGGAAGAGGAAGCTGGCTCCCTTGTGCCCACTTGTGAGAGCACAGCAAGCAGTATTTGGCTATAAATACAGATCTTGTGCAAAGTGCTTACTCTCACCTAGCAGGTAGATTACCCATGCTCAGGTTAGGCTGGCTGCTCCTAATAGCAAATCACGGTGTCCTTCTCGTATACAGCAAGGTACTAAAAATAAAACAAAGTTTATTTAGGGTTAATATTAATGACCCAGGCATTTCTTATGACTTCTGTTTTCCCACGCTGATGATCTTGCAGTTGATGGATTGTGAAACCACCGTGCAGAGACACACAAGAGATGTCAGCAGTGGAGATTACACACTCTGGGCTTGCTTCCCCAGCCCACTGAGGATTATCACCACACCTACCATCTACTTAGATACCTCCTTGAGATATTAATGCGTTGGTTGGACCAATAATCATTTTTCCCCCTGCCACTTGCTGAAAGCAATTTGGCATGCGGCCACCACCTGACCAGTCCTTTTTCTTACTCCAGGCCAATTCTTGTAGTTCTGAACTCTAATTATCTCCTTCGATCCTTATAAGTATCCTGTTCTCGCCAGGCAGCACATGGCTGCTCCTGAGTTGGCTATAAAATCCCTATGAGCAAGAAGTGGCCCTGGCTCCAGATCCCAGAAGCACTTTGCCCTGCAGCAGGTGCAATGTATCGAAAACACATCTCTTAGTGAGATGTTCATACCACAGCTTTGTGTTACACAGCTCTGCTCTGCCTGTGGGAGTCTCCCAGTGAGCGCTGCTGAAGCTTCACTTTAGGGTCTGCTGGTGGGCTTGGTCAGCTCAGCCCTTGTTTCTATGTTCAGCAGCAAACTGCAGGTACTCAGAGCTGGATGGGCAAGCTTTAATTACAGCCCCCTTCCCTGTCTCGAAGCAGCACCAGAACCAGTGCACGCAGTGTTCAGGCAGGTGTGGGACAGGCTGTCACTACCAAAAGGATCATTAGCCTCCAATACCATATTGCTCCATGACTTCACCATGATGGCCTTTTGCAGGTGAACTCTAATTCATGGCTCATCCTTTGAGCTCTGGCTGGAAAGAGTCACCACAGAAAAAACCAGAGGTAGTGCCAATCCTCCACAGCTGAGGCATTGATGCCCATTCCACCCACATGACAACAACCACACCAACCCCTAGGCTGGCCTCTTTCCTCACCACCAAAGGACAGTTTAGTGTGATGTCATAGGAATTGCTCTTGTACATCCTCAGAGCATTGACAGCACACTGACCAGTGCTCTGTGCCACCTGCATGAGACAAGGAAAAGAGGATCTGGCACTTTGCAATTCAGTCAGAGGGTGCCATATTTCACAAGTGGCCCTGTAGGCTCCAGAGTGACAGCCTGAGATATAAGATCCTACCCAAAGAGGGGTAATTGGTAGCTTAGAGATCCCAGGTGACTTAAGAGCAGACTGTTGTGGACATAAAAAGGGTGAGAAGCAGATCCAGAAAGAAGAACCCAGGGCAGATGTCAGTCAGTCCCAAAATCAAACCAGTAAGAGCATGCCAGGACACCCACTAGAATTTCAGTTTTACATGAATCCTGCATCAGCAAAAAGACACTAAGATGGGCTGATGGCATAAACAACACCTGGATGTTTTTCACTATTGCATTCAAATTCTGCTCTTATTCCTAAAGCACTGATCAATTTTGCTTTTATAAACACACTCAAAGAACACTGCTTCCTCTCCTTTTTTCCCCAAAATAAGGCCATTAATTACAGAGATATAATAATAGAGGTACAGAAAACTTGCAGGACTGTGTATGTTAATTATGAGATGGTGACTCAGCCATAAAATGCTGTGGAAGCCAGTGTAAGTAGCTGTAACATAGCAGGAGAGAAAGATTCTGATAGCAAAACCAATCACCTGTACACCAGGACAGGACAGAGTGCTGTGCAAATATTTCTGAGCTGTGCTGATTATTTGTGCTGCATGAGGCAAATCAAGCAGATTTTCTCAAAAATTAAAAGGATTTTTCCTAGCTGAGGGAGTATGTTTACTATTACTCTGATTAAAGTAGCTTTCAAATATGACTAATCCCATCTGGCCATCAAGAAACTAAATAACAGCTTTTTTTTGGTCTGTCAGATGCAGCAATACTATGGTAAACACTGTCGTTCCAGGTATCACATGGGTCTGATCTGAATCCTATCAAAGGACTTTCATTCAGGATTTTAGTCCCCTTCCTTTCTAGGCAGCCATGCCATCCAGATGAGACACCCAAACCACCCAGATGAGGCACCCAATTGTCGCTGCCTAAATTAGACACCGCCCACGGATCACTCCAGTGCTCTGAGTCACTGTCCAGTGCTTAGCCCTGGAGATCTAAGAGGAGATGCCAAAGTCAACAGTGAGAGTAATTACTCAAGGTTTTAATCGGAGTGTAAAAATAATAAGTGATGATATAATGAAGTGAAAGATTCTTTCTTGATGAGCATTAATTAAGTCATGGTCACACAGGCCCTGTGGGAGCTGTGAGTAGATTACGGTCTTCAGGTGGAACAACAGACCCACCCAGAACTGCTGAGCCTATGGCCAGTAGGAGATTAATGCTCGGTGAGGTTACTGTACCCACCCTCATCCTGTGAGAGAATTATCTCTCTCACCATCTCTCGGATCCATTTTGGATCTTCCACTTCACAAAGAGGGGATTACACCCTTCATTTGGTGTAAAATATCATAGAATCATAGGTAGAAAGGGACCTTAAAGATCATCTAGTTCCAATACCCCTGCCATGGGCAGGGACACCTCCCACTAGACCAGGTTGCTCAAAGCCCCATCCAGTCTGAACACTGCCAGGGATGGGGCATCCACAACTTCTGTGGTCAACCCATTCCACTGTCTCATTATCCTCACTGTAAAAAATTTCTTCCTAACATTTATTATACACCTACTCTCTTTCAGTTTGAAGCCATTCCCACTTGTCCTATCACTACAGTTCCTGATGAAGAGTCCCTCTCCACCTTGCTTATAGGCCCTCTTCAGATACTGGAAGGCTGCTATGAGATCTCCGTGCAACCTTCTCCAGGCTGAACAGCTCCAGCTTTCTCAGCTTGAATATCCTGATGCCCCTCGAAGTCCCATTTTGTTTCACTGCTTAGCCAGGGAAAATTCACTCCATATGCAGTGATTAGGCACACATGGTGTTTCAGAAACACCACAGAAAATCACTAAGGAAGAAAAATTTTTCAAAGAGGTATTTCCAGAGGCATTGCAGTAGACACACGTGTTGACAGCAGAGGCTACCAGATCCCTGCATGTCTGGACAGGCACAGCACATGTTCAGGAAGATTTAGCGTCTCTATTTTCTTACTTCTTACAGTGCTGAATGACCTCTTCAGAAATAAGCACTCCAAAGGGACTTATCCCCTTACGTACTGAAGATGTACGTCTCTACCCATACAGGCAGCCTTACATCACAATTCAGCAACTGTTAGCATTAGCAGCACTGCTTGGGGAGGACAGAAAGGGGTGGAAACTGGAGTTGCATTACCCTTTTAAAGGCACAGATTATCACCTAGACAGGTTCCAAAAAGAAAAAGGTAGAGGATTGAAGCAGGGTTTGCATTATCTTTAAGTAAAAATATTCTTTCTGCCATCATGGCCAAACAAGGCCTAGCAAATATCACAACTCAGCCCAACTGAGTGGCCAAAAGCATCACTAGGCAGAGCTGAGTGCACCAGTGTGTGCTTGTGTGCTGTTCTCACTGGCGTACATGGAGAAGCTCTGGGGTGTGTTATATGTTCAGCTATATGGCTGCCTGCATATTTTGAGATCAGAGAACAAGCCTTGAGTCCACACCTGGATAATTTCCCTTATAGCTCTGTGCCCCATACCTGCAAACTGTACGTGTGAGTCTGCGCCTTCAGCTAACAGAGGTGGACAAATCTATTTACTATGAATTTTGCTGGGAATCAAAAATCTGTGCTATAAACGCCATACCTTATGTGTGTTCAGTTTTAAAGATGAGCAACTCAATGTCAGTTTTTAGCTCTGAACTAATTTTAATGGTTGAACCGTAAGCACTCACACAACAGGGTAATAGAAATCATCACAAGCCCTTATCTGCAGCAGCTCTGTCAGCTGCTGCTGCGATGCTGCGTTTCACTTCTAACTTTTTTTTTCTCAGAAGACTCTTTGCCTGTCGCCTAGTTATCTGCAGGATGAGCAGAACAGGGATTGAGAAATGTGCAGTAAAATTGTTTCAGACCCATGGAGGCTCTGATAATGAGTCACCAAAGCTTTCTTTGCTAGGGAGCACATTTCTAATCCCAAGCACAGCCTGAGCACTGTTTCTCCTTTACCCTCATCCTCCCACCACTCTCTTTTCAGTACATCAAGACCAGAAGAGGGGTGCTGCAGTTCCCAGGAATCCTGGGTTTTGTCCTGTTCTCTGCCTGGCCTCTCTCAACTCCTAAATCATACCTTCATTCCCCAGAGGGCTTGGGATAGCACAGGGCACCCATACCAGGGATAAACTCTGCTCCTGATGAAGGGAATAGTGATGTTCCCACCTGTAGGTTTAACAAAATCAGTACCCCTTTGTGTACTACTCACTGTAGTACACTGACTACACTGCTCATGATTAGCACTAAAATTGTAAATGCCAGGGGAGTGAGCAATGTCCTCTGAGTTAAACACAGGGCAAACAAACAATTAGTGCTCAATACACAAATAAGGAATTGCTTCATCAGGCAAAGGATGTATGTAACCACCACGATGGGCGATAAACAACAGGTCTCTTCATCTGTTCCATTTGTCACTGCAAACACAAATCATCTCATCCACAGCATTTCATAAAAGGCTGCATTGTGTTATAGAATTATACATCCTTTCAAAATAGATGAAATAAAAACTTAGGAGGACAGTGATCTTATGGATATTTCATTCATGACTAACGTTTTTATGGCAAACTGTGTAAATAAAACTTCAGCTTTGGCTCAGGAGAATGATGGGGGCTTCCAACCATTCTGTCATCCTGGCTGGCTCAATGTCCTGCAGTCTGGCCTGCTGGGGAGCAGCAGGGACCTCGAGCCACCACTCAGAGGATTAGGACATGAACATTCCACTAAGATATTCCAAACAAACAGAGATATCAGGAAGAGCTCGGGAAATTTTAGTTTAAACTGTAAGCCTTTGTGTGAGGATCTTAGAGGAGATTTGGGAAGGGAGTGAGGAGAGGAAGGGAAAAGGAGGTTGTTGTAACATGATTGCTTGTTCAGCCTATTATAAAGAAAAGATTTTGCAAAACTCAAACTTAGCTCAGTGTAGGATTTGGGAACATGCATATGTAAGCAGCTGGGAAGGTTTGTTTTGATTTTTTTCGGTGATAATGCTGTCTTCATTGCTACATTTGCTGAGGTCAGTATATAAAACAGAGCCTGCAAGCAAAAAGGTGATAAATGCAACATTTCTCCTTGACAATGTCATGCCTTCAGACTTTTCAGCTATAAAGTTTAGTGAGGTCTGAACAACTGCATATTAAGTAGTTCCAATTTACACTGTGTGTATAGGCACACACACACACGTACACAAAATGCTTTTGACTGATTCTCTCCACACTGTACAAACAAATTGGCATTGTAGGCAACCCCAGTGACCAACTACTTGGTCACTGAGCTTCTGAGAGCAGGGATTCAGCAAAAGATTGAATGAATCCCTCAGGAGACAACTAAGTAACAGCTACAATATCCAAGCCTTGGCAAATGCTTCTGAAGGCGAGACCCCTCAGAGCTTTTGACTCCTTCTAACCGAGCTGTTAGGAGAAGTCTCATTAGCCTTCTAAATGTTTAGTTCACTCTCTTAATCCCTCTCTCCTGCCTCTTGACCTTGAGACTCTCTGAAAGGAACTACCACGTGTTAATTACGCCTCGTGTAAAACACAGTATTATTTCTCCACACACATGCACTACCTCTTAATTTTTCTGGGATACTCCCACACTGTGGGAAGCACATAAAAATTTAGTGATCTAATTTCCTGATTCACGTGCTAGTTAGCTGAGTGAAAAGGGCTGTGATAATCTCGGGCAGTTTCAGTGAGCCATTCAGTGAGCTTTGTGTTCCAAATAAAAATGAGATCTTTCCCATTACAGAAGCCTTCCTGCTCCTCTGTGACTATTCCCTTGCTAAGGAAAATGCCTGGGACAAGAGTCACGCTGGGGCCTAAATGATGAGGTCATTCCTTTTCATCAAGGGACAAGTCTTCATCAAGGGACAATATTGCACAATTTACAATTGTCCACAGCAGTGATGACTGGAGGTGATCAGTCATGGCTAGACTTTAGGGGAAAAATATTCATTATCAAGCTGTGGAAGAGGGAAACAAAAGGTCTCATGAGCTTTAACCGTTTAGAAATCGAGACTGTCACAGAGGTGGCAATTACATTGGGAAGGTGGTGCACCATATGAAAAAAAGACTTTCAGCGACTACCCTCCAACCTGCATGAAGCTCACACCCTGCAGAGAGAGGATTTTCTTTTCCAAGAGAATTATATATAACCCTTGCAGGGTGCCAGAAGAGAGGTTTTGTTGAAATGCCACCTCCAGTAGAAGGGATAACATGTACGCAAGGGTTTAGCGGTGCCACAGTTCATCAGCAGTTGGGTGGGTGTGGTATAAAACATGATCATACTCTATGGACACTGCAGTTCCTCCTGAGACACAGGAGATTTCAAGAACAAGACTCCTTGGGCTGCAAAACACCTTCCTGCTGTTATAGTGTCACAGCTCCATACCCCTTGAGCCGGCTCAGCTCTGAGTGCATGCTATACATAAATATAAATTCACAGGCAGGAAGGATATGGGTCTTTTGATTTTTCAGTTCAGATCTACTTGATGAAATCAGGCAGTTTATTTTTGTTTTCCTCTGAAGATACCTCTCTGTTGGCAGAAAAACAAAGGATTCCTAGTCTTTTTCTATGCTATGGAGTTTTTTCCAGGTTTGCAGGCTCTCAGAGTCAAACGGATACCAGAGAGCTGTTACCACCAAGGGTGTAAAGCCAGACACTGGTATTCCAGTGTCAGAGGAGCATGATAACCCATCAGTACTGCACACCCACCCCACAGTAGGAAGACCAGGGACAGTATCTCTTGAGACAGCTGTGGGCAAGCGTTGCCAAATATCTCAGACTGCTTCTTTCTGCACAGACAACGTGAGTTACATATTAGAGCAAATTTAAAAGTCTTTTTGCTTCTTAGTTCCCTCAGTGCATCATTTTACATAGCGCCGTGGAGCATTAAATCCAATTCTCTATATAGTTGCATGCAAAATAGTAAGCATCATCAACTGCCTGAAAGCTGATATTACAAGGAGAGATCCCCGTATATAGTATGCTCATATAAAGTACTCATCCTCTCCAGTATATATACTTTTCATAAACCAGTACATTAAAAATAACAACATCTTGTGTTACTGTAAGATATAATGAACTATGCCAGACTCATCCAACCCTGCTTAGTCACCACACATATCCCATTTGAAAAAATGGTATGAGTAATTCTGAGTGGAAATCAGAAAAAATGAGTAACAAAGGCCAACGGTAACAACGAGGCCAATGTCCCCTGTCACACTGGGTAGAATAGCTGCAATGACACCATGGGAGTTTTGCCTTCTTATGCCACTGGAGTCTCATGCAAAGGGATATGGAAGCTCTCAAGAAATCCTGTTAATAATCCTGTTAATAATCCTGATATTTTGCCATTGCTACCAGACCCATTAGTAACAACCTACTGACTAAAGGCTTCACTCCATATAAGCACATGCCTTGAGCCATTCCCATGGAACAAATGTTTGACATTTTGTTCCTTCAGAGAAGCAAGTGACCAGCTCTGATATTGCTCCAATCTCCTGATATGTGCTGGATGACCCTGACCCCAGGGAAGAGTTTCCCCTCCACAGCTATATCCACTGGCATGGATGGACCAGATTTGCAGCCAGCAGTGTTGGGCACAACAGTAGCACTGGTCTGTTCAGCCACTGATCCAGGCTTGCCTGCTGAAGCTGATGCCAGAGCCATTACCTCCAGCTTACATGCACTGTTAATATATGCTCAGGTTACATGTATCATAAGAAAAACCCTGGGAAATAATTACAAGGGTTATTCAATATGCATTTGTGGTGCACAACATTCAAGAATCTCTATTCCAGGTTTGACAATGAAATCAAAATCCTGGCCCTACTGAAGACACCACAGATTTGCCACTGGTCTCCAGCTGAATGGTAGAGCTTAAACTCCTAAACTCCCCGTACTTCCCACATGCAGCAGTCCAATGTGGACTTCTCTGACTTACAGAAGTCCCCTTTGTGCAAAGACCCAGTTCAGGTCGATGTGGCATCTCTGTCCAATCTAAGTTTTCAACTACAGCTAACAGGAATCAGAAAGCATGACAAGGGCTCCCAGTCACCTGGAGAAGTGAGATTTACCTGCAACCACCTCTGCAGTTCATCTTTATCTGAGAGATATGAATGAAACTGTCTACAAAGCTCAAGAATTTTCCCTGTGCTTCCTCATACCTCATGCACTAGACGTGCAAGAGATGTGTGGCACTTGCATCATGCAGGCTGTTGCCACATCAACCCCCTTCTATGCAGAGCCCCAACTGCAGTAAAACCCCTGCCATTCCCTCAATGCCTCCCAAATGCACTCATGGTCATGGGACACCCTGTGCCTGAGCCATCCTGGCCTGAACAGTCACCTCCAGAAATGTTCACCTATGTAGGGGAACAACCTCTGAGTCTGTCAGGTGTCCTCGACCCTAGAGAAGAGCAGTCAACAAAGCAATTGGGAGGTGGCACAGACATATCTCTCATCATACTTTCCCTTACAAGTATGTTAGCTCCCTATCTCAGCAGGTTTTTTCTAAGATCTCTAGAGAAGCATAAACAGGGAGGGCTGTATTTGTAGGCAGAGGCTCTGCATGCATTTACCTGGATCTGGTGCTTTCTATTTATCCATATCGTGGTCTCTGTTTCCACATAGGGCATTTTTACACCAGTGCTTCATTGAAGCCCTCTTGATGCCAGCACCTAATAACACATCAGAATAAGGAGGAAATGAAAGGAAGCAATCTATGGCAGAAGAGAAAAAACAAAAACCTTCTGAATTCAAAACACTAACTTTTTCCTGCACTGTCTTGTGATACATAGGCCATGAAATGCAATCCAACCAAACAGATGCAGGGAGGTCTACTCAAGGCTTCCACTTTGGATCATCCTTCTTGGAAAACCCCCAGTAGCTGCAGACAAACCTCGCCCCTGGAAATCCCCTGCTCCCTGTAGTTCAGTCGCTTTGTCTATGGACAAAACCCCAGCAGTGCACTTTTACTCTCCTACTGCAGGGCCAATCTTGCACGAGCAATGTTCAGAAAGGAGGCAGAGGTTATTTTTGGCCACTCTGATAAGGAAAGAAGTACAGGCTGAGGAAGAAAGGGAAGAATCAGATATGCCTCAGTTGGCATTTGTTGTCCTACCTGGGGTAGGGTGAAGTTCAGACTGAAAAGGCAGCAAATGGGAGTATCACATGGATCAGACCCAGGTCTTCCCCATGTTCCCAGGCCTTTTCAGCCCAAGCCAGGCAAAAGCGATCTATCCTGACGACAGGGACCATGCTAAGTGCTCCACTATGGAGAAGTGGCCTTAAACAGCACATTGCTGGCAGGATTGTTCCCTCATGCCACTGGGCTGGCTGGAAGAAGTAGCCCAGCAGATCTCCAAGGCCTGAGGTGACCGAGTCCCTCTTGGGTGACATGGAAGGTGCAGGCACCAAGTGAGTGCCATGGTCGTTCAGAGACTGCAACACCTTTAAAAACTATCAGCAAACCTCAGAGATCACTGCAATTCCTGACAAATGCCCCTCTCTGCTGTGCCAAGATCTGCTTGGCACAAAGAAAGAGCTTGGCACAACAAACTGAGGGCTTCCCTTCAATGAAATCAATGCTGGCAGCCACAACAAGCATGTCTGAGAGCAGCCACGTGTCTGGCATCACGCAGCACTAATGTGTTGGCCTTCAGCAGCAAGGGGAGCTGCCGCCTTCTTGCACAAAGGGTTAAAGCAATGTGACGGCATGCACTGAGGGGGTGGCCAAGCATGGTGCCAAAACACGGGTCCCTACTGCCAGCCTGAAGCTGCCCCACATGAGGGATCCAACTCCTCCTTGACCAAGTTGCTACAGAAGTGGTCCTGCAGGAAGATATCCATCACAGTTCCTAATAGGACATAAAGGACATGCAATTTTCACTTAGGACAACATTCATTGCGACTCATCTGCCAAAACTGTAGGTACAGTGACAGTTTTGTGGTCTAATACAAGGAGCTAGACCACCAGCTCTTCTCATGCTACCTCATCATAAATGGAAATTGAAAAAATATGAAATATCCCAAGAACTGCTACCCTGCAGCTGTGCTCACGCACGTCCACAGACCCATGCCCTCACTCACTGCTGAGGTCAGGCTGAGTTTCCCACCAGATCCTGGGGAGAGGGATTGAGCAAGAAGCCGAACTGATGAGACCTTACCAGTGGCCTTGCTGTGTGATGAAGAAAATACAATCGCCTTGCGGACTGCATGATGCTGCCACAGTTTGTACTTTTTCTGCCACCTTTCAAGCTCTTTCTAAGCCTCAGCTCCTTGAGCTGTTTAATACTTTGACAACAGAGGCCACTACAATAATTTCCACTTTCTAGAGGGAGAAAAGGAGACAAAAATGGGAGGCATAAGTCCATGATAGTGGAAATGGGTCCCAGCAGTCCCAGGTTAGACCTTAGATTTGCCTTAACACCAAATTCAACCTTCCTGTTTTCCCTGGTGCTTCCTACAGGTCTGAGCTAGCATCCCTAAAAGTAAGTGAAAATGAAGGGAGGTTGTGGTCCTGTAACTTGACCAGAAAGAGGAAGTAAATACTCAACAGACAAAGCTTTTATTAAATAAGCTCTAGGTCAGACCAAATTCTGCATGATATAGATCCTTGCATAGTACCATTTTTTACTACAGACGTATACCAGGCATAAAATAACACTTATAGTTTTGCATGACTGATGGTGAGGAAACACTAAGATTAAGCAGTAATCATTTCTTGGTCACTGAACAACTAATTAGGATACAGGTAAAAGGGATAAACTCTTACCAAGGCAGTTCACAGGCAGGTGGATGCACCTGCAGCCAGCTCTGCACTAGTGCGTACGTCCCCAGGGGCCTGACTTTGACACCACTCCCGTACTGCTACAATACCACCGATATTGGTGATTCAGGAGGGATCTCTGGGGGTTACCTGGTGCAGCCACCTGCTCGCAGCAGGGCTCGCCTCACAGATGCAGCTGACCTTTGGAGCCAGACCCCACTGCTCAGCTTTTCCACAGAGTTCTAGTAATTACAGAGGGGAAGAGGGTGGGAAGTGGGAAGCAATTCCCAATCCAGCTGTCAAGCTGCAGGGATTTCCAGGTAGCCTGCTCACCACCCTGGAAAGGATGTGATGACACGTTCGTGCTGTACCAGCCATTTCCTGCTGAGTTGCTGCATGCGCAGTCAGCGCTGCGTAAAACCCACCACCGCGGCATCGCAAATCTGGGTCAGCATCCTGATGCACCCCGTGGAAACGAATGTTCCTTCCCTCTCTCTGCCCTGGCTCTGGCCAGGGTATGCCCTGGCATCATCTTTTCTTTGTATCCCCTCATTTGACAAGTGTTATCATGCACTAGCCTCCACCCACACAACACACCCACCCACCATTTTTTGGATGCGTTCCCAAATTCATTTCAAGCCCCCAGCAGCCGCAGAGCGGACATTTTGAGCGGGTGAGACGCAAAGGAAAATTCACATGGAACAACATGCCTTGCAGCTGGCATCTCAAGTGAACAAAATCAGGGCGTGCTCCAGATTTGCTACGACTGCCCTGAGAAAGGTTTTTGAAAAGCCACCGTTGTGTGAACGCTTCTGCTGTGCTGCATTCATTAAAGTCTCCTCCTAATCTCCAGTGAATATTTGCCCAAGGCCCTCAGCCCATGTCTTAAAATTGACATGAGACTGGAAGCCTCTGATAAAAGAAGACGCGAGACAGTGGCAGCAAGAGATATCAAAGGTCAGAGCTGAAATACATTGCAGGTCCAAACAGATTTAGCCTGCTCTTTTTTAGCCTCTTCCCATCGGCGCGCCACACTTCCCTTTAAATATTACAGACAGAAAATATGTGTGGGCTGCAGTGTCCGTGGGGCAAGGCAGTGCAGAGTGGAGGCTCAGCTGCAGCTGCACCTCCCCTGAAGCAGCCTTGGGCACAATGTGCCAGGGCATCCCAAGGGACACCAGGAACCTGCCAAGGTATCTCTGCTGCCCTTCCCAGGGTTCAGTCTTGTGGCTCCATTGCAATGAAGCATTTTCCAAATAATAGCATTTTCCTCACTCAGACAAAGTTCTGATGGATTCGATTGTATCTAAACCATCTCACAGTCAGCAAGGGGCTTGAAATCTTTCTTTCAAACTTTCAGTAAGTTCACAGATTAATTTTCAGCTCACAGTCCTTTCCATCTCTTGTCTCCCTACTCTGCATCAAAAACATGGACCATTAAGAGCTGCATCCTGCCCAAGTAGGAGACTAAAACAGCCATCCCTTTGATCCTGCTGGGCTAATTAAGGCTAGATAGGAACAGGAAAGAAAGGCAATTCAGGGGAAAAATGTATCTCATTCCCCACTGTCCAAAAGAAAATGTTCTCCAAAGTCACCACTTCAGGTTAAAAAAAAAAAAAAAAAAAGAAAATGAAAAAGAAGAGGCATTGAACAGACCTCCACTTAAATCAAAGTAGCGATAGCCAGTAGAGAACTTTTTTTCTTAGCAAGGTACTAGCAGACAGAGACCAAAAGCTGCACACAAAAAGTGATTATTTTATTACTCTTGGGTTCATGGAGCTGGTCTGCATCACAGTTAACAGCTCCATTCCCAGTTTCTCCATCTCATGAAAGTGAGTCCCAAAGAATCTGATTTGAGGTAAGCTCACAGGCAAAAACAGTTCTCTAAGTTAATTAGGCACATCCTAATCTAGAGTTTGATGAGCTTATTCTTTCCAAATGGAAACATTTTTAATGTTAAATGAGCTAAAACATTTTTTAAGGAGTATTTTATCTTGTAGAAAATAATATCAGAAAAAAAAGCAAACCAAAACCTGCACCAAATTTCTGCAAAGCCTTATTTCTTATTTCCTAACAAAAATGCTACCATGAAAAAAATTTAAACCTTTAAAACCCTGCAAAAAATGGTAACAGTTACTGACCACATTTAATTCAAAAGAATCATATCTGATAATTCTGAGTCATCAAAACTGTACTGAAAATCCTGCAAAAGCAGGAATTTTGCAAGACTATCATTATTCTGCCCCTTAAATAAGCCCTATTAACAGGAAGAATCTAGGTGGCACTGTGATAGCCTGCTGCATGGAAGTTAATCAAAAGGAGCTAATTTCAGATCCAATTTTTCTGAAACCTTTTGCAGACTTGCTGGAAATTCTCATACAGCCATTTAAAAAAGTCTTTTTTTTAAGGAGCTGATTGTCAGTTTAACCCAGGTTTGAGATAATTATTTGCCCGGCTGAGGAGAACAGCCAGCTTGCATGCCACAGAGGGCTAGTGAAGCGGAGGGCTCTCACACAAGGCAAGTCCAGATGAGACTTCTGAATCAGACACTTGCCTGAATATAATTTCTTTCTTTATTTGGGAACTGCTAAAAGGCAGTCAACAGCTATATAGTCCTTTCTTTTGTTTTAGAAGATTTTGGAGTAAGGAAGAAACACTGTTCTTAGCACAAAAATCCATCCAAGCAGAATGTTTGAAACAATCCTAAGTGTTAGAACTGTTTTTATTAACAAGTTGCAGTGATTCATTCTTTTCTTGTGCCTGTTGGATGACATTAGCAAGACAGTAGCTCATGGCAGAGCAGCAATCTAAACACCATGGATGATTTAAAATATTTCTATTTTTAAGAAAGCTGAGATCCAACCTGCTCCTGTGCTTTCACCTTCACCATGGCAGAGGCAGTTAATGAAGAAGAACCAAGGACACAAACCATAGCTGCCTCAACACCAGCTGATGCTCCTCTGTTGCCTGCTGTAGGATTCCAGCTGAGCCCCTAGGCTTATCTAGCTTTGCCCTGCCGTGGGAGCAGTCCCATCCAAAAAACACCCAGATGAGGCTCTGCTTCCCTCAGGGTCACACGTAGCCATGGACTGTTTGTGCATGAGGGAAGAGTGAGAAGGCAAAACGGATACATAGAAATAGGGAAAAAACCCTAACCATTTTTTTAAAAGCCCCAAAGTGGGATCAAGACCCTAGCATAGGGCACCAGGTGCAGGTGGATTGTGCAGGTCTTGCTCAGGGGTGTCAGTGGCACCCAGGGCACAGGGATGGCTGCAGAAAGCTCATGTTGCAGCAGGCAGGGGAAATGCTCCCTTCCCTCTTGCAAGCACCAACACCTTCTGTGAGAGCCCCACTCTGTTACTTACAAAAAAATTTTAAAAGGGTTTTAAGTGAATCAGTGAATAAAATTCTCCTAAGCTCTTCGGTCCGAAAATTTAATTTTTCAGACATTGATAACTGGCACAGGTCAGAGCAAGAAATGATGTAGTCTCAGGGACACATTCAACTCCAGTGTTTCCAAGTCTGTGTCATGCTAAACCTGAAAACTCCAATTTTTAAGTTTTTCTACTAGGTAGATATTGTTTTAAAATAAATCAATTCAAAAGTGCAGAAATACCTCACTTCTACAATATTACCACAATATAAAGTGCTGCAGCCTTTGATAGGTTTTAGTATTAACATTCCCTTCAACTTACATAGACCAAGAGAAAAGTATATAGGAACATTGTTGGTTGAAACAAAATGCCTTCCTCTTGTCACATCAATCCAGTCTGGTACCAATTGCAACAAACCAAGGATGTCAAAGCAGCCATGCATCCCCTCCTGCTACCTCCTAAATGCTGGTGTGATCCCACAACACGTTTCAATTTTGACAGACTCCATTTTCTGATGCAAATGTGGTTTGAAGAAAAGCTTTGAGCCATCTTTGGGGAATACGGCTCCAAAACCTCTGTGACGAGGCACATTGTACACAGGCTGAGCGCTCTCCTGTCAAAAAACAGATACAAATTCAGAGCAAGGAGGGACAGAAGGCGTTTTACCAGGGGTGCAACAACCTCCTCCTTGCTTTTTATATCCCTGTGTAACAATTTCATACTTGGATTGCAAGAGCTCTTTTTTTCCCCCTTAGCTGCGCTATGGGCTGTGTGGATTCTACCGCAACATACACATTAAACAGTCGTTGGCAGTATTCTATAATCACCCAGGAATGCACTGGTTGTCACATGGGGCTTTGCTCAATACAGCTGTTCTCTGGCCCAGCTGAACAATAAACATTTCAAGTATGGCAAATGTTCTTTGAGGGGGAAGGTTTGTTATTAATGTAAAAACAAAAGAACTCTTGAAATGGCCTAGTGACTTCAGTTTCACTTGAGGAGTGCCCAAAGTTATGAAGCTGGAGAATACAGAAGCTGAAAACTAAGATGTTATTTCCCTGTTATTCAAGCAGTGAGAATTCATTTAAAAATATCTGTATGACCTCAGGGGAGTCACAACCACAGAACCCAGAAGATTAAAGAAAATAAGCTTAAAATACCTTCCTCCCAGAGTCATGCATTTCTTTCCCAATTGTAAAAAGTGATGGGCAAACCTCAGAAGGTCCAGAGGTTTGGATACATCTCCAGAGCAGCTGATGCCTTCTTAAAACCCCTCTCAGGGAAGATTTTTGCTCACATTTATTGCGAACAGGAAAGTCAGTAAAGTTTGAGCTCACGCCTTTGCACTTCCAACCTGAGTCCTTCACTACCTGCTTGCCCATGCTGGTTCTCACTAACACAAGTAATCGAGACTCCAATCCAATCCCATTAGCAACAATGTTGGCCAAACCACAGAAGAGGTCAGAAGCTGTGAAGAGCCCACAGTAAATTGTTCAGATGGCATTTTCTGTGGGCAGAGAGTCCTGGGAGAGATTAAAAAAAAAGAGAGCCACAAAATAAAGGAAAGTGCAAGCAGTAGGCTTTCTTGGAGGGTGCAGTTTCCCCCAGCAGAGATATTCCTCCCATCATGCCAGACTACCAATGGCTGATTGCATTTGCACAGCAACCAGTCAGCAACTAGGTTTTCTCTTTTTAATTTATATTTGCTCTGAATTACATGTTTTCTAGTGTCAGCTTTAGAGGTAGATAAAACCTAGCTGCAGCAACAGCTTTTAAAACAGCTATCATCTGTGCTTCAGTCAACAGAAACCTTTAATTAAAGCATTGAGTTACACGGGTTTTGGTTACCATATAACTAGCAACATCTTCAAATATTTGGATTGTAAACAATCTTCATAACTTGGAGACAGGCATCATCTTTCCTGCTTCACGTCAAAGGATTTTCAGGCATTTTGTAGGAGTCTGGAATAGAGAATGACAGAAGGAAGTGCTGATAAGGCGCTGCAGCTCAGCAATAAGGTAGTGCAGGAAAAATACAGTATATATGTAATGGTTTGTGATCTCTTATTTTCCATGGTTTGGGAAAAAAACTTTAGAAGCTCTACACTTATCCCAGACCTTGATTTGATAGTACACCAAGCCATGAAGCTCACTAATGCTCTGGTGGAAAGTACAAAAAGGTGCTGATTTTACAGTACTTACTAGCCAGCTGCTTTCAATAGTATAGAGCTATTTATTTATAAGTGATATTGTAAGCATCCTATTTCATCTTGCTCTTCAGATTCAGGAGAAAGGACTTGCACATTAAAAAAGAGCATTGGACATTAGAAGTATTTATGGAGAAAAAGAACAACTAAAGAGATTCCTATTAGCTAAATGAAAAATGTTAAATGTGCTAAATCAGTAGGTATTCTGATTAGTATGCAATAAGTATCTGCTCAAACTAAATAGGCTGAGCCTGCTAAAGCACTCCACAGGCCAGATGTAAAATGGTATTCAGACAGCCTACTAAGTAACTTTAAAGTCTTACTTATATCAAAGCAATAGAATTTTGTGTATCTGTACCTTTTTGTAAGTATCCACTATGAATGATTTCTGCCCCATAGTCCTCTACCATTAGTCACAAAGTATAAGTCTGTTGGCTATAATCCAATACTGAAATACACATCAAACAGGATCCCTCACAGTAGACCAAACAAGAGAAGCAGCATATGATGCTAGACATAGGGCTATCTTTAGAAATCCCGCCCTCATCCAAAACTACGAAATAATTATATTTACCTATTCCTAGAGGCACTTTTAGGTCTCTGGATTTAGGTTTCATTTTAATAGAGCATTTCAAAAGAGGAGAAACACCTAAGTGTAAAGCTGTGACCCAAAACAGAATATTTAACTGCCACCAAGCCCTGAAGGAACCTATGCTCATGACATCCCTGTAGGATCTCAAGTTTATCAAGTTCACCAGAAAGTCTCTGCATGATGACAGCTGCCCTAGAGGACCCCAAGCTTCAGCTATAAATTAGATGCCTCCTCCATCTTCTGCTTTCCTTGAAAGATGAGTCCAGCAGGTTCTCTCCTATGGTCATCAACTCTCAAAAATGAAACTTTAGGGATGCCACCTTCTCCCCTAGCCTTTGTGCATTCACCACATTTTTATAGCATCTGGCCTGGAATGGGAGGTTCAGCTTCTTTCTCAGCCCATCTCACACTTCTCATGGGGCATTTAATTGCCAAATGCAGTTCAGATTAGGAAGAGAGCTGGTGAAGAAGCAAAACAGAGACAAGAACAATGCTTCACCTCTCCCCTTGGGACTCTGTCACCATGCAGTTAAAAAATTCACCATTCATAGGACTGGACAGAAAGAGGGAGAGAACAAGCATGGAGGGGACATCAGTCTGGAGTCTGGTCAGGACAGACTGGTCCCTGCTTCTGAGGTTGTGTTTGGGTTTTAATCAATGAGCACTCAATGTTAAGTGTAGAAACAGCCACTGAAGGAGCTCCAATCTGGGCCAATGCCTAAGAGAATGCTATTAAAATGCAACAGACATTGTCTCATTAAGAATCACGCAGCACAAAGTGTCCTATTTTGCAGAGCTAGGCATGACACACATTGTCTCATCTTGGAAGGCTTTTAAAGGATTATGGTACATTCCAAAGCCATTCACCTCAATGGGGAGGTTTTCAGTGAGTCACCAAAGTTGGATTGGGTCATTATGGTGATAGATCTTTCTATACACAGAGACATAACCCCAATTCTGGAGTGCCCAGCACCCTGCCATGCACACATTTCTGTATCAGGCCACAGGACAGGCAAATGCTATGAGTATTGTTATTCTTCCAGTATGCCTTGGCCACACGACCACTGAACTTCCACCATCACCCTTGGGCACTCACCGTTTACTTTCTTGTGTGCTCCCTACAACACATATTTCTGTTTGGGTTTTCAGGATATTTTTGTGAGCTGCACTTTTAAATCCTTAATCACTGCTTTGGTTAAAAAAGTAAGAATGCGTTGTGTGTTCAAAGCAGTGTAGATATAGCTAGGAAGGCCCCCTCCTCTAATTAAAACCACTCATTTGCTCTTTGTGTACAGAGAAATATAACACAGCAGGAAACAACTGTCATATCAAATACCCCTTGATGGTAATTGTGGTTAAATACCATCTTTTTAATGGTAACATACTTATACAGGTTTGGCAACAGATGTAAAAATAAGTAATCACTTTTGCTGGAGAGCTACCAAAATGGCAGATTTCCCAAGTCAATCAGTTCTCCCAGGGACTGGGAATGTAGAAGGCAATTTAGTGCTGCAAGGAATATGACAATCTATTTATAATGGCACAGTATGCGAGGCTGAGAGGAGAAACTGCAGCTGTTGTATAAGGATTATAAGTGACTGATTGTTTCTAACAAAATGTATTGCTATATCAGAAGGAAGTACAAGTTCAGCTCCCTGGCTGATTTTCTTGTACAGGTGTGGTGCCAGCTTGAATGAAATCAGGCGCTAAGGCTAAAAATGCTCTTCTGTGATCTCCCCTTAGACATTCCTGCGTAGCCTTTGTCACCTCTCTTGGGGACTTACTGCATCAGAACTCATCCAGCCTTTGTTAAAATGAAGAGAAAGGCTAGCCCAGATTCAGAAGACCCCATGGGAGCATCATGAAGGACAGAGAGCATCCCTAAGTGTTAAATAATAGTCCTCCCTCTTTAGTTCCTGGAAAAGCTTTGCTTCCTGTTTCATATTTACTTCTTTTCCAGCTGCTGTATGTATTTCTATGGGCTGTTAAATGATAGTCCCTCCATCCTAAGGGAAGGCTGCTTGCCAGTGCAAAAAAGCAAATGATTCCTGCATTCTATGTACAGCACATTACATATACCAGATGTTGTAATAATTATTATGTTTAGCATCAAGGACAGAAAAATTAGCAAACAGTGAAATTATCAGAGCACCCAAAGCCACCCAGTTTGGAGAACCCATGACTCTGCAACTGTCTGACTCACAGGAGACATAGATCCATGCTGTGCTTCCCACCCTGGTCTGAAAGGGCCCAAGGACTACAGCAGCAGTGGCAGGATGGGACTTCTTTAGCAACATATTCAAGGCCCTACATCTTTTGTAAAGACTGAAAAAAAAACCAGGCTTAGCAAAACATGTTTCCATCAAGTAGGATGCTAGGGATGATGTTGCTGTTAATATAAGCAAGGGGACTTTTTGCTCATTGATGTGGCTAAGCATAGTGCAGGGTGTAGTCTATCTCCTAAATCTGTACTCACTCTTTCCCTGGAAGAAGATAATCCAGGCCTGATGACATCTTTCCTACAGCCTTATCTATTACATAGTCAGCTGAAATCTGGGAGACAGAGAGGAGTCTGATGAGAAATCTCGTGTGTAAATAGCTGTACTTTACACCCTTTATATCCTTGGAACGTGCATTTTCCATGGCTGTTTGACAGAAAGAACCCTAGTCCTCAATTTATGCATCCCACTACCCAACTTCCTCAAAGCCAAATACCAGCAGACAACGAACCTGTAGCTCTCTTGAGTATGGAGACTCAGGATTGATAGAGGCACCCAGACAATTAACCTGTCCCCTGCTGCTTTGCCTTTCTCCATCACCTCAAGATCATTTTCTGGCATGCATAGGTCTGACACACACACCCAGGCTATGGCCAGAGTGGTTACTTCTGTGGGTTGCTTTCAGCTAGCACGGTATATCTTGAATATGGGTCACTTCCCCACATTTTTTCAAATAGCTGGAAGAATCCCCTATTATTTGGCAGGTAAGCTACAGTGCCAGCTAGTGACACCCAGAGATGTCACCACATGAGGTGGGGGGTCACCCCAGCATTGAGACAAAGCTGAATCAGACTGCAGCATATGATTAAGGAACAGATCAGGCACCTGGCTGCTGCAATCCAGCCACCAGGAGCCGTTCATTTTCACCTGGCTCTAGCACAGCAAGTCACCTCCACACACAAACCCTGCACCTGGAGGAGGTGGGGGTGTTTTTCTGTGCTGTTTGTAGAGAGGTTTATTGCTCTTTGCGTCATTCAGACAGCTGTGGCAATATGACTCTACCTGCTGTCCCAGCCCTGCCCAGTGGCACAGAGGGAAAATCATTTTTTGTTACATTCTAGATGGGCAGCTGGGGCATGGGAATAAGACAGATCTCTCTATAAATATATATACACACACACAGAGTCCTAGCACACTATTCTTTCTGTGGAAAAAGGTGCATTTATACAACATGTTTCACCAGGGACCTTAAAGCACTTTGAAATAGCAAAAATCACCAGATCCATGTAAGGGCTGAGGCAGTGAAGGGAAAGTGGGAGAGAGCTCTCATACTGGCTTGCTTCAGCAGTCTGGTGTAACAGCAAGAAGCCACAGAGGTAACCTGAGAAACCGGGCAGGGCTTCAGGTAATTTTTGCTTTTAGAAAGTATTTTAGTCTTTTGGAAGGTTTCCATTTGTATCTTTCAAAACTTTCTCTATTAAAACATCAATTAAAAGATAATCTAAATGATATTCAGAGACAAAACCCTAATTCTGGTACATTCTGGAAACGTTAAGTCAGTTCCACAGCTCCATTGCATGCACTATTGCTCTTCAGACATTGTTAAGATACACCAGCATGCACATAAATGGTCTGCATATATATAGTAGTGATAACAAGAAGCCAATGCAAATATTCTTCACTCTTTAACACTGAAAAATTGAAGTAGTGCTTTAAAATTGAAACTAATTTATGCCATTAAGAGGTACCTTTACCCCTTCAGATTAGTGCAATTAGGCCTTACTGCAATTAAAATTAGACTTAATAGGTGTTCAGTAACTAAATAAAAGACTTCAATATTACCTACCCTTTGGCCTCATCTAACCATGAGATTAGCTCTGTTGGTTAGAGCATGGTGCTAGTAACACCAAGGCTGTGGTTCCCTTCCAACTCAGAATATTCTGTGGTTCTGACATTTTGTTTGAAACTGTGAGACCTGGGTGTATGACCCATCTCCACGCTAGAAGTGGCAAGGTATGTAGGATTTTCTCTCCTTCCCCCTCTCAACAGCCTAGTTTCTATGTGAAAGAAAACCAATCAGGTAAGCCACAAGACAGCTGCAGCACACTCCACACAGGTTCATGGAGCACCTGCAGAGCATTTCAGTCCCCCTGTTCAGCCACAGTCCTTCTAAGTGGTTGTGCCAGAGCAAAAGCTCAATTTCTCCAGTTCATCCCAATACGTGACATGAAGGGTCACTCAAGAAGGATCAGAAGCAAGAACATACAGCAGGTGGGGATTGCTGTAAGCAGTCAAGGTGAAACATGCTGGTATTGGGAGCCAAGAGAGAGCCCCCCAGCAATCCTTGCCCTATGGTTCCCGCCCCAAATCACATGCACCTCCACCCTTTCTAAAGGGCAGAAACAAGGCCTTTGCCTGTAACTCAGAGTCCATCCTCCCGGGGAAATTTTGCTCTGTAAACTACTGTGTTCAAGTACAGTATCAGAGCAAACACATCTGGCACAGCATCCTCTTTCTCCTTAAATCCAAGAGCTTCACCGCCCTAGACATGCCAGCTGCTCCTGAAAAGAAAGGCCATCAGGCACCACCAACCCTTACTGGGGTGAACTGGTGCAATGGAAGTACAGACATTTACAGCAGTGAGACAGGTACCCCATGGATTCAGGTCTTCATTGCAGCTAAAGGTATTGAGAGCTACTGTATGTAGCTGTACCCTGCAACTACACCTCATCAGCAGCTAAAGGCAGGTAGAGAAGCTGAATACCACTTCATCTTAAGAAACCCAGAAGCACTCTGATGAGGAATGCCCATGCTAAGATTAAGATGACTTCATTTTAGTAGCTGGACCCTGCACATACCTCTTCAACTGTAGGCTTTTTATTAGTCACATTTTTATAGTTGCCAAGAATTTAGCTATAAAGAATATTGTACAACTCAGACATGGAAAAAGTTAGTTCTTAGTGGTATCATATTTTAGATGAAAAACCACTTCCTCTCTTGCACAGCAAAGCAAGAAAGCGTAGGCTTTGGTTTTATCAGTCATTGCATCTGTGCCTTCTTAACAAGTTTAAAGTCTGTGAGCCAAAAATGTATCTTTCCCTTTTTTACATTCATATAAATTTGAAACATGTATAGCTTCATTGGAGTTTACAATGGTAAAAATGATGAATGCTGGAATTTTGTTTTTTTCTTTCAAGAGGAACAAATTGTTTCACAGAATAATATGCTTTCACCTGAGGAGGTTCAGAAGTTATTTCTCAAACTACACCAAAATGTAGTTTCAATGTGCTGCTACACATGAGTTCAGGGTGAGTTTCAGATGAGTTATCTGCCATGGGGTAACAGCATAGCTCTGTAGTGACAGGAATCTCTGGGGAAAAGGAAGCACTCACTGTTGCTCACAAACCTTCTGGCAAGTCCCTCCTGGTCACAGCACAGTCTGTTTAAACCATTTAAAGAATGAACCTTTTCTGGCTTTTGTTATTACTTCTACTTTTTGCTATTACAGCAGAAACCCACAAGCATTTATTTTAAAGTTACCTTTATACACTGAATTTTCACTAGGAGATTAAAACAGGTTGACACTGGGCAGGTGTACCTTTCTGTGCTTTATCTTATGCTACTCCTTACACATTCAGGTGTCTTCAAGAGGGACATCACTTCTTCAGTGGCTTTCCTCAGTGGAGCCAAGTGTAATTCTCACTGTATTTCTGTGGTCATCCCTAACTTTTTTATCTGCTGGTCTGCTTAGCTAGCTGTCTGGTTTGATATTTCTAGTTTGCACTTAACCAGGTTGGATATTTCCCCTTTGTCTTTCTCCATAGTCATATGCATCAATCAAAGCTTTTTTTTAATTCTTTTGCACCAGATAGTGAAGAAATATAGATGAAGCCATGCTTACAAACACCTTCACAGAAGAAATCAACACCACATAAGAAGCTCTGGCTGTATCAACCTCAAGATGTGATAATAATTTGAAACAGAATATAGGCCTATAAAATATTTAAAGAAAAAAAAGTAATAACATCCTCCACTTATATAAGAAAAATGTTGGCCTCTTAGCAGGAGCTACAGTATGGCTAATAACAATATATCTCTGTGAAATAAAGGCCTGGCTTTTATTATAATTACTTAACCAATTAATAATTTCAGATGTAGAAAAAACAAAATCATTTAGACAGAAATTAAACACATTTTGGTATCAGAATAGGAAACCCTGCACATGTGACCTTCTTTAAGAATGAGATTTTCACATTTCTAAACTGTTAATAACTGGTGTAATTCTTAAGGGTATTTAATTTGTTGGTTTTAATAAAGTATGACAATAGCTGATGAACATTTCACCAGAATGTCACTGCTATCACTTTCCCTCTGGCATCTCAGCTTTCCAGTGTTCAGAAAACAGTTTCAGTGTTCCCATTTGAGTTTTTCAATAACAAATCTCAGATCTCTAGTCAGCCCAGAATATTATATTACCAGTCTTTTTCAGAAACATCATAATTCACACATTCTGCACCTACTGACTAAGAAGGCAAAGCCATCCGTCACTGGAATTAGTCTCCCACACAGCTGCCACTTGCAAGAAAGGGAGATCCAGTAATTCTTTCCCAATCTTCAGTCATTCCCATCTCTTGATATCTGACATGGAACACATTGTTGGATGACACCTTCCAACACTCCTTGCCCCAGAATTTTTCCCTTACAGGCCTGATACACCAAAACCCTTGGCTTGTTTCTATGATTACAGAATAGTCTCTCTCCCATGCTGCTGATTTTTCACACTCACAGTTGCATTTTCTAGAAATATTTTGTATGAAGTTATTTTATATAAAAGGTTGAGCTCTGGGGGAAGTTTAAACCATACCCCTCCAGGAATTACTGAGTTTGTTGACTGTGAGGAGAAAAAAAACCAAACCTAGATTTTCAAACTTTTTAGAAACATTTTAAACAAGTACAACTAATTAGAGTCTGATCAAAGCCAAGTGAAGCCCTCTGGAGCAGCTGCATTCCCTATATTTATGAAAATCAGGCCACTCAGATAGTTATTTAAATATGGAGTATTGGAACTAAGCCAAAGCCCTTTGAAATCAATGGGACTTTTTAATGACTTCAATGCAATTTGTATCATAACTTTAGAAAATAACTTATTTAATTCATTGTTGCTGCTGACTGCCACAATATAGGCTGAGATGTTTTTCAGTTGCAAAATTTACATAGAGTGAATAAATTCACACAGAACTGTTTAGATTGAAAGAGATCAAGATCTTGAGATCATCTAGTCCACCCCCCTCAGCTCAAGGCAGGGTCATCTAAAGCAGGTTGCCTGAGACTGTGTTCAGTCAGTTTTTGAGTATCTTGAAGGATGGAGACTCCATAAACCCTCTGGGCAACCTATGCCAATGTATAACTACCCTCACAGTTTAAAAAAAAAAAAACAACAAAACATTTACTGCTTTCTCCTTGTCCACCAAGGTAGTCATATCATTGAAGAAGGCAACATGGTTGCTCAAGGGTAACTTCATCTTTATAAATCAACCGATGCTGACACCTTCAAATCACCTTCTTGTCCTTCATGTGTTAGATAATGCCTTTGGGAAGTCTTTCTCCTTCACCTTCCCAAGGTGAGGATAACCAGCATGCAGTTCCTCAGATGTCCTTCCTGCCTTTCTTGTGATATAGAAGATCTATCAGTCTTCAGGAACCTCTCCTAGTCATAATGACCATTTGACATAGTCCAAGATAATCAAGAGTGGCCTTGCAATGACATCAGCCAACTCCCTCAGCTCTCATGGGTGCAATGTGTCAGACCTCATGGGTACATGTCCGGTATGCTTAAGTGCTCCCTAGTCTGAGGGTAAGTCCTCCTTGTTACAGACTTTTCTTTTAGTCTCAGGAGCCTGGGATTCCCAAAGGTTAATTTTACTGGTCTGAATCAAAGATGACGCTGCCCTTTGCTCATTTTTCTACTTTTCAGGATGGTCCTTTCTTGAGCTTGGAGGAGGCGATCCTCAAATATTACCCAGCTTTCCTGGAACCCTTGTCTCTCCACGGCCATGTCTCATGGAAATCTTTCAAACAGGTCTCTTAGGCTGAAGTCTGCTATCCAGAAATCTGGGGCTAATTTTTGCCCTGCTTCCTCCTCCACCATCTCATGGTTACCACAGCCAAGGCTACCTTTGACTTATATCCCAGACCAGTTGTTCCTTGTCTGTATCAGGTCCAGGAAATCACCCTTCCCTGTTGGCTTCTTGATTACCTGTGTTAGAAAGGTTGTCATCAGACTACTTCAAAAACTCCCTGGATTGCTTGTGCTCTGCTGTATTATCCTTCCACCAGCCATCCAGTGGGTGCTCCATGAGGACAAGGGCTATGAACATGAGGCTCCTTTCAGTTGTTTGAAGGCCTCATCTATATTAGGGCTTCCTAATCAGGAGATCCCTAGCAGATACCCACTAAAACAGCACCCATATTGGACTGCCTGTTCATCTTGACCCAAAGCCTCTTGACAAACTCCTGGCCCATTCCAAGGCAAAAGTTGTCAAAAATCAATTTACAAGTCCCTATAAGTAAGAGAGGACTGTATTTTTGTAGTCATTTCTACTTAAAGGAAAAACTATAACCTCAAAAAAAAAAAACCTAACACCCCAAAACACCAAAACAACTGAGTGCACTCTTACCAGTTACAAAGGTACACTGTAGAAGTTCATTGTGCCAAGTCAACCTTCAGTTTTGGAGTGTCATGCCTGGCAACCCTCAAATGTTTGACTTAACACTCAAGGACCACTTAACTCAAAGTTTTCTACCTGGCCTCTGAGGAAAATGAACTTCAGAGTGACACTGAGATAAACCTGACCAAAACATTTTTACTTTAGGAGAGGGAGGAGTTTTGGACAGGTACAAACCATGAGGTGATAAATTGGAAAAAAACTTCTGGGGGCAGCCTGCGCTGAGCGGTGCAAGCACAAACGTTGGAGGAGGTGGTGATTTCACATCAAGTCTAGCATGTCCTGATGCACTGTCACTCTTGTATATGGCACAGAGCTGGAGGATCCCACATACGCAGTGAGCCACACATCCTCTGAGGCCAAAAGGGCAATGTGCCTGCAACTCAACCCTGGCAGCAATTACTCAGAAGTTGTAACCAGGGCCTGCAGAGAGTCTGGACCACCAAGTCAGTCCGTAAGACAGTTCTGAGGTCAAGTTAGAAAGCTGAGATCAGGGGTCAGGATCTGGTCCCAAATAAAACAGGGCACCTGGTCAGGTGCAACAGTGGTCTATGGAGGTACTCTCAAGCAAAGGGAGTTGAGGTCTCTAGGGATAGGGAAATAACCCACAGCCAACCCACCTGGAGAGGGAGAAGGTCAGGGCCAACCACCCCAGAAGGAGGCAGGCAATGCAGAGACATGTGGATATATAGGACAGCCTTTGTATTTCTGAGGCAGCATTTTGCAGAATAAAATCATAGAATCACTTAAGTTGGAAAAGACTCTTAAGATCACCAAGTTCAACGAAAAACCTAACACTGCCAAGTTTAACACTAAGCCACATCCCTAAAAATATGTTTGCCACAAGGGAAAATTGATATTTTCCTTTAATTTTGGTACAGTGAGATCCCTCTCAGGTCTTGTTTCTGTGTTTCTCAGCCTCTCCTTT
Organism: Sclerurus mexicanus; assembly: GCA_013396755.1. Classification (NCBI taxonomy): domain Eukaryota; kingdom Metazoa; phylum Chordata; class Aves; order Passeriformes; family Furnariidae; genus Sclerurus; species Sclerurus mexicanus. The sequence continues at coordinate 2,606,347 of VWZF01007212.1, read as the reverse complement.
ACTTCACAAGGCTATTTTCTGTTGCTCTAATAATAGATCACACAGTAATTCTCATGACTAATACATAATTCCTGATGCAATGCAAGTCCTACCTCTGCTTGTCTGGAGTTCAATCTCAACTGTCTAGCAATTGCTGAAAATGAAACTCAGACAGAAACTAAGCAATGCTTGACTGAGCATAGAAGTTATTATTCAACTGCCTGTTACTATTACATAGGGCTCAATTATCATCTCCTGTCTCTTTCGGAAATCTGAATGATAGATATTACTGAGACCTCACAAGAATCAAGTCATCCTGTGTCTGAATCCAATGTTCTTCCCTTAGTTTCTTGCTTCATTCTTGTATGACAGTCCACTATCTTTTACAAATCTTGATTATTTCAAGTCCCAGTTGGCTTATTTCCCTACATACTGTTGCCTTGGTTAAAGACCCACTGTGGGACCACTCCACAGATAATTTGAATCTAAAGTTTTCTAGTGCATATGAGTCTGAGGCCTCAATTTGCCCATTTGACTAGCATTTTTAAAGACTTAATAGTGGGTTTACTGTGTCATTATCAGGATATTTGAGAGGTAAGAGCTCCACTGTTTCTCCAGCCAGGAGGAAGTGTGAGCTGTGCAATTCAGCATTTACACAAGGACCTTTTAGCAGGTGGAAAAGAAAGGGCAAGTAGAAGACTGCATCACGACTGTATGCTTTTTATAAGGGTATACGTATTGTATAAAATCTGTCTATCCTTTTACAGATAATGTATAATATGAAGTATCAATACATACATAAAAATTGCATTGCTTCCTTCCTCACCAGCCCTCTTGTTTATGTTAACTTTTCACAGGGACATTTGTATTTTTGGAAACTGCTTTAAGGCATTTCTCATAAATGTGCTGCAAATATGGAAATTGATTGATTGATTGACCTCGTTGCGAGACTAGTGTTAATAAAACTCACTGGCAAGTTATCAAGAAACATAAAACAATGCCATCTATGTCCTTTCACTGAGAGGCAGAAGCACTTTTCCTGACTCTTTGCAATAGCTCATTTAGAAATCTCAAGGTCACAATGGGTAAATCTCCATCACCCATTACTGTCTATCCTTGACTGTCTCACTGGTTGCTGTTTAACCAGCAGTGATGGAAGCTGGGGATCAGTCTGTGGGGCCTTACCAGCAAAAGCATGTCTGTGTGTACTGAGGCTACACAAAGGTAAGGTGCAATCCCTGTGCTGTAGGATTGGCCCCTTCCTGCTGTGACACTGACGTGAGGCTGCTCAGCACCAGGTAACAGCAGGCTCTGCATCACAGGGAGAACATTACAACCCCTCAGGTGTGTGCATCCCATTCCCAGGGCAGGCAAGAGCTTGGGTCCCATCTTCTGACAGCCTTCAAAGGAAACAGGACTCAGAGTCAGGGGATTTTCTGTGATCTTTGCTCTTAGGTAAAGATTTATTATATTTTTCTATTGTTCTATTTTGCAGTATGATGGCTATCAGATATTTTAATGACAAGTCATAAGAAGCTGGAATGGTGCCTTGGACACTTCCTATACTGTTCATGATCCCATTTCATAATTGTCAGATTTTAAGATTAATGAAACCATCTGATCACTTAAACTAGCTTGTAAAGCATCATTGTTACTTCAGACATTTATTTTTCTGCTGAACCCACTGATTTGTATGAAAAATTGATATATATTTGTTTCCTAAAAATGGCCTGTCTTGTTACGAAAACACACAGAGATGATGATACACTGCTGCCAATAGCAGTTTTGTCAATGACTGATTAACACAGACCAGTAAAAACATTTTCTTCACTTTTGGTTGAGCCTAAGCTCTCAGCCAGTGGTTTCTATTACAGGTTTTTCCACTAAATTCAATTTCTGTTTAGATTCAATACTTTCTATATTCCATGTTTATTGGGCTTATACATCATAACCAAGAAACCTCTTGATATTATTTTTTGACAAGTGAAGTGTGACGAGTTCTTCAAACTCCCTGGACAGTATTTTCTCTAAATACAAGAATCATTTCTGAGGCAGTTTTTAAAATTTTTTTTCCCATACTTTTTGTTCAAATGAGGTCAACAGAACCAAACTGTTTCACTGTTGTGCCCACCGGTAACATCAGCTAAAACTGGCAGAAGTGGGCAACCTTAATGCATACACTCCACACCACTTTGGTGCTGGTGCCAGCCATAGATGCTCAGAGCCTGGAAAGGGATCACAGGTCAGCAGGAGAGCACCTGAAAAGCAGCACAGAGAAATTCCAGCCACTTCAGCCAGTACAGTGGCTTAATCAGGGCCTAACTTAAATGCCTTTATATAGATACATGCAGAATAAGGAATAAACTTGAAGAATTTGAGATCTGCACACACCTGCAGGGCTGTGATCTTACTGATATCACCATGGAGACATAGTGGGATGACGGCTCCTGTGACTGGAGTGTTGGAGTGGAAGGATACAGGCGCTTTAGGAAGGACAGGCAGGAGAGACAAGAACAGGATGTTGCCCTCTTTGTCCATGATCAGCTGAAGCGCACAGACCTCTGTGTGCAGATGGATGAGATTGTGGGTCAGGATTAAAGGGAAGGCAGGGACAGGTGAGTGTCTGCTACAGCCACCCAGCCAGGAGGACCACATGGATGAGGCCCTCTACAGATAGGAGCAGTCTCGTGTTCACAAGTTCTGATCCTCATGGGAGACCTGAACCATCCCAACATTTGTTGGAGGGACAACACAGCAGGGCATAAACAACCAGAAGGTTTCTTGGTGACAACTTCCTTCTGCAAGTGATAGAGGAGCCAGCAAGGAGAGGTGCTATGCTGGACCTGGTTCTCACCAAGAACAAGGAGGGGCTGGTGGGGAATGTGAAGCTCAAAAGCAGTTTTGGCCATGAAATGGTGGAGTTGGAGATCCTTAGGGTAGCAAAAAGGGTTCACAGCAAGCTGGACCCTATACTTCAGGAGAGCAGACTTTGGCCTCACCAGGGATCTTCTTGGTAGAGTACCATGGGATAAAACCCTGGCTGGAAGAGGGGACCAAGATAGTCGGTTGATATTCAAGGATCACCTCCTCCAAGCTCAGGAGTGATGCATTCCAACAAAGAAGAAATCAGACAAGAGCAGCACGAGGCCTGAGTGGATGAACAAGGTACTCCTGGACAAACTCAAATACAAAAAGGAAGCCCTCAGAGGGTGGAAGCCAGAACAGGTAGCCTGAGAGGAATACAGAGAAATTGTCCAAGCAACTGTGCTAGAAAGGCTAAAGCCCTGATAGAATCAAAACTGGACAGGGATGTCAAAAGCAACAAGAAAAGCTTCTATAGCTACACATCTGATATAAGGAAGAGTAGGGAAAATGAAAGCCCTCTCCCGAAGGACACAGAAGATCTGGTTACCTGGGATGTGGAGAATGCTAAGGTACTCAACAACTTTTTTGTCTCAGCCTTCACCAGCAAGTGCTTCAGCCACACCAACCAAGTTGCAGAAGGCAAAGGTGGGGACTGCAAGAACATAGAGCTGCCCACTGAAGGAGAGCAGATTCAAGAACATCTATAAGGGACTTGAAGTTACACAACTTTATGGGACCTGATGAGGTGCATCTGTGGGTCCTGCAGGAACTTGTGATTAAAGTGGCTAAGCCACTATCAATCATACTTGAGAAGTCATGGCAGTTCACTGCCTGACACTGACACTGAGCTGTCAGTTCACTCTGACTGAAAAAGGGGAAACATAACCCCCATTTCTTAAAGGGGGAGGAAAGGAAGACTCAGGGAACTACAACTAGTCAGTCTCATCTCGGTGCCCAACAAGATCATAAAGTAGATTCTACTGGAAACTGCTAAAGCACATGAAAAATGAGGTGATTAGTGATAGCCAACAAGGCTTCATTAAGGACAAATAGTGCCTCAGTAATTTGGTGGCCTACTATTTTGGGGTTACAGCATTGGTGGAAAAGGGAAGAGAAACTGAGGTCATCTACCTGGACTTGTGAGACATGGATTTGATGCATGGACCATTCAGTGGAAAAGGAATTTGCTGGATGATCAGACTCAGAGTTGTGATCAACAGCCTGATGTCCAAGGGGTCATTATTGGGACTGGGGCTGCTTAACATCTCTGTCGGCAACACGGACAGTGTGATCGAGTGCACCCTCAGAAAGTTTGCCGAGACACCAAGCTGTGTGTGCAGTCGACATGCTGGAAGGAAGGAATGCCACCCAGAGGGATCTTGACAGCTTGAGAGGTGGGCCTGTGTGAACCTTGTGATATTCAACAAAGCCAAGTACAAGGTCCTGCACCTGGGTCAGGCTAATCCCAAGCACGAATACAGGCAGGGTGGGGAATGCATTGAGAGCAGCCCTGAGGAGAGGGACTTGGGAGTGTTGGTTGACAAGAAGCTCAACACAACCCAGCAATGTTTACCTGCAGCCCAGAAAGCCAACCAGTTCCTGGGCTGCATCAAAGGACATGTGACCAGCAGGTCAGGGGAGGTGATTCTCCCCTTCTACTCTGTTCTTCTGAGACCCCACCCAGAGTGCCGCATGCTGCTCTGCTTAAGTCATCAACTTTAGAAAGACATAGTGATACTGAAATGAGTCCAGAGCATAACAAAGAGGCTCAGAGGGCTGGACCATCTCTCCTATGAAGATAAGCTGAGAGTTGGGGTCGCTCAGCCCGGAAAAGAGAAGGCTTCAGGGAGGTCTTATAGCACCTTCCATTACCTGAAGAGGACCTACAAGAAAGCTGGAAAGGAACTTAAAAGGGCAGGTAGTGATAGGACAAGGCTGAACAGCTTTAAATTGAAAGAGGGTAGATTTAGATTAAATGTTAGAAAGAAACACTACTGTGAGGGTGGTGAGGCACAGGTTGGCCAGAGAAGTTGAGTTCAAGGACAGGTTGAATGTGGGTTGGAACAACCTGGCCTAAGTACAAGGTGTCCCTGCCTTAGGCAGAGGATTTGGAACTAGATCCTTAAGGTCCTTTCCAACTCAAACCATTCTATGATCATAAATTACCACTGTCCACTCTTTAACCTCCCTGTCTATGAGCTCAAGAGCCTCATTCGACTTTCTCCACATTGTCAGATTGGAGCTTGTGTTCACTTACCCCTGAATCCTTTTAAGAGTTGCTACATTCCACAATATTATTAGTCATTCTATAGGGTTTGTCTTCATTTCTCTGTGTTCATTACTTTGCAAATGGCTGCAAAAACATATTTTGTTTCACTGGGGCACACTAAGAGAGTCATTTACACTGTTCAGTGTAGCTGAAAAAGCTTTAGCATAATTTACCAGTAATTTATCAGGAAAAAGGTGTTGAACTGGATTTTCCCTTGGAGTTTCTGTAACCCAAATATTTTTGGAAAACTGTTCAATTTCAACAAGGTTGTAATAGAAACCAGGCACAATATTGTGGAAATGGGAGCCACATGTCTTCCAGGAGTCTTCATCTCTGCCTTCCTGCATGGAAAATGTAAAAAGTTATGAATTTCATTCCAAATAAGAGTGTTCCAAGTATAAGAATCTACAACAAATTTTTAAGTCCAAGTCCTCTTTTGCAGAGGATCACTTTTCTCCAGAGCTCCATCACTTGCCCCTCTACCAATCTTTGTGTCATCTGCAGCTTTTCACTAGCAAACTGGAAAAGCCACTGTTTATAAGGAGAGTAACATAAGGAGTATTCCCAATGTCTTTTTAATCTGTTTTGAATGTAGTTTAGCAGCTGGTGACAAGGAGCTGAGCCAACTCAAGAAGCTCAGCCAACACTGTGGACCATCAGCAAGTGGTGATGCTTGTTTCCAGAGTGGGAAATCCTACACTATTTGTTTCTGTTTATGCTTCTAGTTGTGACTCCTCATTAAGATTCTTGAGAGTAATGTCAGTTGTATTATATTTCAGTGTACTTGGTATGACAATACTTAGGGTTACATTCTCCACCAATATAAATCAGTATATTGTTCGGTGATGCTTTGTGTCAAGTTTACCAGTATCTCAAGATTCAGGGAAGAAAACTGAACTGACAGCAGCTAACTTTTATTTTCAAATAAAATACTATTCAGTTATTCCAAATTCTCCTAGTTTGCAGACAAATGCTAATCAGGCATGTGCTTTGACACACATAACAATATCACCTAGGGAATAAAATAAGGATCAGACCATGAATAACAAATCCCCCATCACTGCTTCCAGCAGAAGGGTATTCTGAGGGGCAGAAAAACTGATTTTGCAATTTGCTTTTAGTAGGCATTTTGGAAGTCTTTTCCCTCTCCCTTTCTCTGTTCCCTATTAGCATATTTCCTCTCCTTTACCACTTCATCAGCCTGGAGCAAAAAGCTTAATCTGCTAAGGAGTACTGATGAGAAACTCTCCTCTACTCCTTTCAGAGAGACTAACGTGAGCAGGACTCACTAAATGGTGGTTGTTCAGGATGTGAGAGCCCGAACAGACATCCCATGGAGTTAGTTGTCACAAGCAGCAAGGCTACCAATTTGCAAAAGAATCACTTTACTCCAAATGAAGATGAGGCTCAGGATAACTACAGCTAAGCCATAGCTTTGTCAGAGACCTCCTATATACACTGGTATCCCTGTTAGCTCAGCCAGGGAAGGGTAACAGGATTCTTAAGGTTGTCTGTTTCAGTTATTGGCTTTTGGAGCTTCTGGTGGCCTTTTGCTACACATTTATGTATGAGTGAGCAGTGGGGCCTCCAGCACACTCGTGGATCCCACACACCCTCCAGTTGCACATAGGCAGCTTTACAAACATAATCCAAAACCAGCCAAAGTCAAAAGGACTCTAAAAGGATCTCCTTCCAATCGGGCCTGAATAAGGAAGATTAAAGAAACAAATATCTAAGAATCACAAAAAGGACATGTTACCATTTCTAACCCTGTTGATTTCAAAGAAAAATACATGGAAAGGCTCTATCTGTGCATACAGCTTAACCTCCTCTTTGAACTCTGAAGAGTCTTTAACACAGCCCAAGTTGCATGTAAGTCTTGTCTCTGCTTTAAACGTGAGTTACACACCTCAGCTCTGCCCATCCGGGAACACTGAACCAGTGCTCAAGCCCAGGGACGTCAAGAAGCAGCCAGGACTCAGTCCTGAGTAAATGCTTCTTCATACATATTGTTTGTTTATACAAAACTTTGTCCTGGAAGCCAAATGTATAAGCCAACCACAGCCCTCTACTCCCCTAAATACCTCAGCCAGCATTTTATGCAGCGTTCCTCCCAGAAGATGCCCCAAGCTCTGCAGAGAGTGGATTGCCACAGCTCCCTGGGATGGCTTATGAACCCTCTTTGTTGAGGAGGAAAAGGCCCCAGAAGGTGCAGAAGGCGGGAATGTTGCAGAAGGGAGGTCAATATTTGTAAACAGTTTCATTCATTATCCAGGAGATATGAAACAGCAGGAGTAATGAAACAGGAGCTATGCCAGTTCCCTCTTGACAAGTGCTTGCAAACAACACTTGTCTCACCCCTTGTCACCTCTCAGACCAGAAAGTAAGAGCACGAGCCCACCATACGCTTTCACATCAGCTGAATTCATGTTCTACAATAACACTGCCACCTCTCATATATTCCAAGACTGGGTTTTTTTGAATACTCAAATTTTAATCTCTTCTATTTCCCTTGAAAGAGCAGCAGGAATTCTTGTCAGCAACGTACCATGTGAGAAAGAAATGGATTTTTAACATGGATAACACTTGCTGTGTGGCTACACTTCATATGAATAAGATGTGAGCTCTGAATGCAAATACTTAGCTCTGGCACCTACGTCAGAGAGCTTAAAACCAGCCACTCGAGGCATGACTGTGCAAAATGATGTCTGTATTGCCCCAGGTACCCAAGGCTTGTTTCACAGAGCCAAGAGTATTAGGTCCTAAAGGGATCAATATACTCAATAGCTCTAACCTGACAGCTGTGAACCTTGGGAGGGTACAAGGGTTGGGAACGTGAGCAGCAGCCAAACTTTGTTCTCATTAAACAACTGCTCCTATTGCTGCTGTCAGAAACCAAATCCTGGCCTAGATGGTCCCCACAGGGGAGAGCTCCTGCACCCACATCAGCTGAAGAAACAGAGCTAATTCCCATCCATCTATTGTACCCTCACTCTGGCCTCCTCTTCCACCCTGCTCTAGTGAATGTGTGTCTGCACACAAGCAAAAGCTCTGAACCTGCACAAACAGTAGAGCCCACATAAGAGTGAGGATCACATCACACCATGGGACTATCCATCTTAGGGCACCTAGAGAGTTCATTCTCAGGCTAGGTAGCACCAGATTTCACCCAGAGAATAACTAGGAGCAAAAGGTAAACATATCTCAAGTATATCACCAGGAAATACTGGGAAGCTGGTCACAGACTCTAGAAGGCCAGCATGACAAAGCACCATCTCCCTGATGGTGTTTCCACCCAGTGCCAAGCATAGCTTTGACATGCTCAGAGCTGTCAGCCAGCCACTTTGGGAAGCAAGACCCCACTGTCCATGCCAGGCTGGGCAGACCACCGATGCCAAAAGGCTAGGCTGCTTTTCTACTTGCAAGCTGTGAGCAAGGAGAAGGGTCCTTTTAAGGCCAGTGCAAATATGTCTGCAAGATAAAATAAAAATATACCTTAGTCTCAACTCAGAAATATCCCCCAAACCTACACCCACTCTCTTTTAAAACCTGTGGTCCAGGTCTGCAGTGTTGTGTTTAAAATTATATTAACCTAACCTGGGAAGGGAGAGGAAATCTCTAAACTTATTTCTATCATTATTGCTCAGAAATTCATGAAGTAGAAATAAGGATTCTGAAGGGTTATGACATATACCACGTACCTCCTAAGGTGTATTGATTCAAGCTGTGAGAATCTCACTTCACTTTGACCTCTGAGCCGTATTTGCATTTATTGTGCAATATCTGGCAAAGTAGTGCCACGTATGAGGTGTCAGCTACTCAACCCCTCAGTGACATCATCAGAGCAAATATGAAAAACAAAAAGTCACTCAACCAGTATGGCAGCTGTGTGGTGTGAAAAATATTGTGTGTGACCTAAAGAAAGAACCAGATAAGTGTTAAGGTGGGGGAGAAGGAAGAGAGATTTACAACACTGAAGGCTGGAGAACAGGAGCACTTTGCTGCAAGTTCTTGCAGATGAGTTGCAACGTAATCATGAGACGAACATTGGGAAAGCATTAGTTCAAGAATATTTGCGGATATTTATTCTCCATCAGTGTTTTAAAGACTGGATTTGCAAAAGCATTGGAGTGTCCCTTCCCCTCCACTGCTAAAATCTAGAGAGGCCTTCTACTGTTGACGTCAGCAGGAACCACATTAAGCCAAAGCAGATTATTTTCAAAAGTCTCTCTGAAAGATAGTCAACGCAGTCAAATAGTACAATTCCTTCAGGCCTACTTATATTTACTAGGGAGTCAAACTAAATTTGCTATATGATCCATGAAATCATAAAAAGCAAGCAGCTATATAAAAAGAGAATAAGCCTGAGCTCTTAAGTTTAACACACAATTTTACATCATTATTTTAAAATATAATGGCATTGCAGTAAATATGTGATGTGATGTCTTCAAGAGCAGTCACACTTGCATAAGGCTAGCACTGGAACAAGTTAAGGAAGCATGAGTACTGCCCATTTGAATGGTTCCTGCATCCCCAAAACCTGCTGGTCATCTATCCTTTCCCTTTTCTCCCTGTAACATGAACAGAAAGGATGGAGGTTTTCACTTTGTTCATTTGTTTTGAGAAGACAGTCACCTGAGAAGACCTTCTGAGAAAACTTACTTCAGAAGCACATCTGCCCCCAAGAAGACACCTCCTAGTGAAACCTGCTATGCAATAAGAAACTGCCCAGGAGGAGAGGGCAGTCTTTGACTCACGGTAGGATGGGTGCTTTCACAGATATACTCACACGCCCAAAGAAATGTGTAAGATTACAGCCCCTGAATTCACAGTATTTTCTATTTCCTTTTTTTTATGCAGACTATAAACTGAATTAAACTATTTTTTTAAAAAGGCAATGCTGCTGGGAAGGTGACACAGTGAGTTATAGGAGACGAGCTCTCTAGGAGGAGGGGTGTGGGTTTTCCTCACTACCATGCCCTGCCACACACATGCCTGAGTGAGCCTTGCTGGCAGCCCTGCTGGTAGCATGGCTGTGACGGCCATGGGGACCACAGATGAATTGGGTGACAGGACTGGCTACAGCAGGGCAAAGAAGCTGCTGTGCGTAAAGGAGCCTCAAAGTCTTGGCAGCCAAGTCACCACTGATCCCAAGAGAGCTGCCCCTACAGAGGTCCCAGGCATTTTACAAGGACACCAACAGTCTTATTGAGCCTATCAGCCCAGAAACAGAGTGGTGGCTCCATAATCCCTCTCCGCCTGGCTGGGCAAGGTTGGCATCACCTCCTGGATGAGTGGCCCAAGGCCTTCTTTTGAAGCTGCTTGCTACAGCTACGACCCCATCAGCTTGGAAGTTTTTAAGCACCTTCTTCAGCCTTTGAATATCTATTTTATTTTCCCTTTGAGATGAAAGAGCAGGCTTGAAGAGTGAGTCTGGGAGAGAAAGAATGTGGGGAACACATCAGTGACTTCAGCAGTTTTTAAGCTCAAGACTGCCTACTTGATGCAAAGCTCCAGCAAATGAGTGAAAACCCAAGTTACACTCATAGACAGAGTGGGTGCTCAACCCTGCTAACATCTATGCACTTCTTTGTATGTCCTTTTTATTAAAATATTTACATTTTCAGCTTAAGAACAAGAATCTCTTCACAGATGTGCCATTTGTGAGACACATCACAAGTAATTGACTTTCATGCTATAAATACATCATATCTCACTTACCACGCCTGTGATCACAAGCTAAAGAGAGCCTACAGAGTGGGAAGATGGTCATTTGAATCTGTGAAACTCTTCTAGGATGCTTAACTCTAGCACTAATTTTGGCTCATAACTTTTCCCCACAGTAATGTACATCCCTGTCAGACTCTTCCTTTAATCCATCCACAGGCACTTTAATGCCCAAGGAGAACTTATGGCCAGTCCAGGAGGACTCCCATAAAGTGGAGAACAATCTGGATTTAGCCTTTAATGCTGAATAACAAACTGGGACCAAGGTAAGAGATTGGAGTACACCACATTGCTTATCACAACACCACCTTCACATGCCTTCTCACGGTGGCTTTGACAGATGTCACTTACTCAGCTATTTCCAAATGGGACAGGCATGAGTCAAGGAGCAGTTCTTGGCCTGGCCACACAAAAGACTATAATGAAAGGAAGGAGTATAATAATCATGGGAAAAGGAGTTATTTTTGTTTGGTTTTGATATTTCTCCAGTGTTATTATGAGCTGTTTTATTTTTAACAGCAACAATCCCTGGGTACAATCCCCAGCATAAATCATAGAATGGTTTGGGTTGGAACAGACCTCAAAGACCGTCTAGTTCCAAGGGTTCCAAGAAAAGTGTCCAGGCCTAGGGACACCTTCCACCAGACCAGGTTATTCAAAACCCTGTCCAACCTGGCCTTGAACACTTCCAGGGATGGGGCATCCACAGCTTCTCAGGGCAACCTCTTCCAGTGCCTCGCCACACTCACAGTCAAGAATTTCTTCCTAATATCCAATCTAAACGCACTCTTTCAGTTTAAAGCCTTTCCCACTTGTCCTATCACTACCTGTCCTTGTAAAAAGTCCCTCTCCAGCTTTCTTTAGGTACTGGAAGGTGCTGTAAGGTCTCCTTGGAGCATTCTCTTCTCTGTACTGAACAACATCAACTGTCTCATCCTGCTTTCATAGCAAAGCATTAACTCTTGCAAGGGTCTCTTGGGAACAGCACTCACCAAATCCTGAAACCCTCAACCCGTCAAAGGAATAACCCCACTCAACCAGCCTCCCATAGAAGGCCTGGGCTCACCAGCTAGTGCAGCAGCTGTGCACGCAGACACCAGTCCATGCGCACAACTGCTGCAGCCATCAGGGATCCCACTGGCACATCCAACAATGCTCACATCAGGCAGGGCAGCCTCGGTACCATCATGTTTAATGCAGAGACATTAATGCCTCACGACAGCAAAGTGAATGAGGGAAGGATGGTGCTTAGCAGAGTGGCTTCAAGGGTAGATTTTGGCAGGTTTTACAGCAACTAAGAGCTGTGGAGTAGCTGGATGCTGTCAACCTTTACGTACAAGAGATGTTTTTCTTCTTTTTATTTTAATTTTGTTTGTTTTAACCAAACCTGTTCTTGAGCAGGTTTGACATGGAAATCAGCTCTAGTAAAGCACCAGGATTACAACAGGCTCAGTGGTTTATAACCCAGCCCACTCACAGCTTTTCACACAGTTCACAGTTTCCTTTTCACTGGAGTTTACTTGTGGGGACTGCAAGTTCTAAGTAGAGAAGTGGGGTTTTTTCACCCCCTTCTCCCTCTGCATCAGTGTCCTCTCATCTTTTCATCTGCGTTTAGTCATGTTTAGCATAAGCATGGTTTTATTCAGACTGCACATGACAATTCATAAAGTGACTCTATGATCAGTGAAAAATAGTAGGCAATTGCTCTGCACAGTACCATAACTCAGTGGCATCAAAGCTGAGCTCAGAAAAAAAAATGGACATGCAAGGCCTGGACACATTGCAAGGCCTCTTGTGGGGTTTATGGACTTAAAACCCCATCTCTAATCCATTCCATCTGGGAAACTTGGTGTTACAGGCTGGAGAGTCCTCTGGACCCCAGAGACTGACTGCCTTCACTTTGTCACCGTAAAGCAAACCCAACCACTCGTTTCTAGAGATGCCCCAGGAAAGTCCACCTAATGGATATGCCACACCTGGAGCAGCCAAGCTACCAAAGGACCCTTGTGTCCCTCATGCTAAAGCCCTGCAGGGCTGCCAGCCTGGCTACAAGCTCCACTGGGCAGCAGCTTACTCGGGGGGAGCAGAGTCCTGTCTCTTCTGCACACACACCTGGCTGGTGTGCTGCCATGTGAGGGCTGTCTGTAGTGCAGTCCTCATCCCTGGAAAGTTCACAAGTTGCATGCTGGATGCTGAGAGCATCAAAACCCGTTCTCTGCAAAGGAGGGCTGTGTCTCAGACTTGGAAAAACAGTCATGAGGGACTGCTCCCACAGGAAAAACAGAGAGTGAGGCCAAACACTTCCACAGGCCTCAGTGATCCTTATTGCACATCACTGGGCATCAACTCTTTTTCAGTATCTGCTAATGTGTTAGATGTCTCCTGAAGCAGAAGAGGCATGTGTGCTCCGTGCTCCAAATTTCATGCACAGTAGAAAAGAAGAAAGTTGTGAGGTGGAAGAACTGGAGGGAATGAGTTATGGCGATGACCAAATATGAGCATTTAGCCGTGCCTGGTATCCTTCAACAAAATCTATTATGTAGTTTGCTATGTATGAACAATGATAGTAAACTGGAATACATAGGAAAAGAAAGCACATGAAAATCACAGCTGCCAAGAAAGAAATATGCCATCACCAAACATGATTATCCAGCCAAACAGCATCAGGGTCCATGAATTTGTGTCACGCCAAAGTGTATATCCCCTCTCACCTTCCTGTCCACTACTCCTCTCCAGAAACTTTTTCTTTGTGCCTGATTAAGTCTTAAAAGATAGCCGTTTGAAAGAACATATCCAAACTTTTTCCATGTGAGAGACAAAACACAAAAAATGCAACATAAATAATAAAAACTCTTTATCTTAGAAGGACAGGTTGCATCTTATTCTGGCTCACTGTTGAGTGATGACTATAGAATTAGAAGCAAGAGGAGGCTGTAAACCACCTACTCACTGGTAATTCTGTCCATTTGTGGGGTCCTCGAGGGGTAGGATTAAGCAGCCCCACGGGAGCTGTGAAAAGAGCTTTTTTGTGACATCCTTCAGCAAGTCATTACACGGCCACAGACCAGCAGCCAGGACAGTGCCAGCCCACCCCTGCGGAGGAGACCAGACAGCCTAAATAAAGAACTTATGATGAAGCTTTTTTCTTCTCCCACTACTGATGGTATTAAAAGGGCCAGAACAGAACATGATGCAGAGAAGCAAGCAATTGCATCCTAAAATCACATTATTTCATATTCCAAGAAGAAATACATAAGAGGATCCTCCCTGGCAAAGCTGGTTACCCTGCCAGACTTGCTTACAAAAATCTTTAAAAGCTCATTCCCGTGCTGTGTCTCATGGCCCCTTTTGCCTGCCAAAAGTAAAGTCTAACTTTCCCAGTCTGGCCACTGTTTTGCCTGTGATGTCATTTTTCAAGTGCTTTGCAGTGTGCTACAGTATTTGGACTATTCAAGCTGGGTTGAGTGTTTCCCATCACCACAAACTGCAGAGAACATTGTCTCAAAGCATCAGGTGTCGCATCAGCTCCACAGCAAAAGGGCCAAACATCACCCAGCAGTGCGGGAGCTGTGCCAGGAGCCCCATCCTGGGGCTACCTGGTGAGCTCCCTAATTGCAGCTGGCAGGACATCAAAACAAGGAAGATGACTTATGACATTCTTCACACACACCCACCAGAGGATGGGCAAACACCCTCCTGGGTGGCCCACAGGTAAAGCTTTATGGATATGGGCGCTTCTGATTTGGAGGGCCCTGAGCAAGGGATCTGTCCAGGACACAGCAGCACTGCAGGAGCCTAATGCAAAGCTGGGACAACTACACAATGCCACTCCCATGAAAACATGCTGGGATGAATTGGGATGAATTTCCACATGCCCACAAGGGAGCAAAGTGCACAGAGACTTCACCAAGGCAGGTGGTGCTACCTTTCTTCAGATGTGCTGTCACTTGGTTTTGTAGGACACGAAAGTTTTGTCATTGTATTCCATGTGCACGCAAGCAACACTTTCACCATCTCTTTCTCCTGGCCTCCCCACTGTCTGTCTTCCGTCAGATTTGACGGAAAGCAGGTACCTTTGAGGGGATTACGTTCTTATGCATTTTGTGGAAAGTGTTGTGGGGGGAGGAACAAGACCTGAGAGCTACCTCATTAAAGGGAAAGTCTTCAGTAGACAAAAAGGCTCTCTGATATTCTTTTTGTAATGAAATTCACATCAGCATAAGCTTAAAAGGACTTCAATGAAGCTAAGTGATGAGAAAAATAACTTCAGCATGCTATCCTTCTGATGAGAGAGACAGAAAGCAAGCACTGATCTGCTTCATACACACGAGCCTAATAAGGAAGGTAGCATCATGATGGGCATTCAGTAAAGTTACTCCTAACTTCTCACTTGAGATGGTGACACATCACAGAAGTCTCCAACCATGCAGTACAAAGCTGAAACAAAGGTTAATTGTACTGAGATAAGTGGCTGCAGTATTAGGGCTAAGAGAGAAGGACAGGATTTGAATGACAGAGTCATAGAAATATTTAGGTTGGAAAAGACCTCTAAGATCATCAGGTCTAACTGTTAACTCAGCATCACCAAGTCCACCACTGAACTATGCCCCTAAGTGCCATATCTACATGTTTTTTAAATACCTTCAGGGATGGTGACTCAACTGCTTTCCCAGGCAGCCTGTTCCAGTGCTTGACAACCCTTTCTGTGAAGAAATTTTTCCTAATATCCAATCTAAGTCTGTTCTAGTGCAACTTGAGACCCTTTCCTCTTGTCCTATTGCTTGTTTCCTGGGAGAAGAGGATGACCCCCACCTAGCTACAACCTCCTTTCAGGTAATTATAGAGAGGAATAAGGTCCCATCTGAGCTGCCTTTTCCCCAGGCTAAAAACCCCCAGTTCCCTCAGCTAGTCCTCATAAGACTTGTGCTCCAGACTCTTTCCCATCTCCATTGCCCTTCTCTGGACTCACTCCAGCACCTCAATGTCCTTCCTGTAGTGAGGGGCCCAAAACTGAGCACAGTACTCAAGGTGCAACTTCACCAGAACCTACTGATTCCTTGAAAATACAATATTTAGCCTCCAGCAGTTTACTTCTATGCCTTAAGCACAACAGTGCACTAATTATAAGATTGTGTTTTGTAAAACATTTAGGTCTCTTATTCGCCATTCTGAAAGATTCCTAGTTTACTCACTGTATCTGCGTGTCATTTTAAAAGGCAACATTTCCTAATGCCATTTGAAACACACAGGTGGGAGGGCAGCAGCCTTATTACTCTTTCTTCTTATGCTAATTCAGCCTCTAAGCAAAACCCTAGGTTTTCACATGCAGGCAAAACCCAAGTCAACAGCACTGAAAGGCTCATCAACACAACTCTTAGTTGAAAACTTTAGGGATCACTTTTTTGGGGTTTTTTTTTAGTATTGAATTGACACATCCTGGCACAAAGATCAACAGGCACTTGGCTCCTCAGCTATAGAGGCAAGGCGTTTTTCTCTCATAGCTGACCTGACATTTTGGAAAGGGACTCACCATTTGGCACAGCTGGAAGGCCTGACCTGGATGCTTTGAGCAGTCAGAAGGAAGGCTGCAAGGCTGGTCTGTGCACAGTGACAAGTCAAAGTCAAGCCACAAGACATCCACATCACTTGGCATGACAGATGCCTGGACAGAAAATAACCATGGGTCCATCTGGGATTCAGGAGAGAGCTGCCACAGATCTGCCATGTGAGATCAGGATGCTTGGCTCATTCCATCATCTCTGAAACACAGGGATGTAATATTTGCTCATCTTTGCCTGAAGAGCATCAGGCAGAAACCCTCTGGCCACATATGTGACCAGCAGCAAACCAAATGGCTAACACAGGTTTGATGTGCACCCCTCAGAGCAGCTCTATCCCAAACCCATGCTTAGGAATAACACGCACTTCAGTATCAACCAAACCTCAGTCATTTTAATGTGTTTATCGCTTTGAAAGCCACACAGCGAGCAAAGTAAACAAGCTAATCCAGCCAGCATCAAACACTGCCAACACACATCAATGAAGACGATGGCAGGTTTTGCCCTTGGCTTGGCTTTTGCAAGATGGGCAGTGGGTTTTTTATTTGCTCTTCTGCGATAACAGGTATCAAATGTTGTGCAGGTGTCAAGTCTACAGGGTGGGGGAAGCTATCCCTCCAAGGCTAGGCAATCCATTGCTCTTTGTGCCTGCAGGGAAAAGGCAGCATCAGTGCAGCCTTGCTTATTCAGTCCTATGCTGAAGTAATAGCGACTGCAGTATTGCATGGCTAGAATATGGAGGTATTTTATGTTCGCAGTTATGTTGTTGGTATATCAACTGACACGTACCTCAGTTCTCTTTATTGTGATTCATGCTCTGTGTTAATTAAACAGCACATGGCAAATGCATCATTACTAATAGCAGCTGGAGAGCCAGTAAACCTTGCAGCAGCTTGAACAGAGGAACCGTGAAGAATGACAGCATCCTCCAGGTGTTAAGAGAGGGCGGATGAAGAATGCTGAATTCAGGCAAGGCATAAACACCTCTTGCCAAGTACCAGTAAAGTAGTCACAGCCCCTCAGCAGTGGAAGATTGCTGTGTGCCACATGCCCAGACAGCTGCAGGTAATACCAAACCCTAACCGAGCTCCTTCCCATGTGCCAGACCTTTCAGACAAGGATAGCCTGGCTGAGGCCATTTCCCCCCATCCAGCCTGCAGTCACAGAGACCCTCTTTGTGTGCTAAGTATTTTACTTTGCACCAGGATCCTGCTCCGATTTACCACCCTAAGCTACCAACACAACCTTCATTTCTAGCCCTAGCCTAATATTCTTCCCTCCTCAGTTTTCCCCTCTGACTCTAGTGCATCATGGTGCAATGAAGCAGCTTGTGCCCATGTACATCATAAGAAGATAAAAGCAGATCTTCAGCATTCTAGAAGGAGGCAAAAAAAGCCAGTGACACCACATACACTAACTTAGTTTAAACAGCAGCCAGGAGTTAAAACTTATGTGCATATCCTGTAAAGCTATTCCTTCCAGGGGGCAATTGCTCAACAGAAGACTTTCAGAATCCTGTATAGTTATTGCTTTTTCTCTACACATCATCTCTTTGTCTCTCTAAAAAAATACTGTTGTCAGACTACACAGAGATGAGGAAGAAATGATGATTTGTGATGATTTGGTGGAAGAATTCTTTAAGAATAAGTAGCAGCTGATGCACTTTTAGAGCAAAAGCCTGCATTTTTCATCATTGTTGTCATGGGTTTATTTATACAGAGCAATTCATGTAGAAAACCTCCCCCCAGCACTAGGCAATCCAGGGCAAAGCCACGCTGAAAGTCACAGCCCATAACTGCAAAGTAAGCCTGTACAAAAAAAAAAAAACCCAAACAAAAAAACCAACCACACTAAACAAAAACAAACAAACAAAAAAATCAGAAGAAAGAAAGAATAATAACGAAAGACCTTCAGGGATTTTTACATTGTCAGAGGCTTCTGGGAACAGAAGATGCTCCTGAAGCTCAGGTGCTTGCACAGAACATGGTTTTGGTGCCTCAACAGGTAAAGGGTGTCTCTGGCAAAGGAGGTTAAAGCTTGGAAAAGCAGAAAGATTTTGACACCTTATTTAAATAGGAGAAGCTAGAGATTTTGCTTTTGTTGCTGACAAACACACTATACAAACACTTCCATTAGATTTAGGGAGTTGTTTCAAGTGTGAGAGGAACAAGCTCTTCATTTCAGTCCGTCTTAGACCTCTGCTGGTTCATGTGATCATTTTGGAACGCAGACCATTTGCAGAAGCTTCTTTCTAACCTTATTTCCTCTGTATGAATACCTACATGGGGCACTTCCATATTTACTATTTGCACGACCTTCAAATGCCAGCCTGGTTTAATAGCACAGACGGAGACAGCAAACCCAACAAGTGCTCCCTGGCCCCCGAATCCAAAGAATGTGACTGACTTGTCATTGCCTGTTCCTGGCTATGGTGATTGACCCCAGCAATGTCTCTTTTGTGGGGCCACATCCCAGTCCTGGAGGAAGCCTTTCAATTATGTCAGCTACACAAGCATAACAGAGACTCACAGAAATGAAGAAGAAGCCATCAGGATCAGCAGCATATGCTGCTGCTTCACATTCAGCCCTGCTGCAACACACCCCCAAGAGCTCTCCCTGTCCCACTTGCTCTGCAAGTGTTGGGGCAGCCACAGCGCTCACCCATCTGCCTGCCCTACCCTACCCTGCTGCAGCCCCACGTATTAACCCCTGCACCTTACCTGACGCTGTGCTTCTCTCAGTAGGGGTACACATCACCCTTGTCCTGACCTCCCATCTCCACACACTCCCTGACTGCTCAAGGCAAACCCCCAGTAGTCATGTTCCAGCCTTCCCCTACTCTTGCCCTCTATGTCCCCACACTCTCACACCCCAAGAGTCCCTGTGGACAGCCATGTCTGTGGTGTCACATGGTGACAACGGTGTTGCTGGCTTTTCTACACAGACACACTGAGTCACTGTGGCTGCAAGCAAGCAGCTGGAGCAATGCTGAAGTTATGTAAGTATAGGATAGTCCATTGCTGAGTAACCCAACCCTCTAGCTGTAAAATCAGCTCTCCATCATGGGTCATCTGACTATCTAGTACCAGGGAACGAGCTGGACTAGAGGTGACACCACCCCTGAGGACACAGACATCTATGTTTTGAGACATCTGCACCAAGCTGGTGGTGAGCATCTGAAGCCACTCTGTTTTCACAGAAAACAAACCATAATGCTGCTAGTGAACTTGAGGCATCTCTCCACCCTGCATCCAGACAGAAAGATGAGCGCCAAGTCCTTTGATTTACCCTGCAACTCAGCTCCAAGGCAGCACAGATGATTTCCAGGGCAGAGGAGGACAAGAACAGATGTGGCAGAAGTGGCCCAGACCTGCCCACAGAGGCTGAGCAAATGCCACAGCAGTGAGCCCCAGGGAGTGGTGCACTGCTCCAGCCCCTGAGCTACCTGGTTATGACCACCTTGGGCAGAGAGGCAGGAATGTGATGCTGCAGGACATGCTTTATGGGTGGGAGGCAATGTCAGCACACAGAACACTCAACACCTTTCACAGACCTTTGAACAGGAGGTCAGTCATCTTGCTACAGACAACACAGTATCAGTTTGTCCAGCACAAATAACATTTTTGTTATCATTATCCCATGACTCAGCACTCTGCACTTTTCATTTACTGCCATTACAAAAGATCCAATGCAAAACGCAGGGGAGACAGATGTGACTGTCTCAAAAGGGATGTTGGATAAGTATGCCAAGGAGCTGGTACCGCTGGCACAGCACGAAAGCCATGTGACAGCTGGAAGAGGAATGAGTACAAGTGATGTGTAGCCAAGCAGTGTAAAGTCATCATGTGTGTGAAGGAAATCTCTCTGCATCTGCCAGCACAAAGTGCGTCAGAGCTTGGACACCGAGACGAATCTTGCATCTGCTGAAGTAAGTAGTAAGGCTCCCATGGACCGGGATGTGTTCTTTAATCTGTTGGTGAGCACCGCGATCCTCACGCAACTTGTTTGCTTTCTTGTGTCATGAGAAACGAAACTCCCTTGCTTGGAAAGTAAAATAGAATGAGTTTTAGCAAGCTGTTAAGGCAGCTGGCTAATGAACAGCACACGAGGTCAGGCAGCACTTTACATCACTGAAACAGCATCTCCCACGGCACACGAGAGAAAGGACATGAAGGTGCGTCCCACACCCGAGGTCAAAGCTGCTCCACAGTGCGTGGGTGGCATCCCCTGAGGTCAGCCACTGGCTGAAGCAGGCAATGCATTCAGTCACCCCAAGCAGAGGGGGACTTGGGTGATGCCTGTCCCCACATATTACAGAAGGTTAGCACACATCTTTACTCTTAGATTGTGTCAGCTCAGGGAACCGCCCCTCCTGGTTTGGTCCAAGAGCAGTGAGCTACAGTGGGGGTGAGGATCAGTGTTACCCCAACAAGCCTGCCCTCACCTTGGTGCCAGCCCAGGCTTCTTTCTAACCTGTCAAAGTGACAGCATTCGCAAAACTGAATCAGTAGCTGTCCCAGGTTTCTACGGGGATAATTAAAAGAAACTGATGGACATTTTAACATCCATTGCTCTTGAACCAGTAATGAGGTTGCTGAAAAGATGCCCTGGTTTTAAGCTTCAAATGGTGAGCCTGTCAGAGAGCATGTCATAGCTCTGACCACTACTCAGACTCCAGTTACAAACTAAAATTAATGCAGTTCAGTGTTAGACTGCAGCTTAACTCAGCCAGTAGCAGGAATGTTCTGTGCTCTGGCAGGGTGTGAAGAAAGGGAAGCTGAGTAACTCCTACTTTATTTCTATATATAGAGAGTAGGCCAAATTCTGACCCTTCCTACATTGCTTTAAAGCCAACTTCATTGCTGCTGATGGAAGCTGTCCAAGGGAAATCTACAGATGCACCAAGTACAAAAGGGCCTAGAGGAGGGGAAATACTGGCAAATCACATCTGGAAAGGTACCTTCAGAGGGTTCTGGCTGCACACTGTGCCAGCATGACTGTAATTAGGTTCACTCCACATAAGCAAATCCTCCCTCAGTGAAAGATGGGGTTATGGGAGGCTGCAGCTCCCAGGTTTCCCAGGTCCCTGGAGCCCCACTGGAGTGGTAGGTAGTGAAGCAATGGCTCCTGGCATCATGGTCCTCATGCCCTGCAAGGGTTTACTACAGAACAAACCCTTGCCTTTCCCTCCAGGATGGCACTCCATTTCAGAATAAACATCACAAGATAGAACAGGGTCCCTTTAAATCATGGGGACTGTTCCTCCACACCTGCCAAAGATCAGCAATATACAGCTGAATGTATTAATAACTTTATACAAGGGCAAGATAGGCTTCTTAAGACCAGCTACAATGAGGATCTATTAAATCAATCACAATCAAAATTTAGTCTGCCCTCAAGTGACTTCCAATTAGGATGCAGTAACATTATTTTGTCTGTCTGAGCCCTTTAAAGAGCTACACTGAGGAGGATGTTTTTCCCAGAGGGCTAATTTTCATCATCCTCAGAAATAAAAGCCTCTAAAAGTTCATATTTCTGATTTTTAAAGAACCCCAAAACCATATTATCAGATTAAGACTTGCTAACATTATGTCACTATTGTTTTCCCCTTTTGGATACCATTTTTTTTTCCTACCCAACTACCACCAAACCAGAAGGGTAAAATCATGAAGCAGTGCCTTCACATTTGAACACCCACATTTCATCTGAAGCCTTGATAAAGAAAAGGACATGATGACAGGAAAAAAAAATTGTTTGTTGAATGGT
Source organism: Sclerurus mexicanus (assembly GCA_013396755.1). Classification (NCBI taxonomy): domain Eukaryota; kingdom Metazoa; phylum Chordata; class Aves; order Passeriformes; family Furnariidae; genus Sclerurus; species Sclerurus mexicanus. The sequence goes on along the minus strand of VWZF01007212.1, from coordinate 2,584,183 downwards.
TTGTATTCTTAGCAGGAGAACAAAGAGAGGAAGCCTACTTGATCATTCAAAAATCAGAAATCAGTTTGAAACAGACTGAGGAGCTTGGATTAAGGGGGCAGATCAGAAAGTGGAATTTTGCAAATCAATTACAAAAATTCAAGAGCAAAGAGGACATGATTCATTTATCTGTTTATTGATCTGAGGAGTAACCACCTCTAACTCCTGGAACTCTCTTCCATACATTAAAAATGAACCACGGGCAAAAGTGATAGTTTCCCATTCCTGAGATGGGAACTTTTTACATTTTAAATATAGACTTTTTTACTTGTATTAATGAAATTAACAATTGTACTTTCATGTGTCCATATAATTTGAGTATTTATATTATATATATATTTATGTGCACTAAAATTAGCTGCTTATCAACATAAGACTTGCCCAGCCTGAACACTCAACTAAGACCGTGGAAAAGTCATATTCTTATATCGCATGAGAGACTTCATCAGATACGAGAGGCAGATGGTGGAAAATTCATCCCCAAAAATCTACAGGAAGAAATATCAATCATATTCCATGCTGGAGGTCAGGCAAAGCCCTAGCATAAGTCAGGGATGTCACAGTTCTCATTCTCCTCTAACAAACATTAGCTTATACAAATCACCTCCAAACCTAGATTGCTACAGTTTATACTCATGCAAAACAAGACATTTTTCAGTTTGGTAGAGGATCCAGAAGGAAAAGAAAAAGCAAAACACCAAAAAAGCCCACAAAAAAACCCTAACAAAGACACAAACTTACATGACTTCTAAATGAGCTAAAATATAATTTTACCACCCCCTACCCTTCATACTCATCTTCAAGTTCAGCATTTGTTTTCATTCCTCTCCATCCCCACAAGCCCCTTTTATTTTTTCCTTTTATCAAAATTTGTAATTGCAACTGCCTGAACTCCCTGAAAAGATCCATTAAGAAACAAAGTAATCTGGCTGATCAGAAACTGTTTTCTGCTACCCTCAGTTTGTTTGGGTTGGATTATTATTTTCCTTTGGGTTGTTGTGTTGGGTTTTCTTCCCTTTGTTTTTTTGTTTTTTAAGACATACCTTGTCACACAAAGATAACAACCAATCATATTTTGATCCCTATCCCTGGGATGACACCAACAGCCAGCTCAGGGCAAGCATGTGGTCTCTATACACATATTTCCATACCAGGGGAAACTCTGCTATCAGGAATTGCATTCTGGTTCACACACCCGCTGCTTCAGCCTGTCAGATACAAGATATGTTGGAGCTGATGACTATTCCTGACTACACAATTTTCCTTGGAACCTCACTGGGAGCAGAGCTGACAAACCAGGTGTGTTTTGGTCCAAAACTATGGAAGATATGAAGTCCTCTGCTCTTGTGATCACACACATTCATATCTGGCCATGACAGTGATAGCCACCTTCCTAGGCTCACATGGCCTCAGCCAGCCCATTACTCCTACAGGCAAAATATAAGCTGGAAGGAGGAGAAACATGTTCCCACATGATCCATGAACTGCATCTGAAAGGAGGACATGGGTGACTCCACTTAGCATCTTTAACACCTTCCCCATCTACTTTTTACTGCAGCTTTTAAAGCATTAGCTCTATTGAAATGGCAGGACTGCATTGTAATCATCAGGAACTGACAGAAAATATCAAAACAAAGAGCAAGAAAACAGAATTCAAGAGGCCTGGGTCTACTTTACAACTGGGGCCTCTGTTGCTGTGCAATCGTGGAGAAAGCCAACTCTCTAGTGGGACGGAAATTATTCTCAACCTCTTAGGTGTCTTCCTTTACAATACATGCTCAGGTGAAGGGAAAAAAAAAAGTTTAGACTGAAATATTTTTCCATAGCAAAAAAATTTCATACTAAAATATTTTTATTTCCAACTGGATCTGGCAATTAAGAAAAACTGCCTTGTTCCTGTGCACAGACACAAAGAAGGCATATGCAAGGTTCATTTTTATTGATTTTGGTGGGGTTTTTTTAATGTGTTGTTGGGTTCTTTATAAAAACACCTTAGTTATCTCTGAGGCTGTGCAGGAGACCAGACACAAGGTCACACCTTGCTGCACTGCTTCTTCAGTTCTGTGTAATCCCAATCCAAAGAAGGGAAAATGGCCTTCAAGTTCTCACATTGGGCTGCAGGAAACACCTACACTGAAGTCAAACGACACTGTTGTCAGCAAAATGAGCAACAACTTTAGCAGCTGCTAATTTCATCCCTCGCTTTCTAAATTCACAGGCCAAACATGGCATGTGTGCAGGACAACTGTAATTCCCCAGCAGAGCAGTAGCTGGCTTATTCCATTGCTTTCCAGGCCAATGACCAAGGTGGGTGCTGATTTATCTTAGCAGAGCATTTGGCTCCATAGCACAGGACTGAATAAAAACAATATTGTGGACTAAATTAGCACTGGTTTATCTCCACTGACAGCAAAAGACAACAAATGAATTGGGCAACATGGAACAGATGAAGGAGATAAGAATGCTGAGGCAGACAGTATAGGATCATGGACTTTGTCTGAGCGCTCTTATGTTTATATAAGCCTTTAAAATGCATGCTAAGTTCTTTCTCTAGAAGTACCTATCTTTAACATAAAATATTCCTTAAAGCATAAAACCACACCTGCAGGCACAAGGTCAAAAGCACTTTTTGTGCAGAAATACTTTTGAGCATCATCAGGTATGGGATTACCATACTTTCTATGGATAGCAAGTCTGGCAACTACACCTTCTGCACCTTGCTCCAGGCACCAGGTGTGGTTTGTGTTGGAGGTGAGATACCATATTTACACATCACAGCTCCAGCACCTGGTAAGTTGTGCTACAAAATGAGGTTGACAGGTTGGCTGCTTCTCCTTCATATGTAGCCTGTAGGTGCCTTCCCAGCAGCTGCCAGCTACAGCAGCTGGTTTTTCCTGTAGCATTTTGCTGATGGTGTTTATCCTGCAGTGCCTGACACCCTGAGATCCTCAGACTGTGGATCATAAGGTGCAGCTGTGGAGCTGAGGATCACAGCTCCTCAGCTGTGATCCTCAAACACAAGCAACAACACTGCTGTAAGTTCAGTTGTACATATGCAACCCAAGGTCACAGAGGTCCTGCTACTTCTACAGAAGTCAAAATCAACTAGTGAAATCAAAGAATCCTCTACTCATGTAAAACAAACCAGTGTAAGCCATAACAGTTTTGAAGATAAGAGGATCCCTATATGAAAGGTGATTTTGGCTTCTATTCCCAAGCCCTGATGCACTCCCTCACCCCAGGAAGCCTTTTCTTTCAATGCCTTTATTATTTCTCCTCCTTGAAGGGCATTGTTCCCTTCCTGGCCAGCCTCACAGAACAGCAGTTTGTCACTCCCAGGTGCTCCCAGTGAGTGTTTGCAGGGTTGCTGTGGAGCTGTGATGATGGAAGGATGTGAAAGGCCAAAAGAAGAGTTTTCTCAAGAAGCCCTCATTGCAGGGGTTTTGAAAGGTCTGGGGAGATGATGATGGGTGGTAGGAGGAGACAGGCAATATTTCTGCAGCCAGGGAAATAGTTCAGAGAAGACGGGGCTGGTGCAGATGATACCCACTGCTGGGGTATCATACTTTTGCAATAGAGGCATCCCCTTCCAATTCACTGCTACTCGCCCAGCTTACCAAGACAGATCAAAGACCTGATATTCCCAGTGAGTGGCACCAGCCAACAAGGATTTATCCCGTTTGGCACCTGCCTCAGGAAAACAATTCAGCCCACGCACATAAACTTGTTCCACAGAACTCTGAGCTCTACCCCTGGTGCCCTTCTCACCACCAAATTCTTCTTGCCAGCATTTGGAGATAGGTAGGAAAGTGCAAAGCGGCTAAGGCTGGGACAGAGCATTGCCAACAGTGTTCAAAAGTATACTTCAGCAGAAGAGGCTGTGAACACAGGGAGTTAAAATTGCAACAGCGGCCTTGAGAACAAAGCAGCTGTGGTTAGGCAAAATGTGCGTCACAAGCACAGCCGAGACTCGGGCACATCCCTTTTCATCTCCAGTCTGTTGCACGCACTGCTCTGCTCAGTGGCACCCAGCATCTGCCACAGAGCAGTTCCATCAGTGGGGGGACTGAAACAAGGTCAAATCTGGAGAAGCACTCAAGCCTTCAAGACCACAGTCTAGAGCCATGACTTGAAAAGGACTCACAAATGCTACAGAGCTCCAAGGAGCTGGCTTTCACCTGGGGAGCAAGGCAATGGGAAGCAAGGGTATATCTTTGTATAGGTTTCTGCATTCTTTAGCTTGTCATTCCTGCACTTCAATAGCGCAGACATACACAGAGATCCTCTTCCCAAAATACTCCAAAGAAAAACAGAGCAATGACCAGCTAAAAGATGTATTTGTTCTCTCTGACAGAGTATCCGCATCCAACAAAAGAGTATAATTCAGACACTCACAGCATGGCAGTGGCTCAGCTCCTTCTCCAGGAGTTGGAGCAATGAGATACAGGTCACTCAGGCTCTCTTGGCTTCTGCTGATGTCCTGTGCAGCAGGAATGGACAGGGAGAGAGACGGCTGAGTCTCAGGCTGCCTCTTCTCTCTTGTCAGACAGCTCTGCCCAAGAGCTGCCTGGAGCCACAGGGGCACTTCTCGCAAGCTGGGGAGCTGCGTTCCCACCTTCAGCTGCATCCGGAGCATCTGCCCAGATGGCTTACCCCAGCAGTGTGCCCACCCATAGCTCCTTCAGCACCTGGGAGCTGCAGAAAGAGTGGAGAACAGAGCATCAGGCCCCACTGCCCCCCAGACTGTGGGCAGGCATGTGCCTGCAGAGCCTTGCCCCATGGGGAAGGACACAGGCATGACACAGCCCTCTGGGGGGGTGCAGGACAGAGGTGCTGCCCCACACCTGGCTCCCTCTGTCCTGCTAGGGCAGCTGCTTTTGCCCTTCCTTTCTGAAGACCAAAAGGTGAAGAGGGAATGCAGGACTTGGAGATAGTCCCATCCCTCCATGCTGGCACGTTGCCCAGGCTCTGCACAGAGGGCAGAGGCCCTTCACATGGTGATGTGGGCATGCCTAGGAACCTCTTCTGCCACCGTGACTCACCTGAAAGTGGCAATGCAGGAGATCAGTGAAATTAATATCTACCATTACCAGGAGTTAGGGAGTCTCCTAAGCAGTAACACAGTCCCCCTTTCTTGCCTCAAAATATGCCTCTAGGACAATATAAACACATTTTAAACCAATGGGATGAACGCAGAACTAAGTATTTAATTTGCCTCTGCCACAAAGCCATGCAAAACTCTACAACCAAAGAGTACTCCTTTTCCTTCTCTAGTCAATAGGACTCCCTAAAGAAGTCTCATCTGCAGCAGGCTGTCCAGGCATCAGTCCCAGCAGCACCTCACTGACTGTACACACTCTTCTGGGGGATATAATTGGGAAAAACAGCCCCACAGCATAGATGCTGTACTTGGGCCACCACTATTAATATCCAATAAGAAGGGGGAGGTGGGAGAGGGGTTATGTACCAGCAGAGGCAATGCATCTGGGGATCTATTTCATCCAGCTGCTATTAAAGCCAGGAATAGGACAGTGAGTTCAGTTTTGCTGCAGCCCTGAAATGCTGTGCAGTTTGCCCAGACCGTGGACAGCGATCTGCATGACTAGATTTGATTAGGTACTTTTGGCACTGTCCTTGACTGCTGGTCTGAGCTCCCCTATCATAAGCAGCAGTAAATGAAACAGGAATTATGCAACGTGAGGGCTGAGTGATGGAATAGTGACTGGAATGGAAACAACTGCCCCTCAACCCAGTGATTTGCAGACATGCCCTATCATTTACTATCATTTCACTGTAACCTTTCTCCATGAGGAGAGACAGTATTAAGGAGCAGGGGGCTCTGTCTTTGGGACACAGCTAAACTCTCCTGCAAGGAGGTGACTGCTTGGCTACAAGATGTTTTCACAGCCAAACCCCATGAAATAAGAGACTCCCTTTCCAGTTCAAAGTCCCCACTGGATGCAAGTTATTCAATTTCTTCTAAGTCACCATGAAATTTTTCAGCCTGAGAGCAAAAAGAAATCAAATCCACTTGAATTCACATCAAGTCTCATGAAGAAGCAGGCAGTCACAGTGCCTGTTGCTAGTGCAGAAGTTGCTTGTTTCTCTCCTCTCCACACACCTCCTGATCCAATTTCCAGCACTCCTTGACTTTCCAAATTTCTGGAGGGGTCAGGGAAAGCAAATGCACTTCCACAAGGCACATCCCCACACATTGCATCAGCCAACAAACTGCGTGGGGAAACATTAAACTGAAGTTCGGTATCTGCATTGCAGAAGGTAAACACCTTGGCAAAGCAGGTCAAGCAATATTCAAGGACAAATCTCCACTTCAAAGGAGGTGAACTCAGAGAAGGACCAAGGGCAGTGTAAGCAGAGAAGGAAAAAAACCCCAACACAAAGTCACTGGATGCAGAAATAAAGATGGTAACTGCAGCATGAAAACTGAGAAATAGGATAACACAAAAGAAGCCTCAACCACAAATACATCCATACAGTGGAGAGACACCACTATCAGGGCTGGCGGCTGCCTCTCCAAATTTTTCCATAAGTGTTGTGGAAGGACTTTAACCAACCGGCACATGTGCAGAGGGCAAAACTGCAAGTGTCGAGCATAAGTATCTTCTTTTTAATTGTAACTTTTTACTCACCTGAACAGAAGCATCCTGCTAGACTTTCCACTTTTCGCTAAGCAACTTGCCACTTCCTAGCTTGCTCTTTGAGGTATTTTCAAGAGCCTAACAGTGGGTGTTGTAGGGGGTTTTTGCCCCATAATATCCTGCTTCGTTCACCCCACACCACAGAGGTACCCACAGGGGGAAGCCACACGGGGAACTCATTCTGATTGATCCCCAAAGTACCATTCAACAGGCGGCTCAAGACAAAAGTCATAACACACATCCCGAAAGAGACATTTCTAACCACAGTCACTGCACAGCATTCCAGAGCTGAGCTCTAGCCATGAAAATGATGAGTTTAAACCTCAAAATGCTACGGTCACTGACTGAACTGCTTCAGTTATCTTGGAGTTTTCATCACCTTGGAGCCACTTGACAGCCAGGGCACCTATTTTACCAAAAGCACAGGGTACAAATTAGCATAACTACAAATGGATAACTTTCATAATAGGAGACAGAGACTGTGACCTAGGAGACAAACCATGTAGGGAAGAGAAAACACAGCTACAGCAGTGAGACTGAAGATGGTTTCTTCCAGGTTCACGCTGCGATCTTAAATACACTTGATAATATGGCCTTGCTGCCATAAACCTTCAAACTCTGCTCAAATAAATGAAATAATAGGAAACACTTACTCAATGCATATCACCGTCACTTAATACAGTTAACAACTGAAAATGAAGTTATTAATTGCATTGTTTTAATTGTATTTCTGAGGAATGTGCACATCTATTAAGCGAATAGAGGAAGAGAGAATAATTACTACCTGGTCTGCACAGTCCCCCAGACTCATTTATTGTTTCTACTGCAGCTTGGGTTTGCTCCCTAGCATGTTCTGTGTGAAGTAGCGTGACAGAAATGACTTACAAGCAAGAAAGACCTTCTTGCTCTTCTATGAATGATCTCTCTCATTCCTCTTAACCTCTTCACAGAGCTGGGAGCCCAGGTTGCTAAATACACCGCCTGCTGTGGTTTGTCACTGGCTGCTGTCACCCTTTTCTTAATGACATGTTTTTCCACCCAGAAGAGCTACCACCCTCTTGTAATTTCTAGTAGTGCATTAATGTCTTGTTACACAACACATCAAGGTACTAATTGAAATGCAAAGGACAGAAAGCCCCGGCAGTAACTTGGTAGTGAAGGATGGATCCATCACCCAGTCCTTTCCCCTTACAGCTGGTTTTAAATTGTGATGAAACTTCTAGTTTTGATTTAAGGTCAGGTTGTGCTTACAGCTGTTCTTCACTGTACTGGGAAGGACAACCTGAGGCCAGGGATTTTTGGACAGTTAATGGCCTATGAAGGAGCAATGGACAGCTGACAGACTCCCAGGTCAGTCACTCAACAGTACTGATGCCAGCTCCCAATAGAGAGCAGCTCTTCAGCAGATAGATGGGAGCAAGGTCCAGGGGGCAACAACACTGTACAGCATAGGACAGATGATTCTAGGGAACAACTCTGTAAACTCAGTTTATTTGCTTCAGTATTTTACCCTCTAATTTGATTCCTCTTGACCAAGGACTGGCTAACTCTCTCCCACGAAGTCATGCCAGGGCTATTTATAACCGTGATCTCCATTAGCACCATCTTTTATTTTGCCACCTGCCACCATCTGAAATTGGAATTGCATGAGGTTTACAGCGGACACTCTCCTTGCTGATGAAGTTCACACCAAGCAAGGGAACTTCAGCAAAAGGAGGAGGATATTTTATCTGAAATGAGCCTGATGCGCACAGACTCTTGTCTCCAGGGCTACTGCTCACCTCTGGACCTTGCCTTTTCTCAGTTCTTTAGGAAGGTTAGCAAGCTTTCCAAAAGGTCATGAGATGCTCACTGTACAAATCCAATCACGGGTTTCATACAGTCTTGATCAGCACTGCCACAAAAAAGCAGCACCGCCCAGCCTTACTACTTTTTGAGACGAGCAGACTACTGACATTGAATCATCACGGCTGGCACCAAAGCCTTTTGAATTCAACACCACAAACCCCATTCCCTACCTAAATAAGTTTTTCTGTCAAACTACTCTTAAAAAGCCAGGGTTACCAGACCTTTACTGGCTTTTATTTTATGCTTTTTCTAGAGTCTGCAGTATGACAGATTTTGATCTACTCCAAGTTGTTCTTTATCATCTCTTTTCTGATTAACGCAGAGGGAAAAAAGAAGTTACAATTAAAGTAAACCCAAAAACATACCAGTACTTGACCAGACATCATTCTGGTTTTGTGAAAACACAACAAAGTCCTGAAAAGTAACTTTTCATCACTACAGAATCAAGAGTAGTCTATGCCAAGACAAATGTCCTTCTTATCAGGCCCTTTCCACAGTAATTGGGGAGAGGAAGGGGAGGGGAAAAGCCTGTATGAAAATTTTTTTTAGACTTTGCCAGCAATTAAAATGATAACTGGAAATAAAGCAGTTCAAAAATATGGTTTCTCCTTTCTCAAGTTCCAGATACACTCCCCCCCAACCAACAGCTTAAACCTTTTCTCAGATAAAGCTATTAAAACAGAAATTTTAATCTCCAGTTGAAATAAAACGTTTACTGAACACCAAAAGGAAAGTTTTACTGGAGACAAGTTGATTCTTTTCAATTGCAGTGAACATGTAATTTCAAAGCAAGAAAAACAAAACCAGAAATACTTTGTGAATGTTAACGTGTTTTCAATTTTCCAATTTCTCTTTTGGGAAGAGAAGCAAGAACTACATGATGAATTGACCTGAATGCTTGTGCTTTTCTGGTCCATGTCTTCCTCCTCCAGTCATAAGGTCTTTAAGATGCAAAACACTCTCAAAATCCTGTTTTGTTCTAATTGAAAATTTTATCATAAGGCCACAAGCTTGTAATTAATAACAACAGATTTTTGGCAGAATCTTTTAACTAGTGAAAGTTTCATTTGATGTCAGTAGAAAAGGTATTATCCTGCCAAAACAAAGAGCACTCAGATATAAAAACATGGCAGCATTTTCTCCTGTCAAAGGCATCCCATTCTGTGGCCCACAAACATCCTGCCAGCATGAACCAGACTTTGGAGTAACCGCAACCACTCCATGCAATCAGCAGAATGCAGGCAACCTGCTATTATGGAATAATTGCCTGTCATAATCCAGCTGTGCTATCAGCTCGTGGCATTTACTTCGAGCCTACAACAAATTCTCAGACTTCACCAATAGATAACTGATTTTGATCTCCAAAGAGAGATTAAGCTAAAATTCATCCTCTGGCTAGGCAGGTACTCATGATTTGAAAACAAGATAAGGTGTCCACAATTTCCATGGCAGCTCATCCAAGTGGCCAATTGCTTTCTTATCATTTTCTGCCTAAAGCCCACTCTATTTGCTGAATTTGGTTTCCATGTACTGGCTGCTATTTTACCTTTTCCTCACTGCTTTCACTGTCCTCAAATGTCTCCCCCACCTCTGATCCTTTTGTCAGGGCTGGGTTCCTGCATTTCACCATAAGGAGACATCCTCTCTAACTCCAGCTCTGGTTTTGTGACACTCATCTGTAATTTAACATGTTTGTTTGGTGCTTTTTTGGTTAAGCTGCACAGGGATCCAACAACGCATTGCACATCTGAGATCACTGCTCAGGGAGGACTAATGGAATCTAACACCTGACAAGAGCTTCAAGGCACCCTAACAAAAATTAACTTAAAGAAGATTCTTCTGCAGAGTCCTCCTCCTTTTCACACACACTTCACAGGGGCTGACACCAGCAGGTTCAGTTCCTCGCCACAGAGGCCAGTGTATTTCTGCTGGGACTTCTGCAGTGCTAGAGATCTCAAAGGCACAAATGACCCTCATGCATCACCTCCCACTGGTACTCAATAGCACCTCAACGTAATTTTAAATTTTTGTTACTTCCCACATTTTCAACTCCTGCATATTTTCATTGAGTCAGTTTTGAACCCATTTCACATTGCTAAGGATCCGTCTTGAACCCGTCAAATATTTATAAACAAGTGAAATGCTCTCAGAAACACTAAGCCTCAGGAGCTTTCATTAAAAAAAAAAAAAACCACAAAAAAAACCCAAAACAACTATATTGGAGGGAGGGAAGGGAGAAAGGACTACTTACCCTTCCCTGAACCAAAGGCAGAAAAAGCTCAACCTTCCCCAGACCCCAGGAAAATCCACCAGTGACAGGATACAGTGCCAGTCAAGGAAACACTACATTTGGCATCCATGCCCAGACAGATACCAGAGAACAAAGCCACAAGGTCCAAACACCAGATTTAATCCACGGCACCAATAACTTTTACAAGTTGGTTGGTTTTTTTTCTTTAACTAGCATTATCATCATTACTTAAATAAAAGTTGGATCATGGAGGAACCACAAACTTTAAAACCAAGCAATTACTAATTCCAGGAAAACCTGGCAGATTTGCCAACTCCAATCCTACACATACTGAGTCGCCTACACCCAAGGTGACTTTGGTTTGCTAATAAAACAAGACAGAAGCAATACAGAGCAAGGAAAGCAAAGTGAAATCTGTTCAGCAGAAGTAAATGACCACAATTCATGCATAACACACTCAAATGCATTAGCTTGGCACACTGTGAAAGAAAACAAAGCTCCAGATTTGGCTGCACATGTCCCAGCAATTTACACTAAACATCTAAAATAGAGGCTCAGCAGGTGAAGTCTCCGCAGATGTAATTTTGTCCCCAAACTTTGTAAGACATTAGACACATATCCAGTTAAACACAACAGCAACAAACCTCAAGCCTTTAAAGGTTTAAGCCTTTAAAAACTATAATGCAAGGAGAGAATGGTTTGTAAGAGGGCCTTGTATCACAAAGTCATCATGCTGCCAGTCCCAGCTTCCATTACCAAGTGTAAATAGACTAGAGGAAAGAACTTTCCCCATTTTCCACAACACCACTCAATGCCCTCCCACAACTGGGACAGCAGTCAAGGACCTCTTTAGCTGCAGAGGTAAAAACCAGCCAAAAGGAGCAGAGTTTGGTTCGAGATAGCCACTGCAGAGGACAAAGGCATTTCACTGGGTTTTTTCTCCCTGGATAAAACAGTGTGGACTCATCAGCAGGTTTGAAAATGTCAGGATCATAACAAGCCCATAAAACACAAAAACTTACTTGTTGCCAGCATTAGGTTTTAGTCAGATGAGACTGCTCATTACCCTCGGTCACAAGCTGCAACACCGAGATGCTGCAAATAGTCAGAGCTGAACAACTCAGTGTTTTCCAGCACCATGGCCTAAAACATCTTGGCTTGTCACAGCTGTGACAAGGATGGGCAATAAGCCTTTATTTCCCTGCCAACCCCATGTGACTAGTGATTTGTGGGTTCAGGTGGCTGCCATTAAGCTGCAGATAGTGCCACTGCCTTCCAGCTCTTGCTTGGTTATGGGAACTCAAAACTACCAAGGGAATGATCCACTCTATGTTGCGGTCTAATAAATTTTGCTACAGCCTGTCTCACTGCATAAAGGAGACACATCCAACACAAACAGTGGGATTCTGCTCTAGAAGAGCTCAATGTTTGAGGAGAGAAAGGAGAAAAAAGGCTTAAAACTCAAAATCCAGCACTGCTGGTTAGAGAAGGCTGAACACAAGTACATAAAGCTGGAGGTACTGGAAGCTAGTACCGTAATAAAATTAGCTGCTCTCCCCACACACAGTCTTACTGGTTTTCATGTACAGTTTCCTTCAGGTTCCCAACACTTTGACCTAGAAAGTATTAAAAAAGAAAGCTCTTCTGCCACTGCTGTAGATTTAGAAAGCACAACTCAACAGCATTCTTTTAGTTAGACTGCAAAAGCAATATTCCTCTCTGACTGCACTGGCCAGCACCTAGACCTGCACTGGCAGAGCCATTAGTGATGCTGTTCTGACACTGGCTGGTGCTCAGCAAGTCCTTCCAGCCTCACATGACAATTATTCTGTTTTGCTAAGTTGCTTTCATGCTGCTTCACATGAGAAAGCAGGCGGTTGGGCAGCCTGGCTGAGCCGCTGAGGTGTGAGAGGCAGGAGCGCGGGGGCAGCGCTGCAGGGGCTGCAGGTGTCTCTCAAGATTCCACACAATCCCTCACTGGGGATCCCTAATCCTGTCAGAGTCAATTTGTTGTCAATTTTCCACAGCGCTTAAGTACCAAGAGAGAATTGGTTTATCATGGGAAACACTTGCTCTCCAAAGCTTTAATTATTTCCATATATATTGGGTAAAATGTGCACAGGAGTGATTTAAAGGGGGAAAAGCCAAAGAAAGGGAAGAACAATGCAGGGACCACTCCAACACAACTCCTTACAGGTCCTGGTAATGGTTCATGCCATTTGGTTTCTCCCACCATAGGGAACTACAGATCATAAAGCTGCACTTCAGGATAAAGTCACCATTAATTCCTCTTCCCATTCTTTCTATTGCATTACCAAAGAGCAGTATGGTCTCAGAGACGAATCTCAGCCCAATTGCCATATCTCAGACCACAGAGATTAATTTTCTCTCTTTGCACTGAATTCATCATACCAATTTGGTCATTTGCAAGTGACTTGAATTCCAGAATCAACTGCTTCCAAAAGCCAGGTCACTAACATCTGGGAGCAAATTTCTTCTTCATGTCAGTGTTTGGATGCTGTTTGTCAAAAAAAGTTTTGATTATATTCTTCCAGCTTCAGGATGAAATTCTTCTCAAAACCAGAAAGAGAGAAGAACTAAATGAGTTTTTTAACCACTGGGGCTGGTGGATATTCTGGGTGGTCTCCCACACTCTTTAATGAGAAGTACTTAAAAGCTTGAGTGTCAAAACCAGATGTCATAACTTTGGAAAGAGTGAGAAAAAGAGTATCTCATTTCTCAACATGTTCTTCTGGTCTGCAAGTCCTCTAGGAGTCCATGAGAGTTCGTGAGGCTCTTACATTTGCAAAAATCAAGTTTCAGCCTGGATTCCTAAGAAAAGCCGCAAACTGGACATGCACTTGAAAATCTGGGGTAAACAGGCTTCCTTTCCATTACACAGGAGGCATCTGGTAGAGCCTGTTTTCTTGTAATTCAGTACTGTTCTTACATTTCTTACACAGCCCATACTAACTTACAAATGGTTTTGTACTGACTTTGGGTGGTTTATCAGCCACTGCAGTTTTGCTGATAAAATTTCCTCTTTTACGGCATTACTTCAAACCTGACAAAATTACTTTAGAGCTGACATCATTTCTGTAAAGAGACAGCTGTAAAATTGTCTGAATTAGACTGAACTTTCTACATGTTGGTATGGTAAAATTTACCCTCTGGTAAATAACAAAATGATTGAAAAGGACAAAGAGTCATGGGTGGTCCAGCTGCCCGATGGTCTCATGTGGCAACAGTAAGAATGGCACTGGCTACAACATCCTAGAGGAATTCAATTTTGCACAAAGTGTTTTAAAAGTGCCCAGTGTTAGAAATGAGCACAAGGCTTGTCTTCACTCTTCAGCTTCTCCATTAACATCCCCAGTACATCGTTAATCTGACGTTTTATCCTGCCTGGAGGCTGAGGAATATCTGAAATATTCTTGACTCCTCCCTGTTCAAAATAGAAATCAGAGGTTCTCAGTTACTATTCTGAAATTTGCAGAGGAATTTCTTTAAGAAGCGTAAGTAAATAATCATTTTTCCACTGAAAATTTAATGTATAGAAAATCTAGACCACTCTGCCATGAAAAAAAAGAAGGTAATAAAGCAAAACCCAAACACTCAGTGAAAGGTGTCCCATTAAAATAAGAAAAACCAAGATTATTGTCAGTAATAGATGATTTAGAAGGTTTCTAAATAAGAGATTCCAGGGTTGAGCATGGATTTTCTTCCCTCATTACAAAAATCACTCAGAAAAACAGTGCCTCTTTTAACATCATTATCTTGAATTAGTTATTGTGTCCACTTCAGACTCTTTCAATCACATTTTTCCTTCACTCAGGCTAAAAAAAAACCCCATTTTTCATATCCTACTTCAGGATTCTTCCTCCTCCTCAGAACAACTCACGACTCCATGTTCCTATAATGAAGCAAGCAGTTGTTCTGCAGTGTCGTGTCTCTTTGGTAATGGTGATATAAATAAGGAGAAATAAACCCTGGGGCAAAAGATTATATTAGTTGCTCTGATATCTTTACTGGCAGAATAATTGGCTGCACTGTAAGCCTGATCCTACTTGATTTTGCTATCTGCCACTGCTGTGGCAGGTTACAATTACTTTCTCTGTTTCCTTCTCTCTGTCCCTTTGTCCTATGTTTTTCTTCTACCTGGGCTTCTGCCATCACCCCTCCTACTAAAGTCTGGTATAATGATGACAAAATTCACTCTTTCCTTCATCTTGTCTCCTCTGCTACCATACCATATAATAAAATACCAAGTGATAAGGGATTTTAAGAGGTAGAGGCAACAGCCACAATATATGATGGCAAATGAAGTGGCAACGGCACGGTGTGGCAAGGGGAGAGGAAGGAAGGACAACGCCACTGAAGCAGAAGGATAAGCCAAGTGCCATGAGAAAGATGAACAACACAAGTGGTGTGACTTAACACAATGAGGATGCTTCCAGAGAGCAAGTAAACATTGTAAGAAGAAATAGTCTAGCCTACTTCCAAAATTCTCATATCCTCCACCTGCACCCCTTACTAGCATGGAGCTTGAATTGTTTTACCTTGGAGGTAGGTGAGAAGGAGGATTTTAGAGAAGGGGCTGTGCAGCAGCCAAGTTCAGGGTGCTGTTTGCCTGCTGGGCCCTGATAACAACAAGCTAAGCCTCTGAAGCAGAGCCGCAGGGATCAGCTTGGCTGACATCATAGTCAAAGTCTGTGTGTGCAGTGGGACTCATGGCATTGAGTTCCTTGGTTGTTTTTAATATCAGGGCAGGGAAGGTGTCATATTTTGTGAGAAAATAAATTAAAAAAATTGAAAAAGACTAAGATGTGCACAGGCAATTGTTCCCCACAGCTGAGAACAGGAATCTGTGGGAGGAAACAGAGAAAGAGGTTTCTGTTCTGGTTCTGAAGGGGTTGTCAGGTTTCAGAGCTGCCAAGTGAGCAAACTGAACTCCCATGTGCCTACAGCCTGAATGCATGCAAAACTGGTTTTGAAATGGAAGGCTGCAGAGGAAGGAGAAAGAGGCCAGATTAGCATCACTCCACTGAGCCCAGCAGAGAAGAACACGAGTGGATACTGCTGTATCCTGTGACCTGTATTTTCACTGTCCTTTTATTTATTAACAGCCTGCCAAAAATAAATCTGCAGAGCAGCAACACGGGCCCTTTGAAATTTGCCTGCATTTTGGACTCACCAGTACAGCACTCATGATACAGACACAATCCCAGAGAAAGGACAGGAGGCAGGCAAATCAGTGTGGCCCACGCCTGACATCTCCACAGGATATCCGGGGAAAAGTTTTCTAGGAGAGGAGGTACCATGGGAACTGACTCTAACCCACAGAAGAGAGTCATTTTGTGGAGTAAGCACAACCTCTGCAAGAATGATGTTCCTTGCCTGTACGTTTTTACTTCTCTCAAGGTAGAGACACTCAGTTCTCTCTAAGACACATGAGCTAACATCCCTGTATTTATTTTCTGAAGCACAGAAGGTAAGTGTATCAAGGCTCCTGAAATGGATAACAGCAGTTTGCACTCACCTGGATTTACTCTGAAGTGGATGACCACAGCAATTCATGGAATCCCAGGGCTTTAGGTTCACCCCTGTGAACAGACAACAGGAGTGCTATCAGTGAAGACTAATGCCTTGTGCATGCTGTAAACAGGCACCACTTACTCAGTTCTCCTTGTCCATATATCTAAACAGTGACCTGCTGTCAAGCAGGAATATTTGGTATCTTTAATTAAGAACTGCATCTTTTAGAATGCCAGCCCACCTGTTGGAAAAAGGCAAAAGACTTTAAAAAAATCCCTAACCATGTCAACAACCAGTCACTCAAGACTGGCCTTTGCAGGGACACCAATGAAGTCAGAAAAGGCCCAGGACCAGTGAACCAAAAATTACTGATTATTTAAAGTGACAAAGGGAGGGAGAGAGAGAGAAACAGAGAGAGAAAGGAAAAGGA
>VWZF01007212.1:2305631-2567244 GCA_013396755.1 Sclerurus mexicanus | reverse complement strand
AGAAAGAAAGAAAGAAAGAAAGAAAGAAAGAAAGAAAGAAAGAAAGAAAGGAAGGAAGGAAGGAAGGAAGGAAGGAAGAAATCAGCCTCTCCTTGGCATGTGCAATATACCCTTGGGTGGGTGATACAGTCTGGGTTTGCTTAGGCTGAAACACAAGGTAGAATTTTAGTACCTTGCAAACGATGCGTAGACATTTACCACTTTCTGTGGTGCTCAGACCCACTCAGGCAGGGAACAGAGTCACCAGCAGACTCTGCTGTAGCTGTGCAAGGTGGGTGGCAACACAGCTGAAGTCTCTTTCAGTCCCAGGGAGTGAACAGTGCCCAACACACCTTCCGGGTCATTATGATAGCCTAATTTCCTTGGAGGTTTCTCGTCAGTGAGGTCACATTGCTGTTCTCCTCTGGTGTTGTCTGACCCAGGAACCAAGGAAGGAAATTACAACACAAAATTCAAATTAGGGGATTTTTTTAAGAACTTGAAGTAGCACATAATAAAAAAGCTAATAATATGTTGCAAACCAGTTCTCCTCCAGTCAGATGGTTTTGCACCAAGAGGAAGCTGTTGCAGATGCCCTGCAACCTGGTTAGTGTAATATCTGGGCATGAGAGGACATCTCAGAACGAACTGTTCTGCTTTGACTTCCCTAGAGAGCAATTAACACTGACAACTTTTTCCTTTTCGGCTGAGATAATTTAACAATTCAGTGTTACTACATTTCCATCTGTTTCTGGTCTTCCCTTTACTAGTCCTTGGTGATGTGAGGTGTAGGAATCAGGGTGAAGAACAAACCCAGACCAGGCTGGACCTGATCCTGCTTTTTTAAATAGCTCCCTATCCTCAACACGTTGCTCCCTACTGCAGTAGCTGTGACGAGAAATTGGTGACTGGTACGAGTGACCTTCAAAAGGATTAGCCAGAGACGTGTTACTGCCAGTGAATAACTCTATTCATTTATTATGCGTGACGAACAGTAAATCATTCTAGTAGGATACTTTTCCATTCATTCGTTGCTTGAGAATGATTAGCAGCAAATAGCTCTTAGAAGCTTTTCCAATGGAGCTGAGCAAAACACATATGGAGAGAGCCAAAAACTTTGTCCCATTCACTTGTGGTCAGCTCACATCAATAGAGCAGGCCAAATATTGGGGAAAATGGTGGGTCAGCATGTATCTGTACAATACACAGATATCCTTTCAGTCTGAATCTTATATCTTCTAGTCTCCTGACCATGCCCATGCCACTACTGGAGACATTTGCCAGGTTTTTGTTTAGATGGAGCAATGGTTACTCTTTGAACAACAGAGTTTCTCTGTAAACTAGCATAACTATGGATAAAATGGAGCATTTCCCTTATCCAGACAGACAGCCAATGGATGACTGTTAGGATGACTTCTACATCTGTCTATCACTGTAGACACCAATGACTTATTAAAACTAGCAGGCTTAAGCTGCCACTTCTGGCCACCCATAGGTGTAAATACCATACCAGAGTTAAAACAACGAATCCGGGGATGCTGAATCAAAGTGTAAATCAACCTCCATGTCATGTCCCCATGTGTTCCCCTTTCTCCACCACATATAAGGGATATTCCTGTATCATGCTCACCAGTGTGGTACAACTCACCAAATGGCTGAAGCATGGCTAAACTGGGTAAAGCCCAGTGTGCCCCAAGACTGCTGCATGCAATGTTGCCCTTGCATGTGTGAGACCCTTGCTCGAGTTCTTGTGATCCAATTTAGAGTGGAATCTTGCCCTCACACTCTAACAGAGTCTATGAATTAGCTGCACATCTTAAGGAGGCATGACAGCCTAGCAGCTATTCTACCAGACATAACTCAGGAGACCTTGCTCATCTTACCTCTTTCGTATGACCTTGAGCAGTTTTATCTATCCACCTGTTCCCACTCAACTTCACCATTACTTCTATTTTATTTTTTAGGTAATGACTGCTTACAGGTTCATCCCAAAGGCACTTTTCTTTCTCTCTGTAGGCATGACTGAAATTCAAGTAACAGCAAATGAATTTCTCTTTTCAACTACACTTCAAAGTCAAAGGAGGTTATGCACACATGTACACAAATAGAACACCAGTGGGGCTATTTGCTTCAGATGATAATGCTGTATTTAATAGCCCCATTTTCCAGCAGTAGAATTGTTGGCTTTTTGTTCAACATCATATGACTCTTGAGTGGTGAGGACTCAATGCATCTCCACTTGGATTTAACAAAATAATTAACTGTTATTCAGCACAAAGAGAAAGTCACAAGACTGCAAAGAACAGCACTAAGAGTGCAGCTACATGGAAGAAGAAGAACATCTCTCTCTGAGCTGATGATTAACTACCTCTATAGCTTGGGCACTGGCTGCAGCACTGTATCATTTTCTGTCTATTCACAGCTGCTCTTGGCCAGTGAGAACTGGAATGAAGTATGGGCTCTGGATTAGCTCATGTTCATGCAAAGCTAACAATTACCTTTGGTTTTGACTGTTGCAGGGAACTCCAACAGCTTCCTTCCTGATCCACACTCATATTTTCCAACCCTCAAAAATGACATGCGCCCAGACAAATAAATTCACAGTGGGAAGGAGTAGGTAGAGGACCCACATCTTTCATGGGTCAGAGCAATTTCTTGGAGTAACAACAATTTTCCTAATTTACATATTTTCTCCATGTGACCCTACTATTCCTTCCTCTTTTTTCCTCAAATATATGCTGCACAGTTCTTCTCCCAACAGATATAATGTTAATAAATTATTCATAAGAAGTAGCTATAAGGAACAACTGATGTTTCATCTTTAAAAAAGGTCTTACAATGCTATCCCTCCAAATGCACAGTGGATTCAGGGCTTACAGGGCTTCTCCACTACCATTGCCAGAGCTCCAAATGGCATTGCATCCTTTCCACATGGCGGCCCTCAAGGCCACTAAACTTCCTCCTCTGCAAAGATAACCAGGGACAACCACAGGTTTTCCTTCTGGGTCCTCTCAGACAGCACCAGCTAGTAATTCTCACTGAAAACAATCAGACTTCTCATGTGAGTAATAATGTAATAATTTGAGAGAAAAAGAACATGTAATCATTCAAATCAGGAGCAGCCACAGCCATCTAATTAAGGAGGCAGTTTGTTTTCTTCATGCAGTTTCCTGAGAGACAGATATCTGGGAGACTAACAACCGGTCTTATCTATGGTTCAGTGCCGCAAAAGCACAAGAAAAATGCATACCAGTCTGAACACTAAAACAAATAAATCTGGCTTTATGTGCAGAATAACCACAAATGCGACATGATTGATTGGTTACATGTCGTCATACAACAAGCCCGCAGCTAATGAAGCATACTGCTGAATAGATGAACACGAAATGAACACCACTGAATAGCTTATAATAAAAATTTTGTTCCAAGGAAGTTTTCTAGACTCTTTTAAATGCCAAAATGCCACAGTAATGTTTAATACCTAGACCACTACAAGAGAACTAATGAGCTCTCAAAAACTTAAAAATACGTGTTGCAGTAAAAAGGAATAAAAGTAGTTTGGTCACCCACTTTGAAAAGCTGTACAAGACTATCCCACCCTGGCTATGTAAGAAACTCCATCCTGGTGCAGGGAGAGCAGCACCTGCCACCAGTGAGGTTCAAGTTCCAACCTCTTCTCAGACGGTTTCCACCTTTCTGGGGACAACATAAACAGCCACTTCTATGTAGCTGAAGTAAATGCTCAGCTGGCAAATTGATCCACTTCAAAACCCAGCAAAGAGTTAAACACCAGAGTATAGAACAGCACATGGAGGAGATGGGAACACCCAATATGTGGTGTTAACTGGGCTGTGGAATTTGGGCCACCATAGACTCTGGGAGCACCTGGTCTGTGCCAAGCCATGAAGGTTTACTTTAGCTGGAAACCCAAGCACTAATTGTTTACTGTCCTCACTAGGAGACTCACTACTTTTACCTCTGCGTTACCTACAACGATCATTTTCATAGATTACTTTCCCTCTTTGGACAAAAGTACCATTTCCTCAACACCAGTCAAACACTTTTCAATCCCAAGACATGCAATCACAAATTTTTGAATGTAGGAAAATGATCAAGTCTGAAAAAAGACATGACCTTTATTTAAGCACTGATAGACTCCCAGAATCATGGTAACACTGAAGCAAGAAAACTCATGGGCATATTACACAAGTGAAAAAGAAAAATCAAAGTATTGTCATCTTCTGCAGCATCTTACATCCTGATATATCAAAGCACTTCATAACTCAGTGATCTCTCTGATGCATCTACAGGGTTTGCAAATATTTTGCATGTCTGAGAGATGGAAAAGCTCAGCAGTGCAAAGACAGTGTTTCTGCCTATAGAAATGACTTCTCTCAACCACTATGAGTGAATATGTTATTTTGAGTCTTGAAATGGAAAGTGTGAAGAAATGTTCACCAGAACTGTCATTTTCCACAGATAAGGTAAAAATTCTTTGAACAGCTGAGCTTTACGATACCTCTGAGAAATGATGGTGTTCCCACAAAACACATTTGCAGCATTAGGCACTTCAGGCAGAGGCAACTCTTCTGTTTTCCTTTCAGAAATGTTCCTTGTGACTTCTTCTTTGTTGTATATGTTGGAGTTGGCCCTCCCAACTTTTGGAAATCTCAGTAATAATTATAAAAGATTGAATGAAAAAAGGGAGCTGTTTTTCTTTTTTCTTTTTCTCACTAGCCAGTGAGAATCTCTAAGACAGGTATCCATGACATATGGTCCCGGCAGGAAACAGGCAGTTGGACCTTTAAAGACTTCAGTTTGCCAGCCTCCTTTTGTACCTCCATCTTCTTCCTGCCACATCACCAGAAGACAAATACCTACCTTCATTCATTTGAAATTAGCTAGTGTGGCAGGAAATAAATTAAAACATGAAAAATTGGGCATGCAGTTGACAGCAATCCATTCATCCCCCTCTAGTAGCTGCTCTTAGAAAGTGTAGTGGTGTCAAAGAAATAACTGCTTTCAGAGGTTCTCTGTTCATACTAGATTGCACACTAGATTGCTTGTCAAGCCACTTTCCATCATTTATCAACTGTCCTGGCTCACCAGAGAGGTGGATGGTGGAAAGTTGGCCACTGTGACACCCACCCACAAGAAGGGCTGGAAGGAAGATTCAGGAAACCACAGGGCAGTCAGCCTGATTTCAGTGCCCAGCAAGGTTATGGAACAGATCATCTTGGCTGTGATCACACAGCACCCACAGGATGGCTGGGCAATTAGGCCCAGCCAGAATGGATTTAGGAGGGGCAGGTCCTTCCTGACCAATCTGATCTCCTTTTATGACCAAGTGACCCACCTGGTGGATGAGAGGAAGGCCGGGGATGCAGTCTGCCTAGAATTCAGCAAAGCCTTTGACACCATAGCATACTCCTGGAAATGCTGTCTGTCCATGGCTTGGACAGGGGCACTCTCTGCTTGGGTTAAGAACTGGCTGGATGGCCATGCCCAGAGAGTGGTGGTGAATGGTGCTGCATCCAGTGGCCAGTCACTAGTGGTGTCTCCCAGGGATCAGTTTTTGGCCCAGTTCTGTTTAATATCTTTATTGTTGATCTGAAAGAGGGGTTTGAGTCTACCATTAATAAATTTGCAAATGACAACGAGCTGGGGGGAGTGTCAATCTGTGGAGTGTAGGAGGGCTCTGAAGAGGGATATGGACAGGCTGGAGAGATGGGTCAAATCCAGTGGTATGAGGTTCAGCAAGGTCAACTGTTGGGTCCTGCACTTCGGCCACAACAAACCAATGTAGCACTACAGGCTGGGGACAGAGTGGTTGGACAGCCACTGGGGGTACTGCCTGACAGCGGGCTGAACATGAGCCAGCGTGTGCCTAGGTGGACAAGAAGGCCAATGGCATCCTGTCATGTACCAGGAAGTGTGGCCAACAGGACCAGAGAAGTGATTCTTCCCCTGTACTTGGCATTTGTTAGACCACATCTCGAGTGCTGTGTCCAGTTCTGGGTCCCCCAATTCAGGAAGGACATTGAGGTGCTGGAGCAGGTCCAGTGAAGGGCAATGGAGCTGGTGAAGGGACTGGAGCACAAGTCCTATGAGGAGTGGCTGAGGGAGCTGGAGTTGTTTAGCCTGGAGAGAAGGAGGCTCAGGGGGGTGACTTTATCACTCTCTACAACTACGTGAAAGGAGGTTGTAGTGAGGTGGATATCAGTGTCTTCTCCCAGGCAACCAAGAGTAGGACAAGAGGGCAAAGACTTAAGCTGCACAGGGGAGGTTTAGGCTGGACACTAGGAAGAAGTTCTTCACAGAAAGAGTGATTGGGCAATGGAATGGGCTCCCTAGGGAGGTGGTAGAGTCACCATCCCTGGAGGTATTTAAGAAGAGACTAGATGTGGCATTCAGTAACATGGTCTAGTAGATGAGGTGGTGTTGGGTCAAAGGCTGGACTTGATGATCTTAGAGGTCTTTTCCAACCTAGTTGATTCTGTTATTCTCTGCATGGGCTGTGCTGAAGTAAACATCAACATTTCTGATGGTATAAAACTCATTCCTATGGAATGTCTTCTTTATCATAAAATGGTGGAGGCTAGTAAAGTATTTGTTTCCCCAGAGTTTCTCTATGTTGCAATTCTCTACATTGCAGAACCAATCTGTCAGTGTGTTCTTTCCATTATTACCTTACTAAAAGAACACAAGATCATTATCTTCCAGTAACTCTGCTGACTCTGTAATAGTGGGTTGTGATGTCTCAGTGTGATGGGAAGTCACTCTGGAAATCTTGCAAGATCTTTCATACTCATGTTATAAAGAACATCATTCTTGTTCACTTCTGTTTATGCTGATCACTTCTTATAGCAGCATTTCCACCGGAGAATACAGTTAGACAAAAAGGAGTCATGAAGAAAGAAAGAAAGGAGAAAGTATGTTTGCATACAGATAATTTCTAGGGAATCTTTTATTATCCAAATGAAGACAATATTGAGAATCAGAAACAGAGAGATAAAGTAAATTTCTACTAAAATTTACGATATTTATTTACCATAGGCCACCTGAAAGAATTTCATCTACATTTTCAACTGTAGGAGCCAAGTTAAAATACTTTAGCTGGACTGGCTTTATTAGGAGCTTATGAATTAAATTGAGAATGAATGCTTTAGTAGAGATTTTCTGGCATCAAAGAACTAGCTGCAATAAGCTTTCTTGGACTAAGCTGAATTATTAATGTTGATTATATAAGAGCACCATTCACCTTTCAAATGCTGAGGGTAATTAGGAATCACTCAGCAGAATAGCTGGGGAGAAATCACTTGAACAACTTTCTTATGCAGCCCCTTTGAAAGAAAAAAAAACAACAAAACCCTGCAAGAAAGGCTGCTCTGCCAATATGCATGCTTTCAGCAGATTTCAAAAAGACAAAAAAAACAACTACAACAACAACAAAAAAAGACTTATTTTCTCTCAAATTACATTTGTAGTTAAACATTCGCCGTTGAGATGGGATGTGTTTTCAGCACCACAGCATTAGAAAAGAAATGGAGATGTTGCTCTGAATGCTTAATGATACACTGAGCTGCTCGCTTTTAATAAAATCTCATTTCACTAACATCATTCTGCTGAGAAAGATGTGTTGAATAATGCTGGAGAGCCACCGAACCAATGCCACACTATTACATCATTGCTATTAAATATTCCTCTTTGTGCATTCACGGCATGTTTCCACTCATTTGATGCATAAGAAGTGAAAATGGCAGTGAGCTAAAGCACCTCAGTGTTCTCTTTAGCATTAATCAAGCTTCCAGGATGTTAAATGCCTGCAGGGTTACATCCCTGACCCAGCCAAAACCCTGCCACCAAACTTTATCTCCTACATGCAGGAGGTATCACTGAGTACCTGATGTGGGGAACTCGTGCAGCACAGTCGTGCAAAGGACTATTACAGGCTGATTTTAGGTATGCTCAGACAATGTTTCTTTTAATCTCTGAAAGATGAAAAAGGACAGCAATAATATGTATGGATTAAAGAACTGCTTGCTTTTAAAACAGACTCCAGTGACCAGTGCCACAAATAAAACAGAAGCCAGGGCCTGACTCCATGCCTGCTGCTGATGCTGAGCCTGCCTCACCCCACCAGTGGAACCGGCCAAGCCGGCTGTGCTTGTCCCTGGGATGCACTTTAGGGACCCCAGAAGTCAGCCCCACACCTCCTACCCACAACCTTCCATCTTCCTGTTTTTTCCCCTCCCCCTGTGCTTTTCCCTTCTCAATACTCAACTTCCCTTTCCCTTCAGATTAATCTCAGCTCATTTGAGCCCCAACAGCTTCACTGTAGTCTCCTTGCCCTGACTCCCAACCTCTCTCTCCCTTCTCTCCCCAGTCTCTTTGGGATTGTTTTGAACATTAGGAGAACACATAACCAATCATCATGCAAACAACACTCAAGTCATCATAAGCGTGAAGAGAAACTGAAGGCAGTGAAACCTTTGAAGGCCTTGAGGACAATATACATTGTCCCACTTCCCCATGTAACAGAAGGAATCTAGTGCCAAAATCTACTTTGAAGGTTTTTTTTCTCTTGGCATCAGTGTTTCATAGCTATTTCTGCTTCTTTTCCTTCTTCGGTTCTCACTCTTACTTCTATCTCTCCTTCAAGCACTCCCCAGACCAAAATGTAGGAAGGCCTTCTTCCTGAAGGGCTACATCTTTTGTTTGTTTCTGGCACTATTCTGTGCGTCTTTTTGCTTAGGGGCATCTGCGTCTGCCTCCTGCTACAGAGAGTTTGCAACTACCTTCATGACAGGGCAGAGGCTGTCTCATTATAGAAGCATAGAACTGTTTAGGTTAGAAAAGATCTTTAGGAACATTGAGTCACCACTAACCCAGCACTGCCAAGTTAACCACTAAACCATGTCCCTAAGTGCCACACAGTGGGGAATGTTCAACCCAGCTGACTGCAGTGGGTCTGGAGAAGGGGCAACCTCTCAGTTTCAGAAGAAAGGAAAATAAATCAAAGGCTTGTGAGACATTTATTTCGTATGCATCTTCTTACTGCATTTGAGGGGCATTGTTTTTAACAAAGATGGAATCTTGTCATGAAGTAGGGATCAGTCTGCAGTCAGTGTAGTGTAGGGAAGCCTGAGCCAGTCAGCTCTGCTTCATTCATCCAATTCCTCCAAGGTGGGGTGAAAGGAAGAGGTTTTCCAGCTACCTCCACATCAAGGGGGCAGCACTGATAGACAGCCTGTAGGAGGTGGGGGAAGGAGAATAAGGAGAGCCTTGTTCCAGATTTTTAAGGTAACTTTGTTTTACATTTTTTAATTTAGACATTCTTTAGGAAAAAGGATCAAGGTGTGATTTATTTGGACACTCTCCTGTTTCCCTTGCCTTGACAAAATTCTGCTTCTTCAGGCAATTGTTCCTGCCAGGAAAAACAGACCACAGAACACAGGGTCTTCGAATGGGGTGAAACTTAAATGTGGCTTCTGTTGCTGCCAGTCACGCTTTGGCAGAAGGGTTACACATACAGTAACTGATCCCTCAGGACTTCATCTTCTGGCTCCTTCACCAGCAGAACAGCGAGACACATAATATACACTTGCCATGTAATACTTTAACAAATCTTTTGCCGTCTACATCTTCATAAGCTTCCTCTCAGCCACCTGGGCTCATGTGTGTGAGAGTGACAAGTTACAGGCTTCTCTGCATCAATTTACAACTTCTCTGCAAATCAGTGGGATCTGAGCAATGTAATGCTGCTTTTTCCCCTATATTACAAAGCAAGTGTTCTTGTTTCCTTAACAGGAGAAAAAAGCACATCTGCATCTACCAGGTCAATGCCACCCTAGAGGGACAGACCAGATCTTTGGGCAAAACACTGGACCTTAACTTCAGTCACACTGGAGAATCAGGCCTCATTCCAACCATGATTCAAGGATTCTTTCAGTCTCTAATGGGGTAAAATAAAATCCCCATTCAAACTACTTCTAAATGCCAAGGCAGTTCTTTCTCCCTCTGATTTGACAGGAGAGAGTTCAGGAATGGTTTGGGGGGAACAGAAGTGGTTTATTTGTTATATTTGAGGAAGGAGAAGGCCATTGTTTGTCCACAGAAAATGCAAGCAAAGCAAACAAATGAACAGTCTTTACTTCAGAAGAGTACATAGGCTGTGAGGTTAAGGGAAAGAGAACACAAAGGCAGGGCTCTACAGGGACACCTGGGCTGGCAATCAATGCTGAGACAGACCTGGAAAGACCGTCTGTCCTCTCTACAGCAACAGCAGCAGCCTTAAGCAGGCACGCAGCACACAGAAAGCAGCAGCCTGGTAATGAGGCAGTTAAGCTATGGAGCCAGAATATGTAGCTCAGCCTGAGCTCCCTGTTAACTTGAACTTGGTTGCAGGACCAAGGACACATAACCAAGCTGATGCTGCTGCTGCTGCTGCTTCCGTAGTGGTGTCCTTGTAATTTGACTAGCTTACCCTAGCAGATAATAAATTAGGGGACACGCTAGGGGAGTACATGCATACAGAGAATAACTTCATCCTTGGTAACATCAGTGATGGCTCTGCCAGGTTAGCAATGCCTTCACTGTGGAAACTGACTGTATACCATTTACTACAGGGCAAGAAAAACCATCTAAGATAAGTTCTTCCGGCTTTTACAGCACAAGATTGCCCACACAGAGTAAGTTTCACTTTCCTTAGTGTGCTATACAAATGTATTACCTGCCTTGGGGGAACACCAAGGCTGATGGCATCAAGTAGAAGAAAAGTGAGTACAAAGGGCACAGCTCCAAGTGTGTGCTTGACCAGGGCAGCTGGAGGATGCCCTGCCCTTCTTAAAAAAACATCCTTCAAGTCCTTGCCTCCATGCACTGGGAATTTCAGCTGCAGAGGGGAAGGATAATTTGTGCCCTTAATTCATCAGTTTATCACTCTCAGTAGCAGAACTAAAGATGGGAACATAGTATCTCTGGTCCTATCCATTCTCAAAACACTGTTGAAAACCCTTTTGGCCCCAGATGCTACAGCATGGTGAAGGTAAGTGCAGGATGCAGCTCTGGGTACCCACCCAGGCTCTGTGGGTAGAGGGGAGGCTCCAAGTGCTGGTGCCCGTTCCATATTACAGAAGCAGGATTGCCTGAGGCTGGGCTCTGAACAGCACATCCCTGTGATTTCTCCAAGGCTCAGCTTCTTTCAGAAGAGGATGAGGTAATCAGAGTGCCCATATTCACCTTGCCTAGGCACCCAGATAAGCCAGTAAGGGGTATCCATACTCCAAGGGACATGCACACATACCTGATCATGATCAGCATGCATGTGTGATTAGAGCTGATTCAAACTTGTCTGAGCAGTCAAGAATTTACAATGCATTTGTACCAAGACTGTAGAAAATTATGACTGCACTTTGAAAAATAGATGTTGATCTCTTCCCTTTTACCTTGGGCAGGCTAGTGGTATGTGTTCATCTTAATAAGGAAACCCTGATCTCATTTGAGACAATGCTTTTCTAATGTATCACTAATGATAATGACAATGACAAATCTACTCCTTAACAAATAATTGGCATTGTTGGGTGAGTGTAGCATTTGATGGCCTTAGATCTTTTCATAGATAGGCATAAATGCTATAGATGAATCAGACTGCACTGATCATTCACAGTTCAAAGTTCCTGTTCCCCTCTTCAGGGTCAGTACTTTTCCTATCTTCAGCATTTCCCCATGTACAATTACAACATGTTCTAAAAATCAAGTGCTGGCTGTGAAACTTCCAAGTTGAAGCTGTTCTCTCTGCCTCCCTTGCTAGGAAAAAACCCCAAACCAACAAACAAGCTAAAACAAACAAACAAACAAACAAAAAAACCCAAACCAGTGTTCCCATGGTTTGTTGCAAATTCTTTGTGAATCCTAAGAAACAAATAGTATCCACAGTTACGTTTTGAGGTTTGTTTTTTTTTGAGCCCAGTCACCCAGGCATCAGTGGCACATTGACCCCATGTGCTGCACCACTCCATTTTCCAGAAGGTTTGGGGTTCTCTTCTTCTCTCACTACAGGAACAAACTGGATTGACAGATTCTGATGGCCAGGCAAATTTCCTGCTTTCAGTCACAGTCCCTGACAGCAAAAAATGCTCAGTGCATGAGGCAGATAAACAGCTAGAAAAAGGTGTGAAGCAGACCAGGTCCCCAGAGCTCCTGCAATGCCTGCCCCACTTTGCCTTTGGTTCAGGGGATGGGCACTGCTGAATCTGAGGTAAACTCTTTCACACCTGAGGATTCAAAGATTACTATGGCTTTTGTTCACACCTAGCTTCAGCTGCAGGAAGTGATCAGCCACAAGAAGAAAGGAGTCTGGGAGTCTCCTCTGGGCTATGGTCTGCTGCATCACCAGTCCAGCACACCAGCTAGAAACCCAAACCAACAATTAAGGTTAAACTCAAATAATTAAAGCAGATTATGGATAAAGGGGTCTGGATTAATTTGGCATGGTAAAAGTTCACCCAGCTCTTGTTTGAGGAGAGGCAGACCTATTACTCCCTTCTTCTTTATGTCACTTCATCTCCTGAAAATCAATGAGAAAGTTGATCTTGGGAATATGAAATAGGTTCGCTACAAAATGAAAAAGTTGCACTTGTCAGTGAAACTTTGCAAGCAAGGAAAAGCAAATGTTTACCATTCCTGAAAACCAAGATGAAATATGTCTCGCTGACTTGTGCAAGGTAAAAGGGAACAGAGTAACATGTTTTTCAAAGTGCAACCATATTTTTTCGCAGTGCCTCTGAGTTGAAGGATGTATTGATTGATTACTGATTTCAGTATCTAAGGACCCCTGCAATCAAGACATTGATCAGTCTGGAAGGAGAGCATTAAATGAGTATCTGCCTTCACCATCACAGTTACAAGACAAACAGATATCAATAATCTGTTTTCCTCAGAGGAATAAAATATTTTCCACTATTGACTCCCACCTAGCTTTCAGATCCTAAAATTAGTAGTGAAATTTCCTGTAGTTTCAAAACTCCTCCCATGACAATTTATAGCAGCTGAGATATTTGAAATTCTTCTTTAATGCACTAATCTACCTATTGGTTAAAATTCATGTCTCTGCATTGATTTACTCATAAGATGACAGTGCCTTCCTCAGCACCTTTTGCCATCCTAAATCTGCCAATGCAACACCCATATCAAAATATCAAAATATCTCATGGTGGAGGAGCAGAAACCACTAAAAGCAAAGTCTCACTGCCTTCCTTACATCACCTTACCAGCACAGCAGCATCCTCAACACCTCAGCACACAGGTAATGAAACATTTGACAGTGTGACATCCTTGCAAGGATCCACCGAGTATGTGCTTCTGCTTTCCTGCTTACTAACTTACCAACATGAGCTAGTCCCACAGTCCCACATTGGATTGAAAACCTGGTGTTCAATACCCTTGGGTTATGCCTCTATCTGATTTCAAGATGAGCTTATTACCCCTTTGCTTTGGTGAGACGTCATTTTAAATTGTCTGTGTGAGTATGGTGACCTGCAAGGAGCAGTTGGCACAGGGTGAGCCTCCAAACATGGAATATTAAACCCCTATTAGATTATGTGGGTGGTACAAAGCTTCCACAAGTTAAAGGAAAGTCCTGTTATCCTTAAAACCCATCATTTGCGTGGGATCTGGAGCCCAAAAGACAGTATCTGTGGAAAAGCACCTATCAGTTGTCATTAGCGTTGCTCACAGCTTAACGGACACAGAAGTGACAGGCACTGAATAAAAGCATTTTTAAATACATATCTTCTGCTTTAGTCAAGATTTATTGCAGAGATTATACATGATTGCTCCAGTTTTCCTTTAGAGAACCATCACTATGAATCAGGATCCAAGAGCCCCTTTCATACCAAATCTTTAGCTTGCAAGAGTTAATAATTCAATGAAATCATTTCTATATTTAAGAAGGGAGTAGAATATAGATCTTCAGACAGATAGTGGACAGGGTGACTCATTGTGCTATTTCTCCTCCTTCCCTAACCCCCCTCCCTTCCTTTTCTTGGTTCATATACAGAGTTACTTACAGGCTATAGCTGGCTGAAAGGTAAAAGAGACATCGAAAATAAGAGAATTTGCTCCTGTTTATCTTCCTCCATTGCAATAATCACTGCCTCAATGAAAAACAAAGCTAAGGACCGAAAGGAGCCTGAATTCAAGTCTGTTTGGAGAGCATGACCCAGCTGAATCTTCACACCTCTCGGCTGGAAGATGACTGCTGATGTACACAAGAAACAGAAGAAGGATGACCCTGTACCTTCACAGTCTGCTTTCTTCCATGCCAGGGTAAAAAGCTATTATAAATAGAGTTTCAAAGACCACAACTTACTGGTTGTACAATTTGTTTTCTGGGTACAGACCCATTCACAGATGTCAGATCTCCTTTTCTGTCTAAATTACACCCGCAATTTTACTCGCACCATACTATGCTACAGAAACCTGAAGACATAGACACTCTTTAACAGAACTAACACCCTAAAATCTTTTTCTTTGTTCTTCTCTCCATATAAACTTCAGATAACTCTACACAAAACATTTAAGATTACCCATTAAAACAAAGAATTCAATTTACTTCAGTGAATTTTCAGTGAGGCCTGGCCAATAGAAGACCATATTACTGTTAACTTAAATACATTTTCCAATATTATTATAGACCACTGACTCCATAAACACAACTGTATGTTGCTCCAAACCTGTACTTTAGGATATACCTTTCACTGGTCTGTTCTTTTGGAATTCCAAGCCTGGTTCATGCTGAAGACAATTCTATGTTTCAAGGATAAAATTCTTCTAATTGATATTCTCGCTCAGTCTGTTCAAAAGAGTGGAACAATTAGCTTCATATACCAGTTGTGTTCCCTGGCCATAACTCACCTTTACACTTCATTTCAACACATTTTCCTTTAATTTCAGCTCTCATTCTAAAAGAGAGCTATTCTCTTTTTACAGGATGCTTATTAATTTATCTGTACTGTCTGAGAGGGTATGATAATTTTATTCTCACTAAAATCTTCACCACAGTAAAAGCAAGAATAGTTCTGCTTTTGGACTGTCATTGCCTGAACATATATTGGTATAAAGGGTAAATGGATCGTGAAGAACCGTGTGTTAATTGCTTCAGAAATCAATATGTTCAACTTGAATATCCCCAAGCAAAGACTGTCCTTTGCTGTGTCAAACCACAGATATTTTGTGCTTGCTTGCTTTTTCCCCAGCTCTGAATACACTACAGACTTATTCCCCTTCTATTCCATTTGTGGTTATGAGCATAGTGTCCTGAAAGCTTAGATGCAATAAATATTGGGGTAAATGGACCCACTGGCACTGGAAGAATTTGTGTGTTAGTCTGACAAATCAGCTACTTTAGCTCTAGACATCGGAATAAATTATTCTTAAAACAGTGGGTTTTAACTGCTGGAAATTGAAAGCCTTACTTTACACAGTTGTTACAGTGCTTGCCAGGCAGTGCTGCAGATGATACCTGCTGGGGTGGGGGTGTTTATTCCTGTTGTACCATTCTTCTAGGGCAGCAAAGACAATTGCCATTTTAAGTTCAAGTGGAACAAAAGCAAATGCTAACATTCTGAGGCTTTGAAACAGTGTATTCTCTTGTACTTTCACCAGAAGGGTTAACGTTTACCAGAGTTACAGTATGTCATGTATGCTTGGTTTAAGACTCAGCCAGACACTGAATTAAACAGAATGATTTGAAGTCACAATGGTATAATCAGGATCCTTGGGTTATTTCTTGCTCCTCCATGAAGGCCAAATGCTTTTTCCTTCCAAAGACTGTGTAAATTTTAAAACCATTTATTTTTCCAAGAGTATCTTCATAGAGCAATGTGCTAAACACAAATTCTTCATCAAAATAATCTCAGAAAAGCTGTTAGTCCCTTCAGTCACAGATGGCACATACTGCTCCAGATCCAAGCATTAGCTTTGGAGGTCACATTACAGGACAGCTTCTCAGGTATTGCTCCTGTCTCCTGGACACCGAGCTTTTGGATAACTTTCACTTTGTTGTTCTTCCAATGTTCCTGGAAGCAATACACCTGCCCATGGCCATTATTGTAGGACATGAACATCATATGGTTCCCTGTGCTTTCCAGCTGGCCTGGAGGAGATTGTCTCACTGCAGAAAGAAACCAAAACGTACCATGCTTCCCACGCTGTGTCCATAGCTACACCCAATCACTTCATCACAGTGGGCAGCTGAGCAAATGACAGCAACTTCAGGGGCTTTGTCAAACAGCTGGTTCACTCATGCACTTGACCAAATTACAAAGACTTCCTGGCCATTACTGGGATGAGCAAAAGTGAGTGCTCATATCAAATTATTTTAATCTCCATGTACAGGAATAAAAACTATGTGATACGCTGTTAAGCACAGGAGAACATTCATCATGCCATAACTGTAAATGCCATGTTGGTTTTGTATCACTGTGCATCTCATTATTGGAGCAAATGAGGCTCGGGTGACATCGGCTGCCACATTCCAGCTGCTTTTTGAAGCGCCTCCACCTGTTGTTTTGCCCTTCTTGGACCCCAAGCAGTTACATTTAATGAATCCTTGTCATACCAAAGGAAGATCATTGTTGAACAGCTTCTGTCACACATACAGCGTTCTTAGGATTTACATAATTTTCACTCAACAGCTCCTAAGGTTGGCCTGTGAGAAGCCTGCCCTCCCTGGGGTTCCTGTGTGGCAACCAAAAATAAGTAAATAAATAAAAGAGGAAGGGAGGAGAAACCCAGCTTTCTCAGGGTCCAAAATAACATCAAGAATGCATCCTGAGTGACTCCACCCTCTGCCCTCAAGTGGAAGAGGAAGAGCCACGCGCTCTCTCTCCCTCCCTTACCCGTAACTGTTGAACAGTTGCTCCACACTTCCTGGCTATACTTCTCAGGAAAGTATTTTCTGTCCTTGGAAGACAATCAGTGGCCACAGGCATTGACCCCCAGGGTGTTAGATGCTGGCACCACAAGCCAGCCTGCTCTTCAGGTCACCGCTCCCTGCTGCAGAACGGGATGGCACCTCCTTGGAGCTGGCCTACAGGGTGTGCTGGGGCACAGCAATGGGGATTCACCTCTATGTCAGCAGCACAGTAACGTTTCAAGGACTCCTTAGTCAAAAGGATTTATCTTCAAAGATACAGTTCTTTGAAGGTGAGACATCTTGTTTGAGGAACAGCTATAAAAAAGTAAGCTTTGCAAGCTTCTCATTGTGTTTCACCCATTTCATCCTACATCTGCCCCAGCTGTAGCACATTTATATTTCTCCTTCAGCTTTCTGGCTATTGTTTTGTTACCATGTCTGTCACTGCAGCTTTCAACAGATGCTGCTGCAATCTTCTTGCTGTAGAGTCCCATTAACTTCAACAATAACTTCAATAAATAACTTATTTCCCTTAAGATGCTCAAAGGCTTTTCTTTGGTCGCTTTCTTTTCTGTTTAAATCTGTCATTACAATTTATTGCAAAACATCTGGACATTCTCTCATCTCATTTTTTAACTCCATAGTTGTTTTACTTCACAGTGTAGCTCTTCTGTACTTTTCATTTATTTTTTTGCAACTTTAGTTAAATGTCCATTTGGTTTTCCAACAAAACAAATGTCACAGATTCATAGAAATATCAGTTGGAGAGGAATTTTGGTGGTCTCCAGCTGAGCCCAACAACTAGAGCAACACTACCACCAATGCTACAGCAGGCCACCCACGACTTTGTCCAGTCATGCCACAAAAGCCTCCCCAGAGGCCTTCCACATCATCTTGGCTGATGGGGTGTGGTGCTGCACATCCCTCCTGGCTTCCTCATCCCATCCCAACAGCCACCTCCAGAGCTTCAGCAGTTTTGGCTCAGACAAAGAGCTGGGCTGCTGTGAGGTTCATTCCTGGTGAACAGGGAAGGGTACCATCAGCTCTGCCCCAGGAAAAGAGCCAAGAAGCACGAGGTATCCTCTGCCTGCCTTGAGCACACTGCGTACGCGTCAAGCATCTGAGGAGATATGCAGGACTTGCTATAAGGGGCCACATTGTCTGACTCACAACAGAAAATCTCTACCAAAAGGACTTAGAGTTTCCACAGGACTTGACTCTGCTGTCTGTGATCCAAATGAGTGCAAGTTCATTCTCTCAGTAACTCCCTCTGGGGGGAAGATACTCCTCAGCAGGAATGGGGCTGGTACAAACAGGGTCATCACTAGCAATCAGGGAACTTCATAGCCATTCAGCTGATCACAGGTCCACCAGGAGTCAAAGGAAAGGAAAAGGGAAGATCGGGAAAGATACACACACAGGTGTCTTCTGGACCCAAGCATGCACCCCCAAAATACTGCACTCCTTAGAAACTATGAGGAGAAAAAAAGGACAAAGCATAGGCAGGCAAGCCAAAGTCTGCAGTGGGATGGGAGTCAGGAACAGCACTGCAAACCAAGAGCACTGTCTATTTTTTCATACAGCCAGAAGAAGAAAAACAATCCTCCACATATATTAAGGGAAGGTATGGAGATGTTTATACACATTACTGCACAGATTGGTGATCCACAGAACATATCTACAAGGTCACTGTCCCAACATGAGGGGTCCAAAAAACCACAGTAAAGCTCAGCAGTGACAGAATTGCTAGGGAAGTTTAACAGCGTTATACTGAAGGCTGGCATGTTTTTGCAGAATGCTTTGCAATCCATTTGCTTTGTTAAAGCCAACAAGCTCTGATAGCAGGATACCAGCTGTACAAAATGTGTGGAAGCCAGCAAAATCATTTCCATAAAAGTAAAGCAAATAACACATTGTGTAACAGCAAGCAAGAAAGTTATTTTACCTATGTGAAAAATTAAGAAAGGCTCTGTGGGGATTGTATGCATGATCCCAGAAAAAAACTGGGAAAAAAACCAATGAAACAAGTTCATTCCTGACACCATTCCAAGGGAGCCACTTAGGAAAAAATGCACTGGGGAAAGATTTGGCCCTGTTGAAGTGTTTACATGAAAAGTGCAAACATTTTGATCAATAGCTAAGAGAATCATGTTGAAAAGGGAGGTGCAAGTGAACTCCAAAAGTGGGAATATCTCTTTTACTAAAGGAAATGCATATTGCTGACCTTAAGAAATCAAACTTGAAGTTATTTCCAAACAATATGTGAATCCCTAACAAGTGATTGTTTTGAACACTGTTTAAAACCACTGTCATGACATTGAAACTATATTAGCTTAATGTGAATCATTCTCAATTTAATGCTGATGTAAACTAAAGCTGTTCAGATAAAAAAGATAAAGAATTAAGCTATACGTTGGAGAAGGGTGGAAGAAGTCAGCTTCTGGAAAGCAGAAATAGGTTGATTAACATCCCTTCATGAAAAAAACCATTTCTGCCTGCTGGAGCAACCCAGGTCAGATTAACATTACAGAAGCAAACTGCTTGCTGAGATACAATCCAAATGAAAGTTGATTTTTATATATTTCTTTCTGGTTCTGGCCGAAAATTCAGAGGTTCTCAAGCAGGTTTCATAAAAGTAAGTTGTGCTGGGAAAATAAGAAGGAAAAGGCTGTTTGGAAGCTTCCAAAAATGGACAAATTGATTAAGAGTTTTTGCCTGGTAGTAATCCACACCTTAATTACTTCAATAGTGGTTTATGGAGTTTAGAAAGCTGTTAGAAAACCGCAAACCACAGTTACTATTATAGATAGTGGGATCTGCAAATCAATCTAAAGGAAACTGGGTACTTTAGTCCCATGGCATGAATCTGGGTTTGGGCAGGAATGCTTTTTGCTTCTTGGGATTCCCCAACTATTTCTACCAGATAAAACTGGAAACACTTTCTATAGTTAAGCCCTTATGATTGCCATCACCCCTTTCCTCTATTCATTCTCAAAACATCACTAGAAGAGCTTTCGGTGTAACAAAGCACAGTGGATTGCTAAACCCAATATAATAGGATGTGATTTACCATGAAATGAGACAATTTCAGTTAACACTTACAAATTGCTTTCAAAGGGTTGGATTTCAGAGACTGGGGAAATTCATGCTGGGAGGTACAGAGCAGAGTTTCCACTTGTGTCTCCTCCCGTAAGACTCCTGTTTGCACACACCAAAAGTGCTCTGTGAACCAAACCAACACACCAGTTAGCAGGGGATTTGCTTCCCCACTGTTTTGAAGCAACTCACTACTGTCAATTCAGCTGATGAACAGCTCTTGCTTAGGGCTGTGGTGAAACACACCGCCCCGGGCTGGCCACTGTCAGTAAAGAAGGGTACTGTGGCACTGCTAAAGCAAAGATAGAGAAGCAGACCCTCCTCTTCCACATTATTCAATTTGTCTGGACTTCTTGTAGGCAATTCCTGGCCAATATTCAGAAGGTGGTTCACTCCAGACACTGCTTCCCCAAAAGCAAGAGGAATGAGGTGACATCAGTAGTCATTTTTTCACTTGTATTGTGCTCTTAAACACCCCCAGCAAACCTGGAACCTCCAAGCACTCCCAGTATCACTCACGCTACATCTACCTCATCCAACTCCCATTTTCTGCTGGAAGTATGTAACGCAGGATAGGAGGAACGTATTATTACAGAGTATTTAACCTGAACATGCACACACAGAACAATAATTATGACTCAGGATCACAGGGACAAAAACTAAGCTTCGAGATGGCAAAATCTCCACCCAACATTTTCCAGAATTTTGTGGTAATTTTACTTTGTAGAAGTTTCATGTGTTCTTGAAATTTGTTTCCAATTTGGTTAAAAACAGCCACTAAACAGAAAAGCCCAGCATTTTGAAATTTTCATCAAAGGGTGAATTATAGTCCTGGAGTCATCTGTATGACTTGCTGCTTCACAGCCCAGGGCTCTGGAGTTGAGTGCCTGGGGAAGCTGGTGGGCTGGGAACTCCCAGGGTTCAGCCTCCCACCAGTCTGCAGCTCTGATTGGAGGTGGGACACACCAGTTTGGTTTTCCCAAAACCATTTTCTGTGAGGGACCGTTTTGTAGAAAGTTTTTATTTTAATTAATTCCCCTTCCTAATGTGAATAAAAAGCAAAAGTGGTGTCAAAATCTTCTGGATCAATTCCAGTGGTGAAAGAAATTGCAAGCCTCAAACTGTCTTCAAATGGTTAATATTACCACTGAAAAACAAACAAGCGAAAATTCCCACCCTACTGATAAGTTTACCTTGTTACATTATGATGGATATCCCACCATGGTCTGTGTGGGGTTTCCAATGCAGAACAGTTAGAGCCATGTGTCTCTGTCACGTATAGTTAGAAATACTTGTTACTTGTGCCATTACCATTGGGGAGGAAGATCCAGTCCATTTTTTAAAAATCTGTTTCAAGAGTTCTTATTGTCTGTTTTCCTTTGAATTCCTTTCACTATGTTACTGCTGATTCTGTTATTTTTTTTTTATTATCTACTTTATTTTCAAAATGTGGACATTCCTCAAAACTACACAAAACACCTTCCCTTTCAGGCATCACAAATTCCTTTATTCCAACAACTTCCTCCCCTCACACAAGCAGCTAAATGGCCCAGTTCTGCCAAAACCAAGGAACGGGCCAAGTAAAATGCAACAGAGGTGCCCATGAGGAGAGATTTGCCCTCAGGAAACACAAAACAGGTGGATGCAGCATGCCCAGATGAGACCATGCTGAAGGAGAAACATGGAGACATGGCAGCAGAACAGGTGGTGCTGGAAGCCAGGCCAAAGTACAGTACATTTAATTTAGAAGAGGAACGAAGGTGTCCCTCACTGACAAGATCCTTAGGACTTTTGTCCTCCTTGCAAGTGATAAAGAACTGTAAGCCTGCAAAAGTTAGGCACAGTTTAAAAGAGCCCAAGATGACAGAAGATATATCAGTATAAAGGTCAGTTTAGACAGAAAAAATATTATTCTCAATTTAGCTGCAAAGTTTTCCACTCAAAGAGCACAGCATAAAGCCTCCCACCTAAACCTTCTCTATCAAAAAATTGGGTTGGAGTCTTGTGTCTGCATGCCAAGCAAAACAAACTCCAGGAACTGATTTTTTCATAAATCATGATAGCATCACTGTGCAGAAAAGAAAAGCAGCTTGGGAATTTCAGGTCTTATCAAAACAACTGTGTCCAGAGATCAGTCCTGGGGAGAGACACAGAAGCCAAACCCAGCTCCAAAAACAGAGGCGGTGAGAGATTCACAGTCATTAATCATTGACAACAAAGCATCATATTTGAAATGAGAGGCAATTGCAGCCACTATCTCAGGTTCACCTCACCTCTCAAACTGTAGATTGCACAGATCAATCTTACGAGGCATCCAGAGGAAAAGTGTCTGATTTCAGCTTTATACATGCTTTATACAGGGTTGACTAGAGAAGTCAAAGCGGCCAATTTCTACAGTGAACTTCATACTGTTTCTGTACAGCAAGTGTGTATTTCTAGGGAGTTTATGGACGCAGCCAGAGCAGTAACAGCTTTCTTACATTATGAGAGTTGTGACAAAATGGGATTTCAGCTCCAAGTAGAAAAAACCTAGCTGCATTTTAAAAGACAATGAAGAAGTTTAAGAGAACCATATTTCAGATCAAACAAATTTTCATTCTGGTCATTTAAAAATATTTTTAATATCCGAGTCACACCGAAGAACATTGTAAAACACAACATTTCCAACTAAAAAATCCAAATATTTGATTTTGAACCTTTGGAAGGATTTTCTTTCCTTGAATGCTTAACAAAAGTTTTTTTCTAAAAACACACCCAACAAACTTAGAAAATGCACATATCTGAGCATTACTGAATCTGCTATTTTTAACCTCCCTTCTCCAGAAACTTTCTTAAGTCTTTCACTCATATGACATCTGAGTGCCTCACTACAAAGAACACTCAGCATCCCTCTTTAACGGGGAGGAAATGAAAGAGGAGGCCCAGTTACATGGAAGTAATTTGCTGAAGATCAACCAGTAAAAGCAAAACAGATTATAACACCTAGTCTGTCCCATGTTAAGAAGCATTAGTCTTCACTGATCAAAAGGTTTTGCCTTACAATATGCAAAAACTTCATGGAAGTAAGCCTCTATCTTCTCTTTTTTTTTTTAATGAACTTCAATAGAGATAAGGGAGATAGCCTGGGAGTCTGTATACTGGACATCTTTGTGGCTAAAGATTTCCAGAGGATTCTACGGCCCACACAAGTCTAGCAAATTAAGGGAAGTTGAGATCTAGGCACCTGAATTTATTTTCTAGAGCTTTCCCACAAGCAAGCAGAGCAGGCTCCAAGCCCTTTACAAGCATCAGTGTGAAGATGTGCTGGTTGGAGGTGTTTTGGAGCATCTCAACCATGCCCATGGGCTTCAAACAGGAGCTTGAAAACATGGCCACAAGGATCTTACTGCAAATACATGTCCTATCTGAGTCAAGTCTGGGACTATGGACACAAGGGATGAAATCAGTGCCAATGATTTTTATGACTGGTTGCCTCTCACCACTATTTTTGTGATTTTTTTTTCAATGTAGCTATTTAAAAAAAAAAAAAAAAACAGTAAAAGAAGTGATCTGAAACTCATCTGGTGTTTAAACACTTCTGAAGATCTGTGGCACAGTCAGGGCTTGAACAAAAGCCTCCCAAGCACAGCAAACAGGCCCTTGCTCTGTGCAACACAGCACTGGCTCCAGCAGGAGCAGGGCTGATATAAAGCACTGGTCAGTGAGCAGGGCTGGGATCTGCCAGATGAATTTGCTAGAACAGTCATGGAACAGAAACAAACCATGATGCAAACAGCTAAACTCACTTTTTTTTTTTTTTATTTTGAGCCCATTTTCAGACTGCTTCAAAAAATATTCCCTGCTCATATCATTACAAAATGTGAAGTTTACTCCAAAATGACTCACTCTGTCACTGAGGGAGAAGGTAGGATCTGCCACATGTGTCAGAGAAGGCCTATGAGGTAATTTCATTCTCTCACCATATGAAAACTATTACTTCTTCACATAATCAAAATGTGAGGATGTAGGTGGCAATACCCAGATGAATACAAAAATGTGAAAAAGCTCTAGTGAATTGCTAATCGTGTTTTGAAAAAACAAATGCATTTCAATCATAGCGAATATTTCCATGTATGGAAAGTTGGTTTTTCTCATTTGGAGCATCCACATAACACTTGGTGGTGACAGCATAAGCCAGAATTCATATGTGAGCATGAGCGTATCTCATTTCTGATGCTGACATTTCATGATGAGTTGAGCTACCCAGGAAATTCAGGTGCCATAAAGGGTAAGTATCCACACAGAGCATATCTTTTGCTTCCTCTGTGGTTTCATTGCTCTCTGGTACACTTCCAGATCACATGAAATACAATCTTGCTCACCAAGATTTCTGGACCCTCAGCATTTGAATTAAGCACTCACAGATGTTCCCTTTGCTCTCTACCCTTTTAAGCTTGATGGATCCCCTCACTGCAGGCTCTCTGCTGAGGTACAGTTGTTTTCTCACTTTGAAAGGAATTTCAGAAAACACTTCAGTTCATCTGCAGAATTTTCCATCTGAGTGTTGTTATTTATTTGCATTGTCACCATGCACTGGAGGCCAGTCATTCGTAAGGCCTTACTGTTGAGGAACTGATGAAACTTATATGGTCCCCACTGCAGGTTTTCTGGAGAACTGTGACAGAGCAGAACCCAGCACATTTTAATTACGTCAAGCTAAAAAGAGGGAGAGAAAAAGGAAGTCTAAAGGGAGAGGAACCAGGACTGAAGATTTGTCTGGTGAATCAGTAGGGTCAGTGCCATAACTGCTGCCTGTGAAAGTGCCACTGAGACAGACAGCTGAGGATCCGTGCGGCTGAGCTCTCAAAACAGTGAATTCTTCAAGCAGCATTTCACAACATCCAGTTTGGGAGCATCATTTTCCCAAGAGATGCTTTGGGCTCCTGGTTTTAGTCTTCAGAAAGACACACGGCTGAACAAACACCATAAATGTTTCATTTATGCTGACACTTGCATTGAGTGGAAGGTTGTAATTGCTTGGTGGTCAGGGGTAGACCTCACCTCCCTTTGCTACTGAGGTGGGACACCCATGCTGAAAACCAGCTACTACTTGAACTCCAGCACCAAAGGGCTCCTTGACCTTTGGAGGGCTGCTGGGGCTCTGACGGCCCCTGGAAAACTCTCAGGGCACAGCTCAGAGTAGCCTCTGATGAAGCAGGAGAAATACTACTATTTCACCAGATTGCATCAGATAAGAGTTAAAAAGATCACAAGACTGTGTGGCAACTGTAACACTGTAAGACCCACATGTTGAGAAATATTGAGTCATTCTGCAATGTGTGTGCTGCTATACAGAAACCCCAAGGAGAAATAAACTCATGGCTTGTGTACATGCACCAGTGCTCCAGACTGCATTAGAGGGCAAGCAAGATTAGAGACACAGCTGGGAGAGGAGCTCCATCCTCATCACCAGGGCTCAGTTTCACAGCAATGGACAATTAACTCATTTGCTCTCTGCTCCAACACTGACTGAAGTGACATAGCTGGTAGAACTAAGGTCTTGTGCCCACTTTATAGCAAGGCTAAGCTTTGCTGTTCTCCTGGGTTAAAGAGCCCCATTAGGAAGAGTCAAGCAGGATCCAAGTGGAACAGAGTCTTCCCACCACAGGAACCCAGCACAATCACTGGAGAAGCACAGCTGCCCAGCCAGCCATCATCATCCTACCAACTCCCCACCTGCCCAGGACAGAGCTGTGCCACAACTCTTTTAGCACTCTGAATCTAAATCCAATTCTGTGCTCAAAGAAGCAGCCGAGAATAACACCAGAAGCCAGTGCTACAAGCCAAAACCCCTCTGCCTCTCAGACCAGCAGCATTCCCCTCCAGCTACCAGCCCCAGTGCAGACTGTCTGCAAAGCCTGCCATGCCAGCAATCAGTCTGCTCCACAAGCTGGGATCTCGCACGCCAGCTCAGAGCCTGGGACGGAGAAAAGGCTGTCCTTCAGCTTTCCACAGCAACCATAACAGTGATGTCCACAGAGCTATGGGAAACAGCAGAGGAGTAGAACTCCTGGGCTGGTTTTGATACACGTTTCCCTTCTCTCTGGCAGATGGATTTGAACTTTGACTTCAAACCTACACCTCCAAGTGCCCTGAAGGATGAAAGCACACCAAGCACCATCAGGCAGCAGGAACAGCCAGAGCATGGCTGGCATGGAGCACGGGCTCAGTGACTGTAGCAGCAGTCACAACAAGATGTGCTAGTCATGAAAGCGTCGATTAGGGGATGCAGGTAAGTCAGCCAGATTTAAGAAATCTTTGCGGTGGCAGCTAAAGATATGTTACCTCTGCAGGGTTTTTTAAGGCATCTGTTCCAAATAGGAAACTATTCCTAGAGGAAATATTTTTCAGAAGAGATTAAAAAGATTTTAACAACTCAACCTATTTTCTTGAAGTTCTTGAATACTTACTAGTTTACTAACATTTTCCCCACCCCTGAGAATTCACAGAGCCAAGGCATAAAGCCAGTGCAAACACTCAATTGGACTCTTCCAACTGAAAAAAGTAACGAAAAGAGGAACTTTTGGGGGGTAAGCTCAGTTGATCTGCAATGGTGGCTTTTACTTAAAATGGGCCCAAGCCAAGTTTCCTTGCTTTCTATGCCCTTCTTTTAGGACTGTGCTGTCATGGGAGCCTGGGATTCCACACAGAGACACAGCATTTCTGCAGATGGCCTGTTTTAGGAGGTGAAGCACCTCATAGGTACAGCTTCCCCTTGCCTGAAGCAGCAATCAAACAGAAACCTTTGGGGCCTGATTGCCCTTGTACTTGTGCCCGTTCTTTATGGACTGACGTCAAACGTGCTACACATTTGTGTTGGCATAAATAGCAAGAGAGGAGAATCAATTCCTGTTCAGCCAAAGGCAGGTCACTTCCATCCCCTGGCCAAAAGTACTCTCAGGATAGCATACAATTTGGTCCATTGATTTTAATATATTGGCATTTCCTCCCAATATGTGAACACATTGTTTACAATTTCAGTAAGCCACTTTGGAAAACACTGTTATAAATCAGGATAAATAAAAGCTTGTCCTGTTTGCCTCCAGTGTCAGGCACTGCTAGCATGGGAGGTAGGTCAATCAGGGATACAAAAAAGCCCCACCCCAAGCCTTCTTTGCTAATTCCTTAGCATTTCAGGTGGGTCTG
Organism: Sclerurus mexicanus; assembly: GCA_013396755.1. Lineage (NCBI taxonomy): Eukaryota > Metazoa > Chordata > Aves > Passeriformes > Furnariidae > Sclerurus > Sclerurus mexicanus. Next base: position 2,540,066 of record VWZF01007212.1, on the reverse strand, counting down.
GACTTTAAATCCATTGAGCATTTCAACAGTCACTCAAGAGGAGTCTAGTTCAGTGGAGGCATTTGAGTCTATTTACTAATTCATTTACAGTAGCCATCAGTATTGCTTTGAAGTGGCCATCACTCACACACTAAATCTCTCTGCAGGGAGGCAAGCCTTGTTCATTTGCTCTGATTGTGTGCTACTTTAAACCAAAGAGTAAAGCGATAATCTAGATCAAATGTGTATTCTGGATTGGCTTGGCTCTGTTGCAAAGGGTAAGCACAGAGCTCCTCTTCAATTAGCAGAAGAAGAGGCAAAACTGAAATTGCTCTATGAATTGCTTATAGTATTTGAGGAGACGGCAGAGGATACGGCTGCGCTTTCCAAAGCAAAATGAGTCACCTGTTGTCTGCAGGAGCTCATGCCAAGAATGGGCAGATTTGAGCTCAAGGGAGTGCTTTCCAGAGGACTTCAGCCAACAGCTGTTTCCCTTCAACTCCATTGTGCTGAGAATCTAGCCTCAAGTTCAAGCATGAAAAGAAAAAGTGGTACTAGATGCCAAAAGAAGTGTGAAGGCCAAATTTCAAAAAAAAAAAAAAAATGGAAATATGGATTGTTGGAATTATCTACCCTACTTTTCTGCTCACATACTATTCCCACCTTAGTCTGGTGACCCTGTCACAACAGCAGGGTTGCAGGCAACCAACATAGAGCACTGAAAAGTTCCTGCTCCTCCCAGAACAGATAAGAGGAGGATCTTATCCAGAAAATAAGACTCATCAATAGATGTGTTCAACCTGATCCAGACATTTAAGCAGATAGTGGTTCAAGCACCATTAAAGTCCAGGGATGGTTTGAGGAAGGCAATTTCCATAGTGGCAAGAGAAAAGACTAAAGTGACGATGAGGCTGAGGATATATTAGGTCAGTGTCTGGCTCCATCACAGACCATGTCTAGGCTTATTGCTGACCTCCTGAAGGTATTATGGATGCCTGACCAGCCCACTCAGTTTTGGTGGAAGCTTGGTATTCTGCATCTTCACAGATCTGGAGTTTGGTCAGTTTAGTCACCTTTTTGTGAAATACGGTTAATGATTTTCTTCTCCATACATGAATTACTGTGAGAATAGCTGAGGAGCAGAGAGTTTAAGGCCTCAGCAGTGAGCTATCTTCCTTGCACAGCCCTGCAGCAATTTTAGCACCTATGATAAAATACAATCCAGAGCCCACACTGTGCTCTCTAAATGGCAAGTCGCTGCAGAGGAATAACACTTGAAACCATTTCCCTCACCACTTCACAAACATAAGATAGTTTTATGTAGGATCTTAAAGGAAAAACATCATCACCAAAGTGGCTTATATCTCATTTCAAGAAGCCTCCTCAACCTGCCTTCCAGGGTCTGGCGATTCCCAAGACAGACAAGACAGCAGAAAGTGGCTGTAAAACATTCATTTCTGTGTTAAGGCTGAAAACAATTTGCAAAGCCTCAACTCTTAAAAAAAGTTACCATTGATTCAAGAGAAAGGCTTCTTTTCAATAGACTTTAAAATCAGGAAGGATCACTGATCAAGTCTGACTCCTAGTAAAACACAGTTCAATGATTTAATCCAGTGAAGCCAGTATCCTGCCCATGCATGCAAAATGAGTCTCCTAATTAGTACTGGTTAGAGCTTTCCAGTGCAGTATCAGGAAATGCTATTTCATTGGAAGTGAAATGTGTCAGTTCCAATTACCATTTCATTTTGAAAAAAAAGTATCAGACTACAGAGTTCCAGGACAGGCCAAATGTAAAATGTTGCTTTTCCCTTCTGTGATGGCTTTTTGTATCATTTCTTGGAGGAATGGGTATATAAACACATCCAAAATTAAATGTTTTGACGAATATTCAGCTTTCACATGAAAACTATATAAATATGTTTATTCTTATCTTTGGACAAAATGAAAAACCTCATTCTCACAGTGCCACCAACAAACCTAATACAAGATCATGCACAGACAGTGGAAGGGGAAGACAAAAACGATTAGCAGATATATGGCAACATTCATGGAATATTGCTCAGTTTTATGCAGTAACACCGTGTTTACACCCACATGAGTAAAGGCAATAAGGATAAAAGCTCGTTATGAGTCCCTCAAAATCTCTTAGAAAGAAACCCTTTGGCTAAAATGCATGTGTGATGTTCAGCCAGAAAAATATTTTCTCCCCTGTATTCATAATGGTGAGATGATGGGAAAGAAATGTCACATAAAAAGGACTATTAAATCATTGAAAATTCTAATTAATTTACACACCCTATGTCTCAAAGCCTTGCAAACATCAAATGATCTTCTAATTATTGAAACACTCACTTAATTCATTTAATTCAAGTTGCTTTGAGGATCTCCCCGAGTGATCCAGACTCTTCCTTCTAAAAAAATTTCAAATTATAACACAGCTGACTAAATGAATCTGCATGGTCTAACCTTGATTTTGACTGTCTGGGACAATCATAAGGAACCCTCACAATACAGTGCATTTTCAGTGACCTACCAAAGATTGTCTCCTTTTTCCATTTTCTCATTTTCCCCCTCACAGTTTATAGCACTACAATTTTCCCCAGAGAGACTTTGAAGAATTTTAATTTAAAGAGGAGAAAGTAGGGATTTTGAACTGTGTTTGCATGATCTTCCCTATTCTTTGAATAAACAATATAAATAACCAAAAATCAAAACAAACCCAAACAAGCTTAGATACTAGGACTAGACAGGAGGGGAGGGAGGAGGGAATGTCAGATTTTGACCTGGGTTCCAATTTTGAAACCAGCACCGTGTGTTAGGTGTCAATTTTAACACTTTTCTGTTGTGTAACAAGTCAAAGTTCTCAGTTTTAGCCATAGTAAGCCTGTCCCTACAGGACTTTCACAGTGCTTTCCTCCCTGAACAGTTACTTTCTAGGATGCTGAACTCAAGTGTAAGGAGAGCCCAGTGCTCTCCAACAGTGACACCACACTGGGGCAAGTGTTGCTGATGGTCCCAAGCACAAAGCATATGGCAGACTGAAGGGACTTATGCATTACTAAGAGCTGTCAACTTTGAAACACGCTGGTTTTTGGTTTGAAACCAAATTTCCATCACTACAGTATCCTTCAATAGTTGTATATTTTGTGTGTTTGGTACCATATCAGGAGACAGTTATAATGTAAGCAACCAGCAATGTATTCCTCAGATGGGTGAAGCAACTTGTAGGACATACAGGGTCCTGCAACAACAGACCACATCAAGACTGATGCCCAACCCTCTATGAACCAAAAGAAACCCTATAGACACCTATCTATATTACAGGCACTGCCTGGAGGTAACCACTCTTTGGAGCTAACAGTGGAATGAATGCCTTTTCAACACCCTGAAAATCTCCGCGTGGAAGAGATTACAGTCTATACACATAAATAAAAGCCCAAAGCTTCTTTGTCTGAAAGTAATTATCTGACTTCAGAATTTATCTGTTACTCATTACTAGAGTATTTGAGAACATTCCTGTTTAAATCAGTGGAAAGCGAAAAATCTCTGGTGGTGGTACTTTTTGAAACTCCCTACTTAATAGCTATACAAACATGTACCTTGCATCCATAAAGATTTCTTATTTCATCTGAGAATCCTTTGTTAATGCCTGCAATGATGTTAAGGTCCAGTTCAAAACCTGCGCTTGTATTAAGCTGAAGTAGCGACAATATAACATCAATTAATTTGACAGTACTGGGAAAGAGCCACAGAGGGCCTACAAACACACAATGCACAGGTTTTAAATACTCATTTTTGTTTGTACATTTGCAAATGCCAGAAATGCACTAAGTTCACCTTGATGTTGCAAATAAGTAAGGCAGAAACTCCTTATAAGTGATCATGAGAGCAATGGGAAAGGGCAAACAACAAACTATGTCAGAAAAAGGCAGTGTCACCACACCTGAACTCAGCAGTAACTGTTGAAAACCACTCTGGGCTACTTGTTGCCATTCATGAACATCTAGAAAAGGAGGGAACTATAAGAAGGGGGCAGGCTGACACCTTCACCTGGCATTGGGACCTCTGCACTTTGTTTGGGAGCCTCTCTGACGTTTATGCCACCTACAACTTTATTTCCAATCCCTCTACAAGGTGATGTCTAAACATTCCTTATACAAAGAGCTTAGAAATTTAGCAACTCATGCCTATTGCACCAAGTACAGCTCTTACCAGCACCAAGAGTCAAACCATTTGCTGTCCCACACTCCATCTTCATTAAGCATGTCCACCTAAGGGGTGACATGGAAGGAACACTGAGTGACCGTGGCAGAGGTAAGCATCAAACTGAACATGTCAAGCACTTATCACAAGGAGACATGACTGCAAATTTCAGTGATCCCTCACGTACCTTACAGGGAATGCTTTGCTATGGGGGTCATTGGAAACTCAGAGTGGAATGGGACAAGGTTTTTTTCCTGCTTGAGCTGCCCTGTGACTTGCTTAGCTGTGGAAACAGCTCCTATCCAGGAAAACCTGTTCCAGGCAGTGCAAAATGGGTCAGTTTGTTAACTGAATGTTTTCCGCTTTCCTGGCCACTTGCCACCACAGCAAATGCAATGAGAAATAGGAAAATCCTCAGATCTGTGGGAATGACCCCTCAAAAGTTAACTCAGTGACTCTTCTCAAAAATACAGAGCCATGTTCTGCTCTCAGTTACATCTGTGCAACCCCTTTGACATTTCTTCTATGTTCACTTCTAACACAATGAGGCAGCTAATAAGCTCATTAGCTGCTGGAGTCTGACTTGTCACCAAAAAGAAAAAACAAAAACAAAACAAAAAAAACCCCACAGAAGTAAACGAATGTTAGACAGTCTGCTACACCAGATGAGATCTTGAGACAAGATCTGTATTAAGCACAGGCTTTGAGAAGAAAAGAGAAATTTTCTCAGGTTCTTTGGTGAAAACCCTTTGCATACACCTTGCACTGGGCTTTGTAGGCTGATTTTCTACCAGGCAGCCACATTGTACTCCAGAGACAGAGCATGTACTCCAGAGGGGCTGCATTCACATAAAGACAAATGGGTGAATTAGATAAAATTGTTTTCAGTTTTTTCACATAAGAAATGTGGGCTGGTCTGCAATTGTCAGAGATCAGAAAGAGTATGGCTTCTCCCTGATGGAAGGTAAGCCAGGAGAGAATCTCACAGCCATGCTCATCATCCCACAACACCAAGAACAGACCTGGTAATGGCAGCCAGGTCCAACCGAGAGTACTGACCTTGAGGCAATAGCAATATCACAGTGATGAGGGAGATCCCAGATGAAGCAGGGAAGTCAGTCCTGAAGTCAGGGTTAAGGATCAGGTCCAGTGACTGCCAGGGAGATCTACAGCAACACGGCAGAGTCTAGGTCGCACCAGGAAGCCACTCTGCAGGTTGAGGTCTAGAGCAAGTTACTCTACGGCAGAGGCTGTAGATTAGCTCTCCTTTAACAGTGCTCTGACATAGAAGAGCTGAAGCCTCAGGGATGAGCTTAAATAGAGCCCTGGGGCCCATGTGGGAGGCCCCAGGTGAGGCTGGTCATAGACTAAAGGCCATTAAGGGCCATTAGTGCTCTCAGGAACCTGACAGTAAAAAATACAGATTTTTAGATTTTGGGGTTTTTTTTAAATGTTTATGAATTACTTAGGGCATGACACAAGTATCTATTCAAATCAATGCAAAGATCTGTGCCAGTCCTCAAGGAAGCCCAACAGAGAAATTAAAATGAGCATGAAGATGCAATAAAGTGTACCGGTGCTCCTTAAGCCAACCCTACCTTGTTGGGGTTGAGATGCTGTGGGTGATCAGGTGAGGAAGTTTATGTCATCTCCACATCTGACTGAGAGATTAAACATTTCTGAGAATTGACTCAAGCCTTTTTACATGGAATCACTGAGCAAGTTCTTTGTAACAGATGTATTACTACATATACACTGTACCAACATAGGTAGTAAAGAAATAATCTGACACACCAACTCCTGGAGTCACTTACAAACAGACTGAATGTGTTGGCTCATCCCTGTTTGAAAGTGAGAATAAATATGTACTGTCTTTTTTTTGGTGAGTATTACTGTCATCAGTGATTAATTGAAATAATGAGGCATGACAGTGAGCTAGCAGTGGTTCCTAAAGAAGAAAGGTATATCATACCATAGAGAGAAAATCACTAGCCCTTACAAAAGACATTCACTGTCTCTAGGGAAAATAAAAGCAGTCCAATTAGAGGAATACAGTAGACATTATCCCCTCCCACAATATAATTGTGAAGTATGAAAAAATGGTATTTCACCCAGTGATTATGAAACATTCAGTTCTGACACAGTGGGGATGATTTTCAGCAGCCTTGATCTAGTATTGCATTTAATATGACATAGTGGCTTAAGGGTAGTTAAAGACTATCTGTGGGGTACATGAGCATAAATTTCATCATATTCACACAGACAAGGGTATGTACAGATATGACCCCTCTTTTCCAATTGCATGGCTCCGCTTCCTCATGTCCAAAGAGAAAACAAGAGGAGCACATGCCTCCTGTGCAAGTTTCTCTCTGGGCTCTGTTCTTTATAACTGATGTTATATTCATACCCAATTGTTATAACGAAAAGAATAAATAAAACATCTAAAATATACACGAATGATCTTGTTCTCCAGCAGTGTGTGATGTTCAAAAGGACTCAGAAACAGACATTAAACCCATGACTTCGCAGCTGGTTGCATAATTCCTCTAAGGTCCCACCATAAAATTCCCTTCTTTCCCTGAGCCCTGCTGAATTCCTGTGTTTCAAAGGGGAATTATGTTTTTTGTGAAAGAAAAGATTTCCTTCTGCTATTTCTACATTTTCAGCCTTCAAATCTCTGAGTGTTTGAGGAGGAAAGATAAATAAGAGCATGCGATTTATTTTCTTAGCTCGACAGAAAGCTTGGTCTGAATGAAAGATTAGGGCTCCAGATGCTCTCAAAAATCATCAGTCACTGCTTTTAATGGACGTGCAGCTCTTTTAAAAAGGAACTGTTTCCACAAAGTCCTTTAACTGAGGGCCAAACCTGGAAAACTTAACCCTAAATGTGAGCATCTTTTCAAAACTTCCTCTTACCCTTTTAAGTGGGTTTGACACTCTCCAACCATGCTACCTTCCCCCTTTGGTGACTTCTGCTGCTGGGTGTAATTTAATTTTTCAGCAACACCTGGTGCTGGCCAGTGAGAATACACAGACTCTGTTGGCACTCCTTAGGGAAGATTTGCAAAGAGAGGAGTGTGCACATGAATGTCAATAGCATCTATACATCAACCCACACCTTTGTGTTTCTGTCAGTACTATATCCACCTATCAATTAAAATTGCTGACTTTCGTGCCGGAAGTCCAAGCCTTGGAGAAAACTGTGTGAGCTACCAAAGATAAAGAAATTTTGAAAGCTGAGCACTACCTACCTTCTCTTTATCTAATTGTATCAAGAAAGGTTTCAAAAGGAGAGCCTGACTCACTTCTCACGCTTGCTAATTAAACTTTGCATCAGCAGCAATTCAGTGTGAATACTCCTCCCTTAATATGTTGCCCAAAGAACCAGTAAACACCTCCGTAAAAAATCTTTCTGAGAATATCATCCAGCATTGGGCTCAGTAACATACTCACTTATAAAAAGGAATGGCCAAAGCCAAGGATGGCTTCTTCTGAGATCGGCCCAAAGCCTGGAAATTTGATATGTACCTGGTCCTAAGAAACCCAGGTCATATGCTCAGTTTGGACTCCTGAGGGCATGGACTGTGCAGCCTTTGTCTTCTCCAACTCCAGCTACTGCCCGCACCACTGTCTGATGGGCTTGTTACAGCTGGCCTCATGCTTGCTGTACAGAGAATATAACACAAAAAGGTGTCAACTTAACCCTGGATCGAAATGAAAATTATAATCCAAAATATTGGTATGAGATGGAGAACCATTCCCTGTAATGTCCTAGGTAAGACACAGGACTATTTTGAGGAGCCAAGTGTTGAGGAGACAGAAAGGACATAATCACTGTCCCTTTACAGGTTGCCTATCTGCTGCTACCCTCAGCCAGGTGGCTTCGATGGCCTCGGGACACTCAAAAAATGCCATGTCTCTTCCTCCTACCTACCTGAGACCCCATGGCAGGGCACCCACGAAAGAAAGGAATTTGTCCCAGCTCTAGAGACAGCCCGACCTAAAACAGCTCATGAGATTGTGGGTCTGCCTCCTGCAGAGACCCCTCCCTGCCTTTTGCTTTGCCGTGTGAAAAACACAGATGCACTTTCACGAGATCACAGCAAGCGGTGGATCCCAGGAGGTGTTTTACATCAGCACAGTCTGCCCATGAATGAGGCCGAGTACAACATCAGAATAACAGATGTGATGTCAGGTACGCTGCAGCCATAATTAATCAGCTGCAATTATTGCCCAGATACATTCACATCTCATTTGGCCAGCAGCACCAAGATCATGAAAGGACTCCCTCAGCACACAGTCAGCATTATTTTATTGTTATGGATGAAATAAAGCATAATAAAGCAAGGGAGTATTTGCAAGGAAGAGCCTGAGACTTGAAGAGGATTAGAACTTTGTTCCCAGCTTTACCACAGACATCATCTGTGACTTGGAGTGAATCACTTAATTTTTATCTGGTACAATGGGGATTCTCCCTTCTCTTTGTTACTCTTATCAGTTTAGGGAAGAATCTCTGACAGCGTGCAGGCATCTAACAGCCAGCACACAGACAAACTTAAACCATTTAAGGGCTTTGAGATGTTTTTGTAATTGTAAGAAAAAAATCTGCTTTGATAGATGAATTATATTGTTCTGTGTCATAAACACAACTGCTTGCATAACAATAAGCAAGATTTTTTTCTTTGATATTTTATACAGAAAAAATACCAAGTTAGCATGCTGATAACTAGAAAGATCTACTGTATAGGCACTCCCATTTCTGAACCAAGTAGATATAGACTGAGAACATCCTTCTGAGGGACTTCAGTTTCTCTTTCTTAGTTACTCATCTCCTATACTGAGCCATAGGGATTGGACGTTGGGGCAGTGTGGGAAAACCTGAGGCAACTGAGCCTCCCTTCAGACAACAGTAGATATCACTCAAATATTTTGCCATTGTTAAATCCAAGAAGGCCCTACCATCTCAGCTGAATGAGAGGGTTGGTCCATATAAAGGCTGTCCTTACCAGCATGCTCCACAAGTGAGCAAGAACTAAAACAAAGCCTTCCGAGCTCTTGCTGATTTTTCCAGCAGCAAAATCCCATAGTCTGTCCCTAATTATCAAGACAAGCTCATCTTCATTGGGTTTTGGAAAGAGACAAACTGACTTGCATTTACAGTCTGCTGTTACAGCTCACCACCACTCCAGCACCACTGAATGTGTGGGTTCTCACTCAGGAAAGCATTTTCATTTGAGCCACGCACAGGGGTTCTCTATAAAATAAAACCCCTGTGACTCCAAATAACTCTTTGTTAACTTCAAAGCCCTGGCAAGAGCTTTGGAGCTCACAAGACGCACTGAGAGCTGGCAGCTGGGACTATCAGGCTGACAAAGAAGCCTCCTGGACACACTTAGCGTATAAACAAGAAAGGTCAGATCATTCTCCTGTGGAATATGATACTGATACCACTTAGCCATGGGGCAACTATTCGGTTACATGGACTGGCATGACCTAACCTCTGTGTAGGAGAGTGAAAAGAGCTGTACACACCAGAGTCTTCTTTTGTAGACCCTACAAAGTAAAGCCTGATTGATAGTGAGGCTTTCTAGTGACAGTGCACAGCAAACACATTTGGCCATGCCCTTCACTGAAAAGGTGAACATAGCCCTTTGCCCTCCTGAAAGAGCTATCAACACCTTGGAGCCCTGGCTCAGCTAAACCAGCAGCTGGCAAAAGCCCCCGGAGAGGAGAAAAGCAACTGTGAGCTGCTCCTCCAAGGCTGATGTCTCTCAGGGACATTTCACAACAGAAAGGACAACGGAAAAGACTGCTTCATCCTTTTGTGATTGCCTGCATTATCCACTGCTGTTCCATTGGTCAGCAGTATGCTGCTCTCCCCCATTCCTGCACTACCCTTCTCTGCAAAGAACTGGTGCAACTTGCTGGGGGGGGCTCAGATAAGAGTGGGATGCATAGGGAAGGTGAGTCACAGAGGTGAGGTGAGGCAGCAGACCCGTAACACAACCAGGTCTCTGAATTATCAGAGGGAAAAAAAGTGAAGGACATATTGCAAAATGTGCCTCTCACAGACAGACGTGGAGTCACTGATAAACAATCCTCAAACATTGTTGTTCAAATAACATTTGAATCATTCTCTGAGTCAGTGATCAATGAGCGATGAGTGACAGAAAAAACAACGGTTAGCTAAGATTAAAGAAAGCAGTGAGTGGAGTGTGGCATTCCCAGCTTAGCCTTTGATGAGCTGGGTCAGAAAATTACTGAAAAAGTTACTGTTCTGGATAAATCCTCTCTGAATCTGTAATAGTGGAGTTTACATTAGAAAATGTTCATCGGCTGCTTTGCAGCCAACGGCACTTCTCAGAGTGGGGTAGCATTTATAGCTCTGTCCAGTTTCTCTCCTAATCTTCAGGTGTTTCTCTGGCACTTTTCTATTTTCTTGCTCTTGATTAATGAGCACTGAGAATCTCTCTCAAAATAGCTGTCAGAATCAAACAACATCTGCTTCAAAAGCAGGAAAAATAATAAGAAAATTAAGAGAAAATTTAATTAAACGCTGCTTATGTATGGTTTAGGACTTTGCTTGAGGAACTATTTCTTCAATGAGTTAAAAGCAAAATAAAAATAAGTTGCTGTCCCGTGGAGAAATCCACACAAATGTTGGCTCAGAGCAGTGTCTTCCCATTTGCCCAAAAGAAAAAATGAAAGTTGTTCAGTAAATGACTAAACAGATATGAATGTCCATGAGAGGAATTACCCATCTTCATAGCTGCCCAAAATGATCAAGGCATGACTATATAGTTTCTTTTCATTTTACAGAAGTAGTCTTAGTCAAACTGTTTCACCACAGGCAAGCAGGCCTGCAAGATATTTAATTACAAGCCCAACACAAGCAACCACACCCCCCCAGCCAAACCCAGCACAAGTTTAAACAACCCTTTTGATGAACTTTGGTGTCTGCCTCTTGAGCAAAACAAAAGCTGCCGATCTGTGGAAACACTGAATAGAACCACTCCCATTTACATTGTAAGACATTATGAGGGTTAAAAACTACTTGCGTGAGTAAAAAAGGCTGCAAGGACATGTTTCCTCTATGTTTGGCCAAAGTAGCACCAGAAGTCAGTGGCACAGCAGGAATTTAACCTCTGAGCACCTGTCCAGCATACTAATCTCCTGGAAACCTCACCTCTCTGCCTGATGAAGCCAGGGGAAAGCCCAGAAGATACCTGAGGGAACTGTGACCATACAGGTCAGCCCAGATGGACCACCAGCCACTGCTGGCATGAGGTCTGTGGTGATGGACAACACGGTGCTCACACCTCGGGACTGTCTCCAAGGCACCTGCAGCGAGCACAAGGCTCCCAACAAGGCCTTCAGCCAGGTGGTCCAGGGAATAACAAACTCTATTTTACGGTGAAAGATTTTTATTTGTTCTGGTGCTATTGTGAACTGATAGAAAAGCTTATCTCTCCTCACAACACTAGTCTGATGAAAAGCAATACAGTGTCTGTGACAAGGTGCCACCGTTTCAGAAAAGGCATTGTGTACCTTCTGATAGGGACAGTGAAGTCGAAATCGTGAGCATTTGAGGCTTTAAGAATCACACAGCTTGAAAACACTTTGTGAGGAAAGTGGTCCTGGTGTAAAGCCCCATGCCAGGTCTCAGGAGACATGGTGCTTTCCCAGCTGCAGCAGCAGCCTCACAACTGAGCAACCCCTCAATCTCTCTGTGCTAAGACTGGGCTGAGGTGAGAGGAGTGGGAGGTGAGCTCATTTCCCCTTCTCTCCACTTCCCCTCCACACACCCGTAAGAGGTGAGGTGAGGATAAGCTGATGAACACACACAGGGTGCTTAGATCCTGCAGTGATAAGCACCAAAAAGGTCCCACAGACACAAGCGAAGCCAAGATGCCAGCAGCAGCTGCCAGACCTGAGCATGCATCCAGACCCCTGCAAGAGCTCACCATGGCTTTTAAAGGACCTGTTCTCTTGGGGCTGATTTGTTTATTCCCAATCCAATATGTTATCTTTACATCGCAAAGTTTATTTCTGAACATGTCAACACACTTCTGAAAAGGTCAGACATATGAGGGCATGCACCCGTGATGGTGCACAGGGAGGCACAGACACAGCTGCATTCCTGGAAATTACAATTTGAAGGGTTTTCACAGGAAAGTCTGACACAGCAGTTGGGTTGGCAGACACACGTAGGCGAGCCATCATCTTCCCCCTTTTGTTATCACTCGCATTTCATTTCTGTGCTTTGCATGAAAATCTGAAGGTTGCTTCTAAGTATAGGTTTTGCTGGCTTTGTTTGAAAGCTTGCCATAGCTCTCAGACATGATAACACCAGCAGGGTGCTAGCTGAACTATATTTATCGATGTATTTCATAAAGGAAAAACTTAAGTGGTTTTGAGAAGTTGAGGTATTTCCTTTTCTTTTCTTCCTTTCTTTTCCTTGGAGCAGAGAGCTTAGTTGTCACCTTGACAAGTAAGACATTATTAAAAGAGGAGACCCAGGATCTCTTTGCAGGCAACAATACTTTGGATAAGAAGCTTGTGTTTAAATGAGACTTGAGAAACATAACAATTCAGTTTTTCTCTCCCTTTTTTAACTTCTAAATGAACAAGGAAGAAATTCCACTGGTTCTTCAAGCCTGCAGCTTGATTGTGACACCCCAGCAAAGCCAACTGATGGCTGGGGCTTGCTGTCTGCTCCCACCAGGAGCAGTGACAGTACCCAACCAACTCCTTTAAATGCAGGACTGCAATTAGAGCTGTTTAAAATACCAAGCTGGTGAAAACAGCCTTTAAAACAATAAAACAAGTGTCATCCTTTTCCAGATGGTAAATATACCCCAGCTAGGCCATAGGTCTTGTGAGGCACCTGGAAAATGGCCCACAGCCACATGCCTGCTCCTTGCCTCACAAGCCCCTGCATAGCAGGGGATGGCTCTTTTCAGGGCTGTGCAATCGCTTGGTCCCCACGTTTCCAACCTGACTGAGAAAGGCAGTGGGGAGGGCAACAGAAGAATTCCCAGTGACACCACTTCCTCCATTAATTCACAGTTCTGCCCCAGTCAAGGTGTCCAGGGGAGCAGCAGCCGGAAAGGCTGGAGGAAACAGCATTGGTGTAGCTCTGCTCTGGGTCTTCAACAGAAGCAGGGCACCCTGCCCCCTACCGCAGAAAATCTGGGCAAAATTAACGTCACAGACCTTTCCTACCACACCTCTACTTGGCAAGCATGTCCCACCAGGAGGGCAGGATTGGAACAGGAAAAACTCTCCCTGGGAGAGGTGACAGATAAGAGAGTGCTGAAATGCAGGCATTCAGCTTGTCTGGTACGTCAGCATGTCAAGGCTACAGCACTGATGAAATGTCTGCAAATGGGCTGGTGAGAGAAGCTGCCTTTGGCACTCTGCACTGTGGTGCTGGTGCCTTGTCCAGGGTTCCCAAACACTTCCTGGTAGGGGATAACCGAGGGTGTCCATGTTTGTTGTCCAAAGAGTGGGGGACCCCCACCAGGGCCTGCTACCAAGATTCCCCAAAAGCTGCTCTGCTTCAAGCAACCACTCTCGGCATTGCTCATTCCTCACCAGATATTTTGATGCATGTTGAACATTAGAGTCAGCAAATAAATCCCAGTTACCTGAAGGCAACAAATTACTAGCATAAACATTTGTTTCATTAGCCTTGGAATTCCTTTGTTCCATGTGATAACAGAATTGACCCCATCCATTGAAAGGAACAATGTAGAAATACTAGAAAATTAGGCTTTTTTTTTCCACAACAATATTCTGATTCCCCAGTGAGGTAAAGATCCCTCAAAATTTCAAATATTTGATAAATCACAGACTAACCATTGAACCATCTGTGGAAAATTTTAAAGATGTACCCATGAAAACATTCACGGTTATGCAGAAACAGATCGTTCTCAATTTCAAACCATTTACAAGCTGTATATAAAGGGATTAACTTGACAGGAGGGAAGGGTCTGGATGGAACCCAGCACTCTGTGGACAGGAAATGTACCACAGCTCTTCATCTAGAGCTGATGTTAGTACACTAAAACATACTTTTTTTCACTTCCCACCTCTCATTCACAAGGGCAGGCTGTGCTGGCCCCCCTGGTTGCCCCTGCCATCCCAGCCACACCACCAGTGCTGAATGCTGCCTGTGGAAAAGCACATGCTGGGATACAAGATGCTTCATAAATGCCAGGCACTTGGGCTGATGCTCACTGAGCTTATGCTCTGTGTGAAGGTGAAGTCGAGGTCCATGGACCCATGGTGACACACATGATGACAACAACAAGAGCATAAACTGTTCCCACGTCAGTCAGTCACAATACGTACCTCTAATTCATGCCTCTAAGTTGCAACATGAAAAGTTAGAAATCACAAGGAAGATGCCATATCTTAAACCTGATGAATCTCCACTTGAAATCAAAGTTGGCAAACCCACTAGAAATACAAAACCATACATACATGCTTTTCTTTATACACAACTAAAAATACTCTTGATTTCAATGCAAGTATTCAGCTGTCATAAAATCATTGGGGGGGGCCACAGATTTATTCTGCTGAATGCTGTTTAACCCTCATTATGTTTCACCTCTCAAATGATCACCTCTAAAAATGGGAGAAAATTATTTCTGTACAATTTTATCCCTCTAGAGTATAGGCATTTGATAAATACATATTGCCTTTCTATGGCCAATAACAGCTTACCCCCTTTTAAAGTAATCCCTATCCCCCAGTCTCCAGTTTCTAAGTATAGCACACACCCTCAGATGTTTAAAGAGTGAGACTCAATGTTTGCCATCATTTCAGACTTATCTTTGGCAAACAAGGAATTGACTCCAGTATAATCCCCAAAAGGAATATATCTGTCTTTCCAAAATCCACATTCAGCCTGGCTGCCATTGTACTAAGAAATTCAGGTCCAAATCACATGGTAGCAATCTTAAAAAATTGCAATTTAACCTTGAGTTCACTCTCAGTTTATCATTCAGAGAATCCTCTAGAATTAGTACCAAAAGAATTTTTACACCAAAAAGAAATAGAAGCTACAATAAGGTAAAATGTTCTTCTCCACAACTAGAAAAATCTGTAAATTGCAGCATTCTAAATGCTGAAGGGGTGTGAGGGAGAATGAATATATATGTATAAAAATCTATCAGTCTATCTGTATCTCTCTAGGTATAAAATTCCACTGTATCACTGCTCAACTCTGCGACCACATAGAAATCATTTTACCTATTTATGCCTCTCACTGACCACAGAAAATGGGGAAAACAAAGCTTGCTTACAACCAAATTGATATAGTTTGTGATTAATTCAGCAGCACATTTAAGACTGTTGAAAAGAGGGTATAAATGAAGAGAACTCCTGCTCAAAAGAGCTCTCTGCATCCATGCCTCCAGAGACACTGAGCAGGTGGGAAAAAACTGAAAAGGGGCACAGGAGGGATGGATGAAACCAAAATAAAAGGAAAAAGCTGCAGCAACTGTTGCAGCACATCATTAAAATTAAATGATGAACAAATCTTAGCCTCAGAGGGTGTCATTAAGCTCCACCCAGTTTAATGGATACAGTTGTTTCCATAGTAACAAATTATTTTCAATAAAAAGTTAAAAATCCGAAACCAATAAAGCCAGGCAAGATGGGGCAACATACAAAATATGGGATGGGATTATAAAAGTTTTATTACTTCTTGTTGGGTATGACCTGCATAATTCACCTGTGCTTCTGCTGCTCATGTGTATTGTGGTCATGGCCATGTAACTTTACAGCCTTCTCACAGCTTGGCAAATTCTCTATTGATTTGTCTCTTGCAAACACATCAAGGGGAAATGTGAAAGTGCTAAATCACAAAGACATCTCCCCTCACAAGCTTTAGCCACGTGGAAGAATGACCTTAAGCTAAACAGGATTGTGGGATGTTCCTCTTTTTGCAGGTCAGTTTGTACTGGATCAGTGTCTACACTTGTTGGTCTTGGCCAAACAGAACAAATAGCCACCAAGAGAGATCTCATCTGCTTAGTGGGTGATGTTAAGATGCTGTTGTCTGTGAAGTTTGCTGCAAGCGTTGGAGGAGCAGAGCCAGGAAGGTTCAGGACGTCTGTTTCTGTGCTTTCAGCAGTACAAAACAGAAGATTCGCCACAGGGTATTGGCAATTCAGCTTGTTAAGCATCATCAGTGATTCACATCACAATGACCTCTTGGTGGGAAGGAGAAAGCTGCAATGGCCTAGAAAGTGTGCTCTACACCATCAGGTAAGGCCCTCCACAAGGTGTCCAGAAACTGATCACTGGCAATATTCTGCTCCAGCAAGAATTGGTTTGCTCACTTTTAAACGTGATGGGTTCAGGAAATTTTGAGCTTAGATTTGTTATACTGCTCTAAAAGTTGCTTTCAAGACACATACTCACAATACGTGGGGTAAACCCACTGACTCTTGGGTCTGTGAAAGAGGAAGACTCAGAATTTAATCCCCAGATTTTTTTTTTACCCAAGTAAGGAGCATGTGTATGCTTTGTATGCTTCCAGCAGGAGTCTTACCAGGCACCTCTCTTGAAAGGATCATGTTTGCTTCCCAGCAACCATTTCAGAAGGGGACAGCAAAGCACAGCTCTCAAAATAGCAGAGTAATAGGACTTCCACCACTGCAGCCCACCCCAATGCCACCGCTGTTTAGCAGTCCCACAAAGTGGGTCTTCAAGCCACAACGATGCCCGATGTTTAAAAAAACATGTAGATCCAGCACCCTCATTTCAGAACACATTAGTACCAGAGCCAGGACAACACTGCAGACTCAACACCCCTAGTATAGGCAGTGTGATGGAATTTGAGTGTATTCAGTGCTTGGTAGGATCAGTCCTCAGTGCACTGATGTTGCAGGGAAGAAAAATTGTAAAGCCTACATGAGCAAATGACTCAGTGCCTAGAAGTGGTCTGGAGAAGTGGAACATAACTGGTTAGGCTGTTAAAATACTGCCTATTACACTTTTGGTATCTGTAACTATCTCTCTCAAACATGACCTCTGAGTCTGAACAGAAGCAGGAATACCCCCAAAAAGAAGTTTGTCCACAGCTGTCCTGTCCTAGATGTTAAAAACATTCACAACATGGGTATGGACTTTTTCCTTGTAGTCCTCTTGGCAACCAGTGCTGCTCATGGATGCAGTCAACTTACAAGCGTGCTGCAAGGTCTTAGAGTTTTCCCAAGACCTTCCAGAGTCATCTGCTGGAAAAGTTGACGCCTTACTTCTGAGCCCACACAGACCAGCCTATATGACCTAAATTTGGGCTCCACATTCAATTATAGTCAGACAAATAATGGATAATTTGGGAAAACTGGGAAAAACCCTGAAAACTGAATAAGAAGGAAAAAAATTAACCTGAAATCTCAGGTTTTTTCCTTCTGTTTAAAATATCTTGTTTGATGAGGCTTTGGTTTGTTCTCTGGTTATGGAAAACCACTGTTTATTTATCAACTTGAAGATGGGGGGAGCAATGTTAATTTTATAAAAATGACCCTGGTCTCTTCTGATACTATTCTGTGATTATGCATGTGGGAAATGCTAGTTGTATGTCCCAGTTTACTTAGACAGAAAAACCACTATGGGCTTCAGGAAGGAAATGTAATTTTTTTAATGACCTGATTTAATAGATAAATGTTTCTCGAGAATCTCATTTAAAAAATAGAAACAGCAGCAGGTCAAAGAAGCCATCTGCAAAATAAATATAACAGGTCAGATCCTTCATAAAATAGACGCAACTTCTGTAATTTCAGAAGACCGACCCTGCATTTGGTAGAGCCGCAGGGCAGAGTCCTGCCTGGCTCTCATGTGATCCATACAAGCTCCCTGCTGATTTCCCTGTGACTGCAAAATACCAAGCCAGGTGGAATCTGGGCCTTCTGTATTTGCCTAGGAGGGAAATTAGTTCTTGTAAACCTGCCTAGTGAGCGACAGCTGCTGGATTGTGCTCATCTAACCATCACCCAGAGATAAATCTGTTACTCTCCAGAGCATCAGACAAACTCCTCCTGCTTGCTGGGAGGATAACAGGAGCTTCCCTTTCACTGCATGAGGTTGCCACCCAACACAATTCGTGCTGTGTTACTCCTCATGGTGGGACTGGTCACCACTGGGTGTTGAGATACATGGGGCTCATGAGCAGCTCAATGAGGCTCCTCCATCTCACAAGTACTGGGGGACCGTGCTGGAGCTGCAATGCAGAGACCTAGTAGGCCTGAGGGTAGACTTTGCCAGGAAAGACTGAGACAAGGGAAGTGCTGAATCCCTTAGTCTTTCCAGTGTTCTTCATCACAGCGCCACCCTTCAGTAATAGCCCTTCTTCTGCTGCCAGTGCAGTTGTAGAAATGCCCTTGTTGCCCCTCATACCTTTCACCAGCTCTAATTCCAGACAAGGCTGGGCCTGCCTGTTTCCATCCTTTCAAGCCCAGGATACTTCTGTGTGCTTCTATATTTCTCCTCAATGTCCTGTCCCCTTTTCCAACTCTTCTTAGCGCTGGTTTTGTTCACTAAACTGAGTGAGGGTTTCCCCATTCAGCCAAGGTGACATTTTGCCATACCAACTCATCTTCTTGCACATAAGCAATGGACCATGCATCCCAGAGCAGCCCAAAATAGCCTACAGTACTGGTGGTTTTCCTGAGTATGCTTCTCCACTGGTTAAAAGCCACCATTGTGTCTGTGTTAAGGAGCAATCACTGGTTGTGTTTGCTTTCACAGAAGAAAAGCTCTCCACCCAGGCAGGGAGAGTTCAAGTTTCTCTGTTAACTATTCTCCCTTAAAAACCATCAATGTAGCAGCCCCATGGACAGAACACAGTCCCTACTTTGAGACCCCTCCATCCCTAAGCAGGTTAAAAACCTCTGCTTCCTTGCTTGCCAGAGGACTGGTAAAACCTGCCCTTAATTCATTTACAGGAAAGTTGTGTTCTGTTGAATCATATCACAGCGTCAGAGAATACCAAGCTGGAAGAGGACCTCAAGGATCATCTGGACCAACCTTTCTTGGCAAAAGCACAGTCTAGACAAGATGGCCCAGCACCCTGTCCAGCTGCATCTTACAAGTGTTCGACGCTGGGGAATCTACCAATTCCCTGGGGAGATTATTCCAAAGGCTGATCTAATAGCAAAAAATTTTCCTCTTGTGTATAATCAGAATCTCCCCAAGGACTAACTTGTACCCATTACCCTTCATCTTTTCCATGTGATCCCTTTTAAAAAAGGAGTCTCCATATGCTTTGTAGCCACTCTTTAAGTATTGGAACAACAGAGCAACAGAGACACCTGTGAGTTGTCAGTGTCATCATTTGCCCCAGCTGAGCTGATGGATCACAACATCTGTAGCAGGCAAAAATGAAAATAGCTATATCTAAATCCTCCCTGATCCTAGTCATTGCACTTCTAAAAGTGCTTACAAATTATGTCAAAAAACAGATGCCTGAGGTCAAATAAGTGGCCTTGGTTTGTTGCTGTACACAAGGCTTTGACATAAACCCCATGTAAGACATCAAATGGGCAGAGCTGTGCGCTGTGAAGGGACTTCTGCAGCGCTGGTGCAGTGACTCAGCCAGCAGCAGTGGCCTGCAGCACTGCTCTGCTGTGATGCTTGAATCTCAGCTCTGCTGGCTGCAGTCAGGGCTTCAGCTGTGGATGCAGCAGACCTCAAAAACACTTGACAGCACAGATAGGCTCTTTTTTCTACAGGGAAGAAAGAGCTGGCCTGCAAGGAAGGGAACAGCTATCAGCTGGTTTCATCTTGACCTGGTTTGATCTCATCAGAATCATGAGGATAACTTAGAAATATGTATCAGCAAGCTTAGAAGATGAAAATATATATAGTCAAGGACTGCAGGAGAACTAGAAGGGGTGATTTTTCTTTAGTCGCTCTGTATATGATCAATGTGAATATTTTCCTAAGAGTTTTAAAAACAATTATGTTACCTGCTTTCCCATATGGATGAACAATCACCATGGAGCATCACAGCTGCCTTAAGCAGTAAACAGAGCTCTAGCACAAACAATGGAAAATATAGTGGTCATCATTAAAAAGTGAATATTTGCCAGAAAAATTACCACACTGTGGTATATGAAAAGACCACAGTTACTTCCTGCTCTGAGTAAAAATGGAAAATGTGGTGTCTCAGATACCAATAGGCTGGTAACTGTTAGCAAATGTTGACTTTTCTATGGCATCCCAAACTGAATCTAAGCTTTTTTTGAGGTCCTGCCATTGCTCTTTTCCAGCCCACAACAGACTGCATTTCACTAGTGCATGAAACGATCCTTCTGCCATGTATAATAAGTTGTGCAACCCTTTGATATAGCACAGAGCGGGTCACTGTGTGCAAGCACCACTGCCCTCTGATGAGTGTAGTAAGAACTGCTCTCAGTATCACCTAATCCCCTACTGCCCTGCATTCAGAGGAACTCCCCCATCACAGAATGCTACGCTCTTGAGGCCAGCAGAGCTGTGCTCTTTCCCATGTGTGCCATCACCTTCCAAGCAGCTGCTATGTGAGACAACTAGAACTGCTTGGAAAAGCAGGGCTGGAAAGTTTTTTTGATGAAAAACGGAAATTGTATTCCAATGAAATCTTTGCAACAAAATGTTCTATTTCCTTGTAAACTATAGAAGTGGTTGGAAATTTCCACTTAAAAATCTTTCCAATGGAAACCAGATTTTCCCCCCTTCCTATCCACCCTGCCCCACCTTCCCCTTCCAAGTTAAAAATACATGTAGAGAACAAACGTAGTTTTTCAGTAAGGTCTCCTGCAGACCATCAAATTTTTCAGTGGCTGTGGATTAGATGCAATCCTTAAGATAGCACTCTAGATCCTACGGCTTGGCTGTCTCTGTTTTTCCAGTTCCATTAGAAGAAGCTGTTCTTTGATTCATTGAGAAAGATAAAAAACATCACATGTTATTTCTCAGTCTTGGCCCTCCAAGTGCACTCCCAGTTCTGGTTACAGGCAAGTTTCTTTAAAGTTTTGCCCACAATGCAGCGCCTCAGTTTCATGCCTCTGATCCCATGTGAATTTGTCTTTATTATTTGTATTACTGCTGATTTATTCTTAAATATACTGATTTTTCACCAATTACACTGGAACCCTCAACATCATTTCCGATGAAGATTTCCAAAACCACCCCACCAGCTTAACACTCCTTTAAATTGCAGGTTGTTAAAAATATAAACAGATTTGGCTTTATGCACTCCTATTTCTCTTCCTCAAATGCCTTTTATGTCTAGCCTTTCCAACAAGCAAAAGGGCCATGAAAACTCTCTTTCCCTGAACACCCTAGTGAGCCATGTTAGAATTAATCACTTTTTAAGGTGGTACATACACACTCCTGAGGATAGGATCGTAACTGGATTTTTTTGTCAGCTCAATGGCAAATGCAGAACTGAGTCTCTGCTCTTACAAGGAGGGGGAAGAAGGAGACACAGTTTTACACTTATTCAGAGGATATGAGAGATGCCAAGAGCAACATAACAGGAATACAACCTATTATACCACATATGGTCTCACTTATCTGTTATTCATATAAGAATTCCACATCTTTCGCAAAGAGCAAATAAGAGTTTGAGAGCAAACAAGCAACTATACTACTTGAGTATCTGAAGACTTCACTTTGTTTAAGCAAGCCAGTGTTGAATATGGAAATAAGACCTGACACAACCTTTTAACAACAGTTAAAACAGGATTTAAATGCAAAACTTTAGTAATGCCCTTCTGTTATTGTTTCTGCTTCTATTAATCTCTTCATGAAGAGAATCTAAAGGAGGCTGACATTCTCTCTGAAGAATTTTTTGACCAAGATGAGCAATATCACAAAATAGAGCCCTGCTTAAAAAACAACTGCATGATTTAAACATCTTCTTGAAAGTCTGTCAATTGCCTTTCAGATTAGAACACTCATTTTCAATTCTGTAGGATCAAAAACCTCTATAACACACTATAAACATTTGCCAAAATGACCTTCAAACGGAAAACTGTCTCAAAGAGAGAGTACAAAATCCTCATCCTGATCCATTGCTGTGCCTAATCCCCAAACGTTCAAACTCTGACCCGCAATCAATTCATCATGATTTTACACAGTACTGCCCATCAGCCAGCTCCTGCAAACCATCCATGTGTTGGCTCTAACTTGCAAGAAATAAAAGCAACATGAGTAAAACCCTGACAAATTTGCCCATCAAGCAACTTATAATGTCAGTTCGTTTCCTTTCCATGGACTTGGAGCCATGTTCAACTGAACCAGTCTCAACAGCTAAATTTCAAATGTCCTTCAGGGATGGACTTGTTGAGAGCCTCCTCCCACTCCCCCACGAAATTCTGGCCTTGTAACTCTGTGAACAGTTCCACTGAGCTCAAAAGCACTGATTTAAGAGCAAGTTGTGATTCAGGATGAATTACAGTGGTGCCTTTCAGCTCCATACGATTTTGGAAAGGTCATTCCTCCCTTTGAGCCATGAAAGTACAAAGCATTACTTTTGTCTTATTTGACTAACTTGCTTTCTTGATGCTCTTTAAATACAGGAGATGGCTTGTTTAGTTTCTGCGCTCACTCGGCACTATCACTTTATCTAACAGTACTTAAATACTTAGAGAAAATACTTAAAATTTATTTGTTCATGTCTGTGGTCTTTTCACAAATTTAAGACCTATCCTTGTGTTCTAATTCTTTTAGGTAATACATACAAACAGTAAAAATCTCATTAATTTACAAAATAACTGGAGATAATGGGTGTTTGCAGTCTGCTACTAAATAAATCCATTTCTATGTGTCCTGCTGTGACCCGTTCCCTTTTAATAGAAGAAGTTGCTTTTGGATGGGTGCCTAATGCAAACATATTGCTGTACTGAATAAACAAATGAGTAGATAGTTGCTTCCAGATTTTCAATTCTTTATAATCCTCAAGGAATAAAGTGAGCAGAACATGGTCCAAAAAATACAGGTTGCTCTGATCTTTAGAGCTCCAGTTAATAGAAGCTTATTTGCATCCCCAGCTATGGTTTTATGTTTGTTTCCTTGGCATTCATATCTGCTGTAATACCCATTGATCAGCAGAATATTGCAACGGAAACTTTCCTTACTGTCACTCCCACTTCTTTTTGTTTCATCTTAAAAATAAATAAATAAATAAAGCAATTAATGTATTAAAAAATACATACATTTATGTAAGACTATTAAGTAAAGGCGTTTTGTGCAATGAACGTAGTGCAGTTAATGAGCTCTTGTCTAGTTTGTGGAGCAGGTACGGCCTGCAGGCCACACCACAGCAGAGGTGGAATGCATCACTTTGCCCAGCCTGGGCTTTCTTCTGAAGAAAGTATGTCCCTGTAGAGAGGAAGGACCAAAGTCTCTGTGACATTTAATGAGTCCAGACAGATTGACTGTCTCAAAAAGTTTGGATAATTTGAATAAAGGCAGAATAATCCTATGGGGTTGTATTTTGGCTTCACTGACGTCAGCTGTCAAACTTTCAGAGCTTCAGAGGAGTTACAATTTCATCTCTGTGCTGCTGGGAGGTGACGTGGCATAGGATATTGAGTAACACCCAGATTCTGTTTTGCAGACCCTGTTATTAGCTCTTCCCATTTTTTGTTACCCTTGACAAGTTTCTCAATGCCTCCACTTCTTCAATTTGTAATTGGGATGGCAGTAATTAGCTTTTATAAAATCCTTTTAATTCCATGGATAAATAAAAGTCACGGACAGCATGGTGCTGTAACTCATTCTGAGCCCTTTGCCATAAGCCTAACATCTGAAACAGCCTAACCGGAGACATCGGACTCTTACATGATGTTTCATCTACCAAGGGGTTTGGCTGGTGATTTTCTTCTCAACTTGGCAGGGACTGATAATGTTGAAATGCTATAAAACATCTGCATCTTACCAAAAACCTGCAAGACTTCTGATGATAATCCTACACCAAAAAGTGGCAGTTCCCAACACTGTAAGCTAAGTTTGTGATCTTTTAAAACACCCTTCATCACTTTGAAAAAGATCCATTCCACAAAACTGCTGTTAAAGCCTCTCCTGTCAGAGACAAGATTGCTTATAGGAAATATGGTGGCCATTAAACACCATTCACTTTCTCAGCATTGCATTTAGGTGCTACAGGCTCTCATGTAACAGGCAGCTAAGGACACTCAGAAGGCAAGATCACAGCTAAGACAGGGAAGGGAATTGAAGTAATTTTACCAAGGTGATACAGAGACCAAAATCTGCCAGACCTGGGTAAACCACTGTCTGTCCCAGACAGTCTGCCACTTGTGGAAGAGCACCATGGACTCCCTTTTACACTTTAGTCTTTCTGTCTGCCACATAAAGCATAAAGTATTTTATATGGAATTGCGTTTGTCATGGAATCCTGTTTCTTGTGGGGGAAAAGCTGTTAAAACACTTTTTAAAATAACTTGCTTCTGTTCAGTTCCCAGATGTTTCACATGGAAACAAAACCACATCTACTAACACACAACTAATGTCAGAGGGCTGGATAGCTCTGAACTAAAGAAATGGTTGTACAATTACTCCATCCTGTACAATTACACTCTCTCCGTGTCTTTTTTAAGTTCATTTGTTTGTCCCTTTTTTCCCTAGTCAGAATTGACATAATTAACAGAACTGCTGGACACTAGCCTGGCACAAGAGATCACAGCTTGAACTTGGCTGGTTTGCTTCTACAGTTTGGTCTTTCATGATGAAAGATGTGCAAACAAAAAGATACATTTCTACTGCAATGTCCAGAAAACTGGTGGGACTTCACAATATGGTATCTCAGAACATCCCAGCCAATGCGCAATGTCCTGTGCGCAAATCAATTAAGGTTAGCAGATGCTGAAAAACTTCAGCACGATATGCCAGATCCCATGGAGGTTTTGATTATGCTCCCATCACTGTCCTTATCATGCTCTTTAATTAAAGCCAGGTATAAACTTGGGTTGTTTTCATTGTTAGCAACAAAAGTTCTCACTGACTTTGCTATAATACACAATACTAAATACTAAAATCCACAATGCTACAAGGAGAATATAATCTGAGTTGAGAATGATGTAGCCTGTTTGCTTCAGTTGCCTATTACCAAAAAAAAAAAGCAAAAAAAAAAAAGCTAAGCCACCTGACTCAGTGAAACAGGCCTTCTTTTAGAGTTCAAGGGAAGTGAGAGGTACCTTGCTGCAAAGTCCTGGGGCCTGGTTGGAAATGCAACCTGCATTTGGAAGGTTGGTGAGAATCAGCTGGAACACAGCTCACACTCACCACATGTAAGAGTTCAATATCACACCTATATGCCAGCAGGTGAAACTAATGACTGTCAAGCTCCATATTCTCTGGAAAACAATTATTCTGTCTACAGCAACCTTCTCAGTGCCTCCATTTCCATGACTTGGGTATGACAGTAAAACACATCCTTACACAGCCTGTGCCATAACATGAATCCAAATGGGCTTTTAAATGCATATTACCCTGTTATTCTTCAAGCCTCTTCTCTTCTTGCCTGGAAGACTCTGGGTAGTTTCCACAATATCTCAGGCTTTCACTCTGAGTGGAGTTGCAACAGATTCAGTCCTGAGGCTCCAAATGATTAAGATCTGGGGTCTTTTCACTTTTTAAAGACAGGGGAGCTGAAGTTCAGCAACTTCAATGAAACATCTGTCCTGGTTGACACATCTTCCACAGAGCTGGAAGCAGTGTCATTTCATAGCAGTGGACAGATAAGTATCCTATAGTATTCAGGGAGGAATTCTTCTCACTAGAGAATCTGGAGTAACCAGATAGGCCAAGTTCCAGGGTAAGTTCCCTTGTAAAATGTTCTTGCCAAGATGCTGTGAAGTTTCAAATCCCCTACCCCCATCCCACAGCCTCCTCCAGAGCTCGGCCCATCAACATGTCAGAAGCACATTCCCCCAGAGAGAGGACTGAGCTAGTACTGGAGGCATTTGGGTCTGGACAGATCTAACAAGCTTAAACACAGCACAGTAAGCACAGTATAACTTACTTGCACTGAGTATGTTCACAAGGACGCACAGTAATGCCTCCCCAGGAGAAGTCAGGCCACCTTCATATACCCCAGAAATCATTTGTGGTCTACATACATGCTCATTGATGAGTCTCCATCCCAACATCATTTCCCACAGGAGGTTTCCCATACACAGCCATGATGCAGCTTGAGCTCTACATTTCCGACTCCAGGTTCCTTGAATGAAGCTTAGCAGAGCAGTCTCCAGGTTAAAAGGACCATGGTATCTGAGCCAAGTGGTGATATGCAACAACCACCTACAATGAGAAGCTTAGTGAAAAGCTATATTGATTTCTGGCAAAGTTCTTTGAGCCCTTGAATGAAAGCCATGATAATTTGGTGCTTGCTAAAGGAAAAGGGTCTCAAATCTGTGTTTCCTGCAATATTTGCAGCCAGGAGTGAAAAACCACAGCAGACATTAAGAGAGGGTACTATTCTTGTACAGCCCCTGTGATGTCAGGGTATTTCCTACCCTAAATAAAAATCATGATGGTAGTTGCTTAATGAATGAACATCTGCAAGAAAGAGTAAATGCTGGGTAATGCTTAAACAAACAGCTTCTTGCTTGGAAGAGATTTCAGTAGCTTTGGAAATAACTACTCCTGTATGAATGGCCCTCAATCTCCCTCTGTGTCTTGCTATTATCCTTCAAGATGTTTTCATGCAAGGAGGAATGGCAGCTCCTGCAGAAGTGTGCCTTGGAAATGAGAAGGGAACCACCATAATTTTATAGAAAATTTTAGATGTTTCCAAAAGCAACTAGAACGTTCAGAATGAAGGACAAGGCAAAACATGACAGCAGTGTAGAGCTACTTCTGTTCTGCTGTCCCTAATTCACTGTATTCTTCATTGGCACATAACCACATGTCTGCAGCCCAAGGGTTGTCCTTTAACTCCCAGGATTGCGGCCATTTTCCATTCTGCCAGCCAAATGAGCACTCGGTGAACTCTGTCTCAGCAAGTGAACTCAATAAGTCCTTTTATTCTTCTCTGACCCTGCTAAAATGGTTGTTAAAGCTACCCACCATTCGTTCCCTGTGAGTATTTCATGCTTTGGTTTCTCATGACTCCTGCAGCTTTCCCTTCTTTCTTCCGCGTGAAGCTAAAGCAAGAGACTTCCCTTCTTCAACCCCACTATCCATTTCCTGCTGAAGATCTTTCCCTTTTGATTACTTATGTTATTCACATCCACCCAGCCTGCTCTAGAGCAACAGATTTGGGGGCAGTGTGTTCCCTCCCCCTCCACTGCAGAGATCATTGCCTGCTTAATTGAAGGGGATGATGTCATGCTGGCTGCTCTTTTTAAGGCAAATAAAAATACATCCTGTCTCTTTGGATGCTGCTTTTGAAGCTCGAACCTAGCTGGAATCAAGAAATGGGTTAAAATCCAACAATGTGCTCATACTATACCCAAGCCTACTGCTAAATCTTTTTAAAAATTAAACAAACCTACTGAGCTGACATACAAGCCACACTTAGGACCCCGTGGAAATGAGCTCACTTGCTTGTCAGGCTGTCATAGGTTAGACAAGGCACAGAGTCCTCTGTTTGCATAGTGGATTTGCCCTGGCTCACCCTCTGTGTGTCCTTCAGCGATGCTGTGCCTTGGCTTAATCATCAGTAAACTGAAGACAGTATGTACCTGCCTCACAAGCAGACGAGCTCATCTGCAAAACTCTGATGAAACTGCAGTATTAGCAAGTACAAAGTAAGTTATTAGGACTGAAAAACACAAATAAATGTTCATGAGAAACAGGAGCCAAGTCCTCTGATTCATAACTCAGAGGTAATTTCACAACCAAGAGGTAATTTCATTCAGCTGATTTAAGCTTGACTTCTTTTTTAATTCACCTGAGTCTTTTAACTACAAGGCTTAGGATTTTTTTTTATTCTCTCTCTTATCATCTGTTCTGGGGAATCAAAGAAAATTTATCTCAACTCAGAATATTAAAAAATAAACCATCAAAAGACAAAAGACTGGAATGAAAATGTTTCATTTCATTGAAACAGAACAAAACACAAAGTCACTTAATCATTTCATAAAATCCTAGAATTCAGACCACTTTATTCATGCTGAGCAACTGTTGCTGTTGTGCTTTTCCTTGACTTCTCAGAAGTAAGGCTTTGTTCACAAACATTGTCATCTTACTTCATTTAATGGAGTGCCCTGTTTCCCTTGTTCCAGCAGGACAAGTGAAGGTGCGTGCGTGCTACTGCTCACGTGAATTACTTTCTTAACCCCAACACCACATGTTATCTGAGGTGTCTGCTCCACACTTTATCTCCAGTACAATTCATATCATGGAGAAAGACATAAAATACTGGGTGTGAAATCCTCCACTATGTTGTTCTCTTTTACCTCCACTGTCTAATGTTTTAGAAGAGAGCCAAGCCTTCAGAGACCACAAAGAAAACACAGACTGTTACTTCAGGACACCAAAAATCGTGGCTATCTGCAGAACCCATTTCAGCTGGACCTTTTTATGTCCAAATTGTGTGAAAAAGTTTCATCAATACTCCCTCAAAAGTGCTGAGCCAGGAAGGTGAGAAAATCAATGGAACCACTCTGAAAATGCCACACCTAGAATTATTACAACTATTCCAGCTAGCACAGATGTGTTACTGATAACACTGAAATACTCAGAGAAGAAAAAGTTGGAAGGAAGAAAGTGATTCTTCAGACTCTCAACACAGCAGAGATTGGAAATCAATCCCCAGATTCCATTAAGTCACTTCCCAAAATCATGTATCCTGAGCAAATTGAAGACTGTTTTATACAACCCGGCCAATGTGGGAATGTACTGCAAGCACCTGGGACTAAAGGTGACTTCATCCACACAAGGCACCTGACCTCATCCAAGCCCCACAATTCCAGGTAAATGCTTCAGAGCACAGCATGTTGAAGTGAAGGCGTTCACAGCCCCTGTTCCCTCTGCTGCCCCCCAAGCTGATTTACTATTGTAGAGATTGAGGAATAGGTAGAGAGATGGAAAAACACCAAGAGCAGGAAGCTGTCCAATATTTACCTTGGAAACAAGTTCAACCCATTAAGTGTGAAACTGGTCAATGTCTGACAGCTTTGTCCATTCAGTTGCTAAAGAGAGAGTGACCAATAAATTAGATACAGTCAAAGCCTGCTATGAGCTTAGAGGAGTTTACATGTAACTGAGCCCTGACACTTGCTCACTGGGGGCATATCATCATCTCAGAGAAAAGCAAAGCCACTCTTTCTGAAGCTGGTTACAATATGAATGAACTTTTGTCTTCAGTTTTCCTGTGGCATGTATTAAAAAATGCAGCCTCTATAACGAACTGTCCCTTCTGTTCTGCAGGTTGTGTGGTACCTGCTTTGTAAATAGCATACATGTGTACAGTGTGGGTGGTACAGGTCTGGTACTTCCTGAATAACATCCTTAGGAGGGTTTCCTCACTATCCCCTCTTTTTAATGGGCTGCTGTTCAACAGTCATTAAAAACAGGCACCAAACCACTAAGAGACTCCTACTTTTCTCCGTGACTAAGACTGGAGACTTTCCCATTGCAGTGCAGCCCTACAGAAGCCTGGTAGCTGGTGTGCTCATATTGAGGCAACTGGGAGAGAAACACACAAGCATACACCTAGGACCTTGCCCATTTAGAATAAGAATTTGAAGTGGTTTTCAGGTTTTCCTATTTCTCTTAACCCACAAGAGAGGGAGAAAGAAAAACAGCAGGGGGAAAAAGACAACATTTAGCCATAGTAGGTATTATCTCACATTGAAAAAAATAACTAAACAGTGAATTTACACATGTAACTACTTAAAATATAACTTACTTCTGATCAAGCAGACAAAAAACCTGTTGCAGCTATAAAGGCTGCAAAACACCTCGCTGGCAAAGAAAGCCAAGAGTTCTACACTAAACAAAGCTGTACTTAAGCCTTCCAGCTCTGGAAAAACAGCACAAGTCATGTGTTCACATTAGTGAGCAATGTTCAGCACGGTAGCTATGAAACTGGGTGACACAAGATGGGCAAACCAACCACTGCCTGTTTAGCATGTCAGGCAGAAAATAACCAAACAAGTATCCTCTCTAGACCTGGTCTCTAGACCCAGAGCTGCTCACACCAAATAATAATATGGACAGGCCTGGACACCATGCTTTTGGAATCATGTTTCCAGAGCTCTCCCATACTGTTTAGTCATCATTTTGCATTCATTGCTGGGGGAAAAAATAACAAATCATAGGGGTTTGGGTCTTTTTCCTTTCCTTTGACATAAATTTCTACACAATAATGTTATTGCATGTGTTTCAGTATAGAGAGTCTTAGTAAGCAGTACCCAAAAGGAGGGTGGCACTTAAATGCCTAATTTCTCCAAGCATCTAGGACCGTCTGTTGATTCCTCTTCATTTCTCTAACCCTGGCTTTTCTTCAGCACTTCAAGAGTCTCTCCAGCATTCCTCACAGGTCACCACCAGATCCTTCCCTCTGAAGCCTCCCTCATTTCACCCCATCCTACATTTTAGTATGTTTTCTGACACACTCCCAGCTGCCAGCTTGTGGCTGCCCTGACTGAGTTCCCCAGGTGCAAGTCCCTGCTTCCCACCATCCCTCCCAGCAGGTCTGTGGACAGCCCTGAGCTGTGCTGGATCAGGCTGCTCTGGGATGGATGGGAGAGCCCACGGTAGCAGCCACCTTGCAGTTATAGTCTGTTAGTGCCCCATCAGGCAATGGGTGTGAGTTGAGGGACTTCCGAGATGGATTGATTTATGTCATGTGTTTTTAAAATCAGTTTGAATCCAGTTAGAGGTTCTATGCCACACTTACCCTCTTCTTCCTTGCTGTTTATATGGCACGCCTGCTTTTTATATTAAATTGCAAACTCTTGAGGGAGGCAAGTCCTTTTTTTAACTCAGTGTGTAGTGCCTAGTACCACTGGGGATGTTTTACAGGGTTCTTGTCTGCTACTACAATCTAATGATTAAATAACAGTGAAATGAATCTCTGAGGCTAATGCACATGGTTGGCACGTGAACGCCTTGCGACTGCCATGTGATTAGGGCAACTGGGCCATGATTGCCATGTGATGGGCACGTGATTGGCTCTTACAGGCCTCAGTCAGGTCTCTGCTCTTTCTCTCGCAACACAAATACGAAAGTTGCCTGGAAACAGCCATGAAAAAAATCACAGTGATAGAGTGCTCATGTAAATCAACATGGGTATCTCAAGTTGTAAGTGAAAATCATAGCAGCAGTATGAAAAGCAATGTGAAAAAAAAGTGCATTTTTGCCTAATTTGGTTAAGATTAATGCTGTAGAGGCAACACACTGCCCAGGAATAACCTGAATTGCTCACATTGACAAGGTTATGTTGTCCAGCACCAAAGTGAACAGCAGAGCCATGCCTTGCCTTTGTGACCACTCGCTATGGTCACATGCAGATGATTTATCGTGTCCTGTGGCAGCTTCTACAAGCCAGCAATCCAAGACATGCAGTGAACAGCTCTTATTTCTGTTTGTTTGTTTTCATCGCACTTCATTTAAGCTTTGAAACTTCATGATTGTATTGAAAATTGTGATTATAATCAACATCATGCCAATAATAGGAAACACAGAAAATAACACCAGGAAATGGAATGTACACAAAAAGATTTCTACAGTTTCAGATCGAAACTAAACATTTCAACATTCCTAATAGTTTAGGTTTCCCATTAACTGTAATTGAATCATTTCAGAGCCCCCTATGAAAGGGACTCTGGTGTTCTAGAAGACCCAAGAGTGTCACCATCACATGATGTACAACAACTGCTAAGGTGAACACAGACAAATGGCAGCCAGACTCAAAATTTCATTTCATTCACTCTCCTTGTGGAGAGTCAAAACACCTATTTCTTCTCAGATCCCCAGGACTTTGCAGAAGCTATCACTTCCACAAGAGCCTGCCGAGAACTTTCTGCCTTCACTATTTTTCACTGCAATGTTTATTGTTCATATAAACTTTCTACATGAGTGTACAGACCAGATTTGATGACAATAGCCTCTAGTCCAAATAGTAATT
Organism: Sclerurus mexicanus; assembly: GCA_013396755.1. Lineage (NCBI taxonomy): Eukaryota > Metazoa > Chordata > Aves > Passeriformes > Furnariidae > Sclerurus > Sclerurus mexicanus. Next base: position 2,507,782 of record VWZF01007212.1, on the reverse strand, counting down.
TTCTCCATACTCACTAGAGCAAAGAATAGTACAAAATCTAGACAATTCAGTTGAATTGCAGAAATATGGTATTCAAGTGCTTGTTTTGTCTAACTTCATCTACTGCCTTCAAGGTGAGTCCTCGGTTCCATGATCCGTAACATCCTTTGATCAGAACAATACGGGATATTCAAGTGCTGGGTATTGTAAGATCTCCTCATGGAGATATGCTGCTGTCCATAATAATCTTATTGCAGCAGAGACTTGTACCACAGTTAGGCTGTACACAAACTCGGCTGGTGGGTGATAAAAATTCTCTGCCCCTTTCCCCATCTTCTCTGTCTGGCATGCCTTTCCACAGGGACTTCAGCTGCATATTTGGCTGACTGAGTGAAGAATGGGCAGAATGTTCAGGAAATTATACTTTCCAGCTAGGATACTTCCTCACATCATTTTTGTTCCTTTCCTTTAGTTAAATCTGCAGCATAGGCTATCTGCTCTGTTGACAGGGAAATAATGTTCAGAAGGATACCTGAGTGTTACTCATTTTCATGCAGAGCATAAATACCTTACCTGGTAAACCCAATAACTTATTTAATATGAAACAATATAGCTGATAAAGAGGATCCAAGGGAGATGCTGAGAAACAGAACTGGAGAAATTGCTTGTGTGTTGTAGTAGAAATAAAGTACAAGTTTTAGATTAAAATGTAATTTATTGTCTTGAGTCATGTGGGGAAGGGAATGCTAAATTGGTTCCTGGGATGAGAAAGCAGCTGCCACCAACATTGTGTTCTCTACGTGCAAACAAATCAGCCCATGCTGTAATGCCTCTTTCTGCTCAGGCAGCATTTGTAGTTGAGTTTTAGGGGGCTGGGTTTTGTCATCTAGTTAGAAATGCTTTCATAAGCTGTACTCTCAGTCAGACGCCACCTTAGGTTCAGGGTTCCACCATCCTCCACAGCACGTCTCTTGTGAAAGAGCAAGTGGGGTCAGTTTAAAGGCCTGGTGAGAGGCAACTTGCTCTCTCTGTTAGCAGCTTCATTAAAGAAGCTCCATTAAACCCCCAACCTCCCTAGGGTGTTATCCCTCTGCACAGCAAAGAGAAGAGGATCGATCAGGAGGTGTTTTACACCCACTTTGCGTTGGTGAAAATCAATAGAAAGCACTGACTGAGCCTGCTTCACCAGCACTCACTTCTTCCAGAAACACAGAAGCATTTGTAACCTACTATAGCTGCTTGTGCTGCAGCAGCTTTGCGCTGCCAAAACAGCAAAAGGCAGCCAGAGGATATTCAAGAATGAGGCTGTCCTGATCTAAGCCGTAATGGCTTTACACTCCTTTTTTAGTTTGGTTCTTATTTAGGTAAAACTCTCACTTGCTGTCACATTTAGGTGTGCCCTGCAGGCTGCCCTCTGCCAGGTGTCTGCAGGCTTCCTGCACCTGGGCCACAGAACTGGGCAGGGGAAGCTTTGAGTGTCAGTGCCCACGCTGCACTCACCACTGCTGGACCTGCCTGCCTGCCACCACGGGTGGGCACATACATATTCCACCACAGGACAAGTGGATATAGCCAGTGCTATCTTCACTTGCCCCAGTTCAGCTGCACTGAGCTATGCCAGAGCATCTGAGATTTCCACACAGATCGAACAAACATGGCACAAGAACCATGACAGGTCTTCACCCCTCTGGAGAGAGCTAGATCTGTCTAGGTGATACCCTACAGATTCTCAAATTACGCTGAACACATAATGTTGTCACCCTGACTGTCTCGCTGCAAGTGATAATTCTTTTTATTTAAAGTCTAGAGTATTTTTTGAAAGTACACATTATTCTGAGGTTTTGTTACAGAAACGAAAGGTCAAAAGAATTTTCATCCTGCCCAGACAGGAGAAAATGCACCATGGTTCATGGGGAGTTTGCCCAGTACTACAGCCCACCTTCTCGAAAAAATTTTGGAAGAAAACAATCCCAGTTGAAAACATGTCTGAACTGTTAACACCAGGGGAGCAGCTCTGATGACCACCCTCCTCCCAGCCATCTGGTGCGTATCTTACACCCAAGCCAGCTACAGGGTTACAACGTGATCCTGTTTAATAGTTGATGGAAAGCCAGATCAGCAAATGAATGGCAATTACAGGAGCTGCTGGGTCAGAGAGAAGATCTGCACGACTTTCCATCAGCCTGCAATTCCTTGACCTTGCTGGTATTGTTCCCACTACCCTACATCATGCCATGCAGCCAAAATATGATGAGGGCATGAGATGAAATCAGGTTGTCATTTATCAGAATAATGGAAATCCTCTACTCATTTGTGGGTGCTAAAAAGACTTAACACAAATGCTGCCACTGAGCACCAGCAAGAAATCAGCACTCTGAGTGGCAAACTGGGAGTCTACAAAGGAGGTCAGGAGCTGCATAGCAGCTCTTAAAAATGTTTTCTCTACCCATCAAAGTCCCCGTTGCTGTCAAAGAAGCCAGACAGCAGGGAAACACACTGGTAAATCACATCCTGAGAATCTCACAGTGTAAACTTTCCTTTGATTTTTGTGTATTAAACTACGACAACACTACTATCTTTTTTTTTCCCTGTCTTTGCAGCAGAAAATACAATACAGAAGGTAAGCAATTTCTTTTCCCTAAAAACACAGACCTTAGGAAGAGCTCATTTTAGAGTGAGGCTCTTATCTATTCAACTTTGCATTTCTTTGTTCCTTCTGTGCTGTTTTACTACCTCCTTCTATCAGCTATATCCAATGGCTTCTTAAATTCTGCCTCCAGCCACAAGGAATGTAAGCAAGTAGAGCTGATGTAAAATGACATCCATGCCTTCATTCACTGAGCAGTGATTGTCTGCTGAGTACTTGCAGGGAAATTCTTTCTTTTTTTTTCTCCCCAATACAAATCCCAAGGCAGCTGAGGTTACACAACCAGCTTCATACTTAGTTTAAAATATGTCTCAATTTATACGCCATCTGCAGCATTCATCATTAAATGAGAAGGCCACAAACAGGAAAACTCACAACAACGATAAATAATCAGGACTCAAATGAGCACTCTCATCTGAGGCAAGAATCTAGGTTGATCAAAATGCTCTCTAAATGGTGCCAGCTCAATGAATGGGACAATCACATCACAAACCACTTGTCTGGGACACATGGCTCACTTTCCGAAGTCACTGATACATTTTCTGGCTGAGGAAATTCCTGACCTGCAAATCATTAAAGAGTAGAAGAAGCATCATTAGATGCTTGCCTTTTGCTTTACTCTTCCCAAAGCATCTGCTTTAGCACCATTGCCAGAGAAGAGATGTGAAGGAAGGTGGGCGTTTGACCTGACCTGCTGTACAACCATTACCATGGTCTCAGGCACAAATCCACAGGTCTGGGAGCAAGGTACAGGGTGTTCTGCAGAAAGCAAGATGCGGAGGGCAGTTCAATGGATGTCCTCACCTTCCCTCACAGAATCCTTTGTGTCAAAATTACTGTGAATTACTTCATTTACTTACATCCCTATGCATGCAGCAAGAAATATGTTGGTATGCTGGAAAGACTTGTTACTGAAAAAAAAGAGCAAATCAAAGAAATTAGATTCTGCATTTAGATCTGAACATGACCAAGTCACTGTTCACAGAATAAAGAACTTCCCACAATGTCTAAATGCATTACACGAGGCAGCCATAAGTGAGACCACTGAAAAGAAATGCTGGACTCATAGAAACTGGACCCTTCATCTTTTAGAACATGTAAACTTAAATACATCTGTACCCCATGATGATGAAAATTACAGGACAAGTGGCATTTATTTGTTTGTACAGTGAAGACTAGGCAACTTGAGTCTCCTAAGATTTCTACCAAAATATGTTGATTGCCTTTGGGACTTACATCCGCAGAGGCTTTTATGATTGCATTTCAAGACACAGTATGTGCTCTGGAGAAGTGCTATAATTTCTTTAATTTTTTGTAAGACCCCAGAAGAATTCCTAGATTTTCCAATTTAGAGATAGAATGATTTACCTTTCCCTGTGATGAGACCCCCATCAGGGCAGGATTCACTTCTAAAGCATACTGCCAAGGACTCCTGTTGTCTAGTTTGGAGCAACAAAACATATCTGGATGCAACTCCAAAATTTTAAGGGTTTAACTATTATAGACCTAACATCAACATGACTGATCCTGTCATCAGCTACTGTTTATAAATTCCACGTTTTCTAAAACTCTCATCTCTATTCTAGGAAAATTGCTGGACTTCAGAAATATTTGTCAAAGAAGCCACTATGATAAAGCTGGACAGACTTATGCTCAGTGGTACCTTATTTTAGTAATAAATTCCTATTGAGGTCATGAGGTTTCTCTGTATAGTAAAATCAGCAGGCTTTGTCCCTCAGAGCTCTCATGCAAGAAGAATAAATCAGAAAGCAGTGGAGCAGAATCTGTTCTTGTACTTTCGTCTACATTTTTTCTTGTTATTATTGTCTTTCAAATCTCTCATGCTTGATTAAGGAAATTTCTCCTCAGTTTTCTGTTCTGGTTTTATTATGCTTTTAGATAAAAAGCCTTTGCACGGCAGGAAGAAGAGCAACAATTTGCCAACTCAAGCTGCATTTACCATCTGGTATCCAAGAACTTAGCAGACTGCCTGTTCCATCAATGCAATAATATTATGTTGCTTTAATGACCCCATGCTCTGATTTGAAGATAAGCAAGCTGGACTCAAGATGACAGATTGGGACATTCACTTCCTGTAATAACCTGCATTTCCTCAGCCACTGTCACCAATTACCAAAACATTGATCACAGACTGATAACAAAAGGTAGTACAATTTCAGAAAATCAGCTTTCTCTCCTTTTTCCTTTTTGTGCCTTCTTTAATTGGGTTTAGATGGCTGCAGTGCCAGATGGATACAAGATGCTCTGAGTCCCATTCTCCTAGAGAAAGGAGAGCAGAGCAGTGCCCTCCCCACATCACTAAAGTCAAAACTTCCAAAGGGATCAGCAATTCTGAAGGCTCACCTTAAATGAGTCTTATTTCCCAAAGGACAATGCTCAACATACTGCAGTAAATGATAGTGGGGTTTTTGAAACCTGGCTGGTCAATGATTGCCTCTGACCTTAGACCCCTATAGCTGTGCAGCAAGTGAAATAAAACATAGATTTCTTAGGAAGAGCACTACAGTCTGAAAACCTTAGTATGAAATGAAATGAGTGTAGTTTTTTACCCTCTTGATGTCCAACTGAGGGATTTAATCAGCAGCAGCAAAGAGGAAAACTCAGGGGTAACCCAAGTAGTTCATGTATCTGGCATTATTTGCTGCCCATGTACCCACCTCTGCTTCTGCCTCCAATGCCTCTGATTTACTGGAAGCCACTTCTTTCTCCTCTTCCAACATCACAGTTACTCATCAGTTTTTGCTACTGTGAACAGGGAGTATATTACAGACTGTTGCATTCAAAAATCAGCTTCTATTTTCAAGGACAAGGATGAAAAATTGAACATGGAGCAACTGGTACTTTTAGGCATAAACTATGTGTCCAAAAGAGGGAGAACAAACTCCATGCGGGCTGCTACTATATCACCTGCCACCAAGTGATAACACCGACAGCCACCAGCTATTGATCTTCCCCATAGTCAGTAGGAGCCTAAATAATGAAAAAGTATTTGGGGCTCTTGCAGACAGACATTAAGAGAGTGTTCCCTGCAAAGTAAGACCTGGATTGACTGGAGCTGTATGCAGAAGCGTCATTCTTTAATAGATAGAGGAAACATGGGAATAATCAGAGGAATGTAATTTTTGGAGACTGAAAAAATCTTGTTAAGCTTTGCCCCTGTCAGGGTGTATTACAAGTAAAACTCCCTATCGTAGTCTCTGCATTTACCAAATGAGAGAACAGACAGGAAAGGTGGGCTGGTTTCCAGGTCGTTTTAACAGCTCTCATCACATATATGATGGTGAAGGAAGGAATACAGCAGGGAAATAAGAGGAAATAAACCTCAGCTGTCCCCAGTCAGGACATTCCCTTTGAGACCACTGTTGACAAGCACACTGGCCAATTCACAGACATCTAAAGTCAGGAGGAGAATCAAAAACATTTCTATGGAATACTGGCATGTCCTTTACACAGCATGAAACATATAATAACCAGTCATATTTTGCATTATAAGAAGAAATGATTGTATGTCAAGGAGAGTTTTACCCAGAACTGATGTGATAATCCCTTCTACTATATCACAATTACTAAAAAAGATAATAAATAAAAGCTAAAACGAAGGATACTGTATGTAAAGAGGAGCGATAAACTTCAAGTCAGAAATCAAATTTTCGCTCACATCCACAGGATAACCAACTTCACAAGCATCTATGTGAGTCTAACAAAGCTACTCATGAAGAAAGGGAGCCCACAATATAAGCGAGATGTTCACAATACACCTATTGATGACAACAAAGATAAGATCCACAGTGAGATCGCCACAACTTTGTTATGAAAATAGCCACAAGTAGGATGTGATCCAGGGAAGGCTCTGGAGAAGGAACTCTCCAGCAACAATGGCAGCAAGCTAGCTGAAATAACACAGCTTTTAAACATTGCTTAACAAATTGTTATGTAATTCCTATTAGAGTTTCTAAACATTCTGTGCTATTGTGGCATGTATATTTTATAATGTCAATGTTTTAATTAAAGTGATCTCACTTACGACTGCATGGAGCCTGCACCTTTATAAGGATGTTTTAGGATTCAGCTACTGCAATATCGGTCTGAAGAGACAGTGCAGATCCGTGGAATGAGTTGTACTCCCAGAGCACAGCTAATCTGACTGACCACCGTCAAACAGGGCTGCAGCTTCCTTTATTCTCCTGTCTGAAAAGGGAATGTAATGCCCTCTTATTACTCTCTCTCACTAGAGAATAGATGAAGGGAGTAACTCCAATACTGACCTTGACTTAAAGGCCTGGAAGAAGGCTTTTTACAGTTATTTGAAAGAATGGCACAGACTTCATTTCCTAACAGACGAATTGACCATACCATAGTGAAATGCAGGGTAAAAGCATTAAAATATGTCATTTAACTACTGTTGCTCCTGCTAAAAAATTACAGGACTAGCTGGAACCATTGTCATCTAAATCCTTCCACCTGGAACAGTGACTGAATAGTGCAACACCCTAAAGCTATTAAGATTCTTTTCTTCATAGCCTGTTACTATGAAATAGTTATTAGAGAAACACGATTAGGGAGAAAGAGATGTTGCTCAGTTTTCTGGAACGGGAACTTATTCAAAAGACAAATTCATACTATTATTGCTTCCATTTTTCTCTAGTGCTTTTACTGATGTTCTGCCCACAAGAGAAGCCAATCTTTCTTGATGGAAGAATAAGCTCTTTAAAAACAAACAAAAAACCAAACAAACAAAGAAACCAGATCAAAGAGGAGAGTAGTTCAGTGATGGATGATGTCAGCTAGAGGAAGGGGGTGAAAGATAATGTACTGCTGATGGAGGAAGCCATTTTTGTTCAACTTCACATGCACAAGATAAAAGCAGGACTCACTTTCCACATATCTGTTCATTTCACAAATTGTCCAAAGTAGTAATTTTTCAGCTCACCTGTGGAAGCTGTGTCTTCATCTATAAGACATACATCAGCCTGTAAAACAGAAAAGGCATCACACAAGCAAGCAGCAATGGATTTACATAGAAAAAGGGATGGTTAGAATGCTGCAGCATCACAGACACCAATTTTGAGGCTACAGCTCAAGATAACACTGCATTCTTTGTTCTCAAAACAGAAAAGTTCTCTCAAATGCAACTATATTTGTTGGTCTCTTCACCAAGAGACCCTACGTGTCATTTCACGAGATCATGTCTTGTTCCTAATCTCACTTCTGAGCCCAACCACAGCACAGAGACACTTCTAATTTTCAAACCTCCCTGGAAACCTCACACTCTCAGACTTCCTCAGGGAACCTAGTTGAACTGTATTTAAAAGCATATATATATTTCTTCCCTTCCTTTCTAGGCATTTTTAAAGCTTCTCAAAAATAAGGCCATTTTGTTTATAATACACTGGGCATCTGGTAAGACATTTTGAGCATTTCAGTACGAAAGTGATGAAAAATAAAATGTTGTTTATGCTTAATGTCTCTGTCCCACTTGGCTTAGCCATTTAACATGCTCAGGTTAATTACCAGTAGGTCCACTAAATTTAAGTACGAGTCACACACCATTGGCTTTTAGAGCTCTAAATATGGAGTTTCAATACCAAGCTGGATTAGTTCACTTTGCAGTTGGCTGAACAGCACCACTTGAACCATCACTGAGCAGCAAAGGGAGGAGAAACTAAAATGTGTGTGCAGATGTGAATGTTGACCCTCCCTCAGATTCTTCTAAATCATCCTGTAAACACAGAAATTAGAACATAAAGTTGCTGTCTTGCTTATTTTGGTGTTCACAGTCATGATACCAAATAAAGCCCACTGGAAACCTGGCAAGGAGAACTTTTCGGCAGATTATGCTGCTAAACTCAAGGCTACCATGGCTTGATCATAATTATCAGACTCAATTATGTAACTGAAATTAAGTCTTTTCCTCAGAACATCTAAGCCCCTGTAACAGAAGCCTCCTGATCGTAACAAGTGTTTGGATTGACCTCCCACCACAAAAGTTAGCAAGGCTGATGGAGAGATTTATAAATATTCGTGTCAGAAATTCAAAATTAAACACAGGATAACAAGATGCATCAAAATTAATGGTTTATCTGGGCTCACATGCTACAGTCAGAGTCAGTGTCAGAGTCAGTTAATTCATGTATCCTCACTTGAAGTAAGCTATACTAGTTACTGGCTTATCATTACAGGGTAATGACTTGTATACAGGTGTATATGCAGCCACCTACAATAAGCAGTCATGCCCCAATGAAATGCACTGCATGAGCAACCAACACAAAATCCACACTACCTACACTAGCTGGGAGTAAAATTGCCCTGTTTTTAGTAACATCCATTGAGATTTGACACAGGACAGTGCCTGGTTATGCAACCCTTCTACTCAGGGCTGCTACTGAGCTATTATTTCACATCATTCACTCCTGCTATGTGGCCTGGAAATAATTGTCTGGAAGAGGCTGGATTAATTTATTTATTTTTTCCTAGGGAGAGGGCACTTCTTTTGAAAGAGTGGTAGCACTAGCTTTAGCCTGTGTCTAAAAGAGGGTTATATAAAACATGGTATTGTGCATGTGTTTTCAACGGATGGTTTTCAGACATCTTTGGGATTCAAGAAGTTCCAATGAATCTGTGGTGACTCTAAACAGAATGGTGTTGCACTGTTGTAATGCACGATGTGGAACGAACAGTGACACTGAAACAACCTCTGCAGCAGCCAAAGCAAGAGAGAGAGGGGGCAAAGCAGAGGGCATTACAATACCTGCTTGGCCTTCTAAACAGTGACATCCTCCTCAAAGATATTCTGACTTATGCCAGCTATTAAACCTACTGGATTCCTAGTTGTGAATAAACTGAGTATAGCAGATTTCAGCTATCCCAATCTGGGATTTATGGGAGACTGGTTTATAAGGCAGAGCAAAACATCATCTTTGGTTCATGCAATTAGAAAGCAACATATTGATTAGTAGTGGAAGAATGAATATCCCAGGGAAATCTTAATAGTCCAGTAACCTCCAGTTCTTGATTTTTTTTTCCCTTCTCCTATCCTGTATCACAAAAGCCATTACCCTCACACTTAATCTCTGTCTCATATTTATCATCATCTGAGGCTGGGAGATTTGGACTACAGACACATACAGGGGAAAATCTAACCCAGAACCCGTTTTTCCCAGAACACTCACTAGCAATATTTCTGTAGTAAACTGTTGTAAATTACTGCCAGAGTACTTTGCTCTTTGTCAGCCTGGCGAGATTACCCTCTCTCCCAAGGTACACAACAACATGTAGCATGGACAGGACCACCTTTTAGTTCCACATACTTATTGCAGACAAGGATGTGTGTTAGGGGAGAGTGGAGGAGAAGCCTATGCTACATGTTGCAGAGCCTGACAGAGACAGATCTGGAAGCCCATGGAAGAGGGCTCCTCACTTGGCATCCATCCTTTCAATCTCGCATACACATTGAGAAACTATTCCCAACAGGACTGTACTCTCTATCCTGCAAATTCCCTGATGAGCCCCTGCATAGAAGACACACAAGTATCCTCTTCTTCTCCTTAGACCATTTTGTTGCACCTACTCCCAGTGCTTTGAATGGTCCTCTTGAAGACTGAGGGAAAGGCAGAGCTGAAGAGAAACAGTGGCAGAACAGGGAAGGCAAAACCCAGTTTGACATTTCATTCCCAGCCAGCCAAGAAGCTTCTTCTGCTCCAGAGGGGACACGGATAGCATTGGCAGTCCTGACCTGCCCCAATTGGGACGTGAACCCAGCTAACCAAAGAAGAGAGGGGGGTTACTCCCTGCTCTGACCTAAGCCCACTTTCATTTCCAGACCAGAGCATGGCATCACCCCTCTAGAATTTACATTGCTGTTATCCATCCTGTTAAACAACGTTTATCAGATTAACGAAGAGCGGCCCTGCGCGCCAGTGAATGCCAGCATTAACTGTAACACAATAGGAGCACAGGCCTAAGCCCCTTTTTTTTGCAGATAGCAAACCTGTCAGTGGAGCGGGAGTGTTGATGTCATCTTCTGACTCAGTGACAGTGCCTGTTCCTGGGGTCACCCAGCATTCCAACGCCATCAGCATCCCCTCTCCAAATCTCACCTATTATTTGCTCATTGTGGCTAGATTTTGCCTGGAGGAAGAAAGGAGTGACAGGCTGACATCACGTGCTTATTAATAGACGAGGAGAGAATGATCTCCAATAAAGGCTTAGATGAGGGTGTCCTTTCAGGGTGTGCTCAGGACGGTGTGTTAGGGAGCACTATGTGCTGGTAACCTTTTAAGGGAAGCAGCTGTTTGCCCAGTGGCTGCTTCTGAACCCTTGAACTGCAACTTGCTGGTCCTTCAAGGGCATGGCTATCCCCCCACTGGGAAAAATGGTGCCGGGGACAACTGGTGGGAAATGGGGCCCCATGCAAAGCTATGTCATTTGTCTTTGTAAAGGAAAATAACAAGGTTATTAATTACTTCAAATTATAAAATTAGTAACTTCAGGGACAAGGTGAGACTGCAGGCCTACAGAGCCATGGCTCCCACCAAAGATCCCACATCCATCAGTGACACCACGAAAGGGATCAGCAAGAAGCTCCCCATCCAGCCCCTGCTGCCAACTGATCTCAGCCTCTGGACTGAGGCCTGCAGCTGGATGCAAGTTGCAGTGTGTGAATAATTTGAAACATCTCACTCAATGAGTAAATCCCCTCCTCTCTCTGCTTGTATATATCCTGGTAACAAACAGTTCGAAATGTTATCAAAGGCATTTGTTATTGAAAATTGTTTGTGTTTAAAAAAAAAAAACAAACCAAACCAAAAACCAAGCAAACTCTTGGTAAAGAATTACTTACTTCAGTTAGGAATGATAACTCCAGGTCATATGGGATGGGTTTTTTGTTATGTTTAAATAGTTGTGTGTGACTCTTGGCATCATGCTTCCACAGCAAGATCACAGGATTGCAAAAATTCATCTCTCATGGGTCAGCTGCTACATTAGGTTCAAATGAATCCTTCCAGGAGACTTTCTGACTAGGAGGCTTCTAATGAAAAGTAAACTTGAAACAAGAAGAATTGGAGTCCAAGCAAATTCATTACAAAATGTAAATGCACATTCTTACTTTTTTTGTTTCTCCCAGCTGGTGGGAGGAGTTGTTAAACATGTTTGAGTTAGCCAAAACAGAGACATTAATACCTACTCATATTTCTAAGCCTTCTTTGACATAACTCCTACATGCTATTCCCATTTACCCACTTCCAAGACATGCAGGTTCCAGCACAGAATCTTCTCTCCTCTCAGCAGCAACACTGTGAGATGAGAGATTTGTTTATTTCTCTGAGAAAAGGCAGAATATTACAGTATTCCCTCCCACATGAAAAGATTAATTTAACCATTCTTGCCCGTACCTCATAATTTACCAGAACAAATATTAAGCAAAGGGGACAGGCAGCCTGAACCTTACAATTCAGTGGTAAAGATCTTCCCAGACAGAGTGTACTGACTAGGACACACTGGTGCCCCTGACACAGAGCAGGGCATCACAGCTCCTTTAGGGTGATCACACACTCTAAAGCACAGCACTAAAACTCGAGGCACTCAGCAGCACCAAACTGGCGCCTTTTCAATTTCTTTCTGAGAGCACCATATATTGAGTGGTTTAGTGAGGAGGAACACTGTTAATAAGAAAAGTTATTTTCTGTGTTTCTTCTTTCTCAGATGGATGGTAACTGCTGAGGAAGCATTTGCAGAACATCACTTGCAGCATGTCCATCTTACCTCCCTCCCAACTACTGAGTGCAAACACAAGACCTGAAGAGCAGGTTGCTGCAGTGACTTGTTCACTGACACGAGTGTCCTGCTCCACATTTTTCTCAGGTATTCATGCTGGCAAGCCTGCCACTGCCTCTGGCTGGCTACAGGTCTGGCTCATGATTCAAACTGCTGAAGTCTTCCAGAACATCATTTTCTTTTTGCTGTCTGATTAATTTGCTTGCTTTCATCTATTTTCAAATAAACTCTTGCTTAAAATCCTCCCTGGGATTTCTATCAGTTCAGTGCAGGAAGGAGAATGCCTCTTTCCAGTACAACATGCTCTGACCTTTTGCAGCACTGGCATGCAAAGAGAGCCAGGCCATTTCTGTGCTTTGATAATACAGAATTGCAAAGAAGTGACAGTGCTACCCAACGGTTCTGTCATACTTCCTGCAGGCACCACTCACTGCACTCCTCGTGCAGTGGAAGTGGACAGGAGCCACACTAGATCATGGTGCACACAAAGAGAATGAAAATTCTCTCCATTGCATAGGGGTAATTTTGACACCCAAAAAATGAGGTCTGGTTTTCTCCTTTTTTACTCCACATACCTACAAACATCTTTTCTCGGTCATAAAATCACAGAGTTTCAACTACAGCATTTATCTCTGAGCTGCAGTGAGAAAGAATCAAATGTCAGCAACCAGAGGGGATCAGGTTTGCATGGGTGCAACTGTACATCAAGTGTGCCAAACATGCATGTTCTCCTCTATCATCCTGCCTGCTGCTACCTGCACATGAGCTTGGAAATAATGAGGCCAGTATGCCATGCCACAAGGTGAAACAGCATGTAGGTGACCAGGTTTTCCTCACATTCTCATTTGTTAGGAAGGGGCAGCGGGACCAAGAGGAAAACACAATAAATGGTCATTCTTACCGTTTGTACACCATGTTTCTGACAGAGATACCAGGGTTTTATAATACCCAGCTTCAGAATTAACAGCAAAGAAAATGGCAAAATAAGTTTCTATACTATTGGAATAATACAGTCTACCCCATACCGGTGGCATCCAAGAGTGACAGAGATTCAAATATGTAGACTTTGGGCACGTTGCATCTAAAATGACATTCAGATCTGAGCCAAGTCCAAATCCAGAAAATGAGTCTGATTCAGATTCCAGTGATAAAATCTCTGCCCTTTGCTTTCTTGTGAATTTTTACAGGGTGCAAAGCCTACACAAAACGTAGCTGATTTTCACAACATTACTTCTGAAGTTTGAAAAGTTTTATTCCAATTCAGAAGAAACACAGTGAGTGACAAACAGCATGTTGCTTTCCCTTTCCCTACAGAATGACTCAATTTGAATTCAGCAGTACATACAGTAAACACCGTTTGCTTTACAATCTCTGTAACTCATTGAAATTCAGAGTCAGGTTCCTAACCTGAACTTTGCAGCTAAATCGTCTCTTACAACGGCATATACCAACACCTGGGGTTTGAATGCCTGTCACTATGGAGGACTTGGATGCAGGAATTACACTCAGGTTTTACTATCAAAACTCACCTTTTATCAGTACTCATTTTGAAAATCAGGCCACTCCAAGCATATGGTACTACTCAGTGGTGGCACAGTCTGCTACAGGATAAAGGAGCTTCTTGCAGGTTTTGGTACCTGGATATGTGGAAGAAATAGGCTTTCTTAATTGAAGACAAGCTTGGACAAAAAAAAAGGAAGATAAAGACATTGTTTCTCAAGCATGAGTCCTTCAGTGTCCCAGTCTGTCCAGCTGTCTTTCCCAATCCACATTCATTCAGCAATGGACTCAACTGCACAGTGATGGTGTGAACATCCCATTCGGGTGTAGTAAAAAAAAGAAAGATGTAAACAGTAGCCAAATGGAGACACTTCTGCTGTTACCAAAGATGGGGAGGCTATAAAATTCAGATCAAGATCTGGATTTTGAATGTTAAGGAACTTCTTCTGCCTAACTCCCAAGTCACATGTTTCACCCAATGTATGTATTATTACTTTACAAGTGAGTTGTCTTCCTAGAATGTGCCATCAAACAGGCACTAAGCTTTGTCATTCCTACATACGGTGCCCAGGAACTGTTTACACAGGACTTCATACACATACATTTATTCAAAGAAGCTTTGAAATTGGCCATAGGCCAAACAGTGGGTTTTATAAGACAGGACAGCTCACTGCCTGGCTGGATACAGTTGGGCCCACAAACACGGCTGTCTTGGGATTCCAGCTTTGCATATAAGAGTACAAAATGTCAAACATCAGAAAAAAAAATACACTGACAAACCTGGGCAACTATGTGCTCAGAGTCACCCCTGTCTCTCAGCAAACCTGTTCCCCCACCCATTCCCCTAGCTTACTTATTAGAAAGGTGTTTCATTTTTAAGGAAAATGGAAAATTCTGAAATATGTTTCCATTTACTTGGCACATTGCCACTGGAAAACAAAGATCTAAGGTGCATGTTCAACAGAATTTAAACTGAGCATTAAACTGGATGTAGAGCTCAGTGTGGTCCTGCAAAGCAATGCTCCATTCGCCTGCAGGATTTTCTATTTCTGTGCTACTCAGGACAACAACAGATGGGACCCCTAATTCAAAGGACAGTCTTGAGGCTAGAGGCAACAAAACTGGACCAGAATGCAAAAAGCAGGGTTGTTGCAGATGTGGGGGGAAATGTGTATTTTCAGCTGGAAAAGGAAAAAAAAAAAAGAGGGGAAAAAAAAATATGGAGTCAAGATGCCAGGGATGGGTACTCTGGATTGCTAAAACATCTCAAGATCCCACTGTATTTGTCTCCCTCAAGATCTACGCCACTGGCTTTGCTGAGAAGGCCAAATTAACTATTAAGGCAAAAGAGGAGTCATATCTACAAGAACAGGAACTGGTATGGAAATCTGCTATCAGCTACTAGCAGCGCTGGTTGGCTGTTTTCTTCTAATGCCTTCTGAATGAAAATGAAGTTGGGGTTTTTTTTAATTATTATTATTTTAATCAGAAAACAAAAATGAAAGATTTTGTTCCAGGTCTTGTTGACCCAATTGAAACACTTCAGCTGCCCTATTTGAAAACACTTCTTTTTAGGTCAATTTTTTATTAATCTCTGTCTGCCTCAGCCACCATACTGTCTCAGAAAAGTAATGTCTCATGTTCTTCCTTTTTTTTTTTCCCCTACCTCTTCCTTTCCCTGCATTCTCTGCTTGAATTTAATTTGAAGTGTGGGATGTCATCCCCTCTGAACCACTGCTGTGCACCATGAAGATGAATCCAACCACAAATTAGAAGGGAAGCCTAAGGCACTACAATTGACCCAGGGCACGTCGTCAAATTAAGCTGAAACAAAACTTTGACTTTCAGAATTAACAGTTGGGAACGTGATAAATTAATGATAAATTTCAGTATCTACTCTTTGCCGAATGATTAGACCAAAACCAACCACTGAAGCATCCATTTTTGACAGGACTTGAATTCCAGTTTATAAAAAAAGCTGTGCATGACCATCCCAGTGACCTGCCATCCAACACCTCTTGGCTGCTTCTCCACAACTTGCCCTGGCTGGCTGCAATGCTCTCTCCTGCCTACTGCTTGAGCTGTTCTGCTCGAGGTTGCCTTTGATTTGGAACTAGTGGCAAGAGGAGTGCTCTCCCCAAGCTGGGAGCTTCTCTGAACACTGCTTGTTGTTTCCACCCCAACACAGTAGCCTGGAGCAAACTGCCCATTCCCACCCTGACACAGATGAGTTGTTTATGGTTAAAACAGGTTTTACATCCTGGCACTGGACTTCCTCAGAGCTACCTCACAAGCTCTACCTCACCATGCCTGTTCACTAGGCACAGGAGTTGCACAGGGGCACCTGCACCAGGCTGCACACTAAAAGCGATACACCTGCAGGGGTCCAATAATCCATCTCCACCTAATAAAGCCTCAGCATTGCAAAGCCAGTATGCAGAGTGCCAGGCCAACTCTGCCTCTAGTACCCGAGTGAGACGCTCACTTGGAGGGGCAGACTCATCCTGCCACAGGGCCAACCCTTCCTGCCAATTCTTTCAGTGCAGCCATGGGCAGCTGGCAGCCAGCAGGGCATATTCCAGTATGCAGAGTGGGGCAATTCCAGTGCAGAGCCAGTGATTTAGCACTGGACTGGCACTCCTCCTAGCTCATCTCAGTCAAGCAGAGGAGAGCAACACCAAGGGGTCATGAAGGCAGAGAGGATTTCTACCATGAAAGTGCTGAGGAACACAGCCAGCAGCAGGGCAGCACTCAGCTTCGTGCCTCACAGCTGCTGTGCTCTTCTGCAGCCATTTTAATCCGGACAGGCCAGAAGAACCAAGCAACACTCATGTCAGAAGCATCATTCTGAAACTCATCGTTATGTAAGATTAGTGTCTCTACCACATTTCCAACATGGCCTTACAAGCAACACTAAGAAACAGCACTTTTCTAATTCTATAAACATACTCATCTTCCCCAGAACTCAGAATTCTTCTCTTCTTCTCCATGCCTCCATTCGCCCTCTGTATCCTCCTGTCTGCTCTGGACACTACTTAGGGAAGGTGAGGAGCGTCCCTCAGCAATGTTAGGAAAAGGATTATCACAGTGTTGTAAGCACTCCTTAGAATTCTGGTTTTGTATATTTTTACTGTATGAGTATTTGCTTGTATAGCATCTGTTCAGCTGCAAATTAACAGAGAAGCAAGAAGCCCCAAGAGTTGTATTAAACAGGTGTTTTTTTTTTCATGACTGAATTGGATCTGTTCCTTTGCTGCTTATGTATGTTTCACATTCACGCTATAAGCACAGTAATCTGATGTTAACAAAAGACAGCTGCCACCTGGATTTTTTTTATTTCAAAGTGCATACAAAATACATCCAAAACCACGTGCTGTGCAATCAAAGTGACAGTCAAAAAATATTACTTACATATTTTGATGTCCCCTAACTGTATTGAAATGCCCATTGAACAGCTCCCTCCTGCACACTGCAGGCTGGTGACCACAGCAAGTTTGCAGCACCCTCTGGAGGCAAGTCCTGAGCTTTTGGAGGAGAAGGAAACCAATCAGCATTGCTCTTGCAGTATTTTGGGGGGGCTTTTAGGAAATGCGCTGGAAAGTACAAGATGCTGCTGATGTCTGGGTTCACACTGGCATTTACAGCCAACAGGATGCATGGAGGGCACTGTGTTTCTTCTAAACACAGGCAATAAAATGAAGAAATCCATACAGAGATTCACTCCTTTGCCTGCCTGTGACTCACTCTCCAGTCCTTATACACATGCGGTTTGGTGGTTAGAAGTACAGAATTTGGACATCCAGTAGAAATTCTGAGCTGCGTAGTCAGGATGGACACTCAGGAGAAAACATTTGAAAAACCAGGAGCCCTTTGGAATCAGCACCACAATACACTGCTCATTCGTGCTGTATATTTCATCCACACTGTAATGAAATTCCTACACAAGGTTATTTTCTTTGTTCCATTTTTGAGGAAAATTTGAATTTTTAGGTGCTCTGTGGTACTGGAAGGAGAAGTGCTGAAATGTTAGGAAAAACACAAAACTCTTCTTATAAGATCCTTTTTTTCTTCTTAAAGGGGTTTGGCCCAGAAAACCTCTGAATAAAAGCATCAGAACTGTTTCATTTCAGACTTGGAATATTTCAAAATAGTTCCAGTCTGGATAGCATGCCTAACTCTCACAAATAAAAGGAATAAGAAAGAGATTCAAGCATACTTCAGATACCACTGAAATTTCCTAAGGATACCTGCCAGCATCCCAAATTAAAAGCCTTCCAACTCTAGAAACATGACCAAAACCAAGGAGAATACAAACAAAGGTAATTCAAAAGCTGGTATTATTTTGATTCTTTTGTTTGGCTGAGAGAGCATCCAAGCAGAATGCCTGGTCCCTCCCTCCTTGGAATTTCAGATGAGAAATCCTGCAGCGTGTAACATCAGACCAGCCCCATTACTAGAGATGAACATTTAATTGTAAGCAGAAAACTGACCTTTTGCCAGGAGCATCATGTTTCTGGAGTTGGGAGCTACAACTATGAGTTGTATTATAGCCTTTTGAATATTGTATGACAAAACCTCATACATAACCTTTGTTTTCTTCAATACCTCCATGGCTTCTGATGAGTAATTCTTAGCTTACTATACATCCCACATTTTCCTAATTGCCATCAGACAAATAGGTAAATGATTGATCATAGCAGCAATTATCTGTGATAACCCATTATAAAATGTACATACTATTACGGTGTTTTATTTATAAAACTGTAACAGTGCTCTCTTTTTTCTGGGACCATCATGTCTATGTCTATGTGTATTCTGTTCAGCTTCAATGTGTACCTGGCACAAGAAGTACAGAAACTTAGGCAGTGGCTCTAGACGATCTTGTCAACACAGGTAACAGCGAATGCTTCAAAAAACTATCTGTATACATTAGTGGAGAATGGAAAAGGGAGAAAGTGACAGGGGAGAATGAAAGAGAAACACTTCCCATTTATCAGCCACTACTATTCAGCTTTCCCTCCCAGAAGGGTCATAACATCAATAATCTCAGGCAAGTAAGGGATCTAGAAACATTTTCAGTTAAATAATTCATCTCTCTTCCTATTCTGATGCAAGAAATGGGATACAGCTGGTAATAACAGAAAGGCATCAACTTAAAACGTAGACAAGAACCTTCCCCTTACCAGAGTACACAGATAAGACACAGAGCTTAGCATGTGCCTTAGACCAAGACCCAGATGGTAACACAAACATCACCTAGGTCACTAGCAAAGATAAAATGAGACCAGCACAGTCTTCATAGATTGAAATATGAGGCAGCAGCCCTTGACAGCTGAAAAACAATTTCTCTCCCAACCCAGACACTTTAAGTGGCAGAAAGAGGATTTCCAAGGCTCTCATGTCGACAGCTTCCAGTTCACTTATGGGCTGTTCAGGATGTGCTCAGATCTACAAAACAAAGTTCACTGTCACAGGATTCGCTAGCTACAGCTGTCCTCATGCAAAGGGCTGGATCCAGCCTCCATGACATAGAGGAGCAAAACAGTAAAAAGCCTGCCTTAGGTTAGCTGTGTTTAACACAATAGATTTTGGCCCAAAGAAAATAACATGTTCTTAAAGTAGACTAGGCTTATGGTCTGCTACGTTTCAAGAACCTGGAAGAAAATGGTGCTTTCAGAAAAAAAAAGGTTCTTCTGCTATTGATTTCTCATATGAGGTAACCACTACTTGTGGAGAAGAAGGAAAGTTGCCAGGAAAGAAGCAGTACACGAGCATGTTTTCCAAAGCCACACTTAACAGATCTCTTATACTTCACTGAGACTAAAACTTAGCAAATGTTCATGCCCATAAAAAATATCGTATTAGGCAGTAAGTAACATGTAAGAACAGGAACCAACATTTCTCCATTGTTTTAAGGGGATTTTAAACCTTGACAAGCTTCACAAGATTCATTTAACCCCACAGTGCCACAGCCAACACTAACTTGAGATGATTGAGTGGCATGTAGGTACTCGATTATCTGAAATGGCAAAGAAGAGCAGCCACACAAACAAGGTTTTCACCTCCATCACCAAGTAATAGCAGTAGTGCACACTCAGCAAGCACATCTGATATTGTCACTCCTCAGGAGAGAGCCACCACCACTGCACACCCATCCCTGCCGAGCAGCATTCAGAGAGCTACAAATGGTGAAGCCAGGCTCATCCCTGCCCTTGGGCCCCACAGCTCAGACCACTCTGCACCATGGAGGATGCCTGTGCTCTGAGAACACTGGTATGGCCAGTGAGCATGATGCACTATGCAGATGTGCTTTTGCTTTCCCCTGCTTCAACCCCAATTTAAATATGTGAAATTAAAATTGCACTTAATGTTGATTATTGGGGTACACGGACACAGAGCAAATAGGGCTCATCTGAGGGAGTTGCACGTTAACGGGTTTCAAAGGCTACTGAAACCACCCAAAGCAATGAAGCAAACTGTGGGGTATGCTAAGCACCAGGCTGGTTTATCAGCTTGTTTGACAACCTGAGAAACAGCAGATATTCCACAACCACAGAACAAGCCATGAAATTAGTCCCAGCATGCCACAAGGCAATGAAGTGACTGTGGAAGGCAGAGTGTCAAGAAAAAACAAAGCTTCAGAAACATTTCTGAAAGCAAACATACTTATCTCTGCAGCAGTAATAAGGGAAAAGAAGCAGAAGTCCTGTTGCACAGCCCATACTCAGGTTGGAGAGGCTTCTAACCCCAGACATAAAATGAAATGCACACTGCATAACTGAAACCACATAAATCCATATCAATGTTTTTCAATATCGCAATTATGCTGGCTTTATAACCCATGAAGAACAATTATGGATCTAGAAAAGATACTATGGTTAGAAAAATAATGAAAAGTGGAACAGAGTTTTTGTTCCAGGTGATTGATGAGTTGCTAAGGATAAAATGGTCCTTAAAGAAAACATATCTTATGTTTAGAACAACTGCATGCCCACTGCAGCAATGCTCAGATGGAAGAGTGGAATGAATAACTGGGGACACTACAGTTTCTCTTGTTTCTGGAAGCAATTCTTTTGAATTATTCTGCTTGTTAATGGGAAAGAACAAGTCACTTGAAAATAGCCAGCCTGTCATGTGATAAGAGGGGAATGGCATCCCATTATTTAATCAACTTACATTAAATGCTTCACCCACAGCTGTTTACTAAGAAACAAATTAATAAAGTCACAGAAAGCTGAACCACCACACCTTTGTGAATCGCTCTGTGATGCCAGACAAAAAGCTGGGCCTAGGAGCATGCAGAGAGCTACTCTTGCATCTGAGCTCCAGCTCTGCGACTGAACATGTTCTCTCCTGCCACGTGCTAAAAGCACCAGTTCTCTGCAATGAACAAGGTCCGGGGGAAGCTGAGGATAAAATACTGCTGCCCTGGTGAGAGCATGGGCTAGAATAAGTCCCTGTATCTTTTTGGAGATTCACAGAAGATGGTTACCCCTGTGGTGGGAAGATTGATAGATGGACTGTTAGACAGACTGGTATAACTGGCAGCTGGATAGACTGGTAAAAGGGGACTCTGGCTAAACTGAAATAACTGTAAGAATTACATCAGTGTGTCCCTTTTCTTAACAAAATCATCAAGATACATTTCCTGCTTCTGAGGACATGTACCAGAATGCCACTAGAACCAACACAAGAGCAAGTGGTTCCTGTTGGCTGCAGAGAGCATGCTGAAGAGGAGATGCAGTAATGACAGTATTATCCAGCTCGATTTGTGGCTGCTGGAAGGCTCTAGGCAGGAGGTACAGGAACTCAGTGGCATGAATCTGAATTGACTGTGATTCTCCCTTGAGGTACTCTGCTACCTTTCGTGCAGTACAATAGGCTTTAAGGACAATCTAGGCTGCAGACTGAAACAAAACTCCCTAGGCAAACATTACAGTCAAGAGCTTTCTTATGCATTCCCAAAGCATTTTAATGAAACGTCTGACTACGGCTTGGAGTTCTGAGGAAACTATTTCACAAAAAAA
The DNA here is from genome assembly GCA_013396755.1 of Sclerurus mexicanus. Lineage (NCBI taxonomy): Eukaryota > Metazoa > Chordata > Aves > Passeriformes > Furnariidae > Sclerurus > Sclerurus mexicanus. Next base: position 2,485,834 of record VWZF01007212.1, on the reverse strand, counting down.
GTTTGGCCAAATATATTTTGGCTTCTGAAGTCCTACTTGTGTTCACAGCTGAGCCCCAGGCTTAAGTGATGAATATGTCCATCCTTACAATGGATGCTGTGGTTTTCAACACGCCTTCTTGCCAAAGGGGAAAACAATTTCATTTGTGAAGACTAATGGCTAGGTTAAAAATCAGCAAGGTTAAGTATAAGAGAAGACAGTCTCTTCCTTAGTGCTATACAACATCAGGAAACTAGCCCTGAGGATGCCATCCATTATGCAAAGTAGTGGAAGGGGCTGGTGACAGAGACTGCTCACCTGGAATGGACTGTTGACAGCCTATGTGGAGAAACCTCTGTCACCAATCACCTCCTTTAAAACTGAAGTCTGATTATCCTTCAAAGGACAGCAAAATAATTTCATACATACAAGGCCAAGTTGCTCCTTATTGTGCAAAAAAATGGCTTCTTTCTTGTTACTAGCAGTAAATGGATCTGTCAGAAAAAGCATAGATGGCCAGAGCCTTCTGGTCACCCAAGGATAAATGGGAACAGGAGGGACCCTCAGCACATAGATGCAGGTAGAAGCACAAGTTGGATTGACCTGGGATTCCCCGATCTCTGTCTCACATTCAGTCCTGAATCCATGCTGCCTCATCAGCTTTAGATACATCAAGTGGAAGGTTTGACTCCACACTATGGTATGGATCTCCTGAGAGCTGGTTTGTGGTACTGTAAGGTTGGAAAGTAGCTGCTGCAGACTGGCCACTTGCCATCAGAGATTGCAGGCAAAGTTCATTTCTTCTTCACTCAGGACAACTTCCCCTATTCCAGCAGAAAAAGTTGTATCTCACAGTCATCTTTATACCCATCCTCCCTTTTGAGCTGTCCGGATACAGTCTTCTTCTGGATAATTACTCAGCTAAGGGCACCTCCTTCAGGAATCACACTCATCTGCAGCAGTGCTGACATCTATGCTCCTTGGCCAGAAGGAAGACCAGAGTTTCCACCTTAACCTTCTAGAGGCCTATAGCTCACAACTCAAGTCATGTTTCAAATTACAGCCAGCCAAAGACACCAAGACCTCATGCTGGTCCTGGGCTCAGTCACCTGCAAGGAAAACAGGTATTTCTGCCAGAGGTTTCCAAAAGAGACATTCATAGTCTTCTACTGCCAACACACACAGATACTGGGATGCCCAGGAGAAAATCCTGAAAAAACACAGTTGCCCTTTCCATGTAACAGAAGCCTGGGGGTTTTTTAAGATAGGAACAACCAAGAGTGCTTCACTTCAGGTAATACAGACATCCCACATGTTTCAATGCCAGCTCTGTCCCAACCAATTTCTTTATTGGGAAATTAGGGCTGGCACAGATTATTCGATCTCAATTCAAGATTCCAACTCAAGATTTACATACATAATGAGCAGCATAAATGGTGTGTACTTTCAGGGAGCAAAATAAATACTGAGAATTTCAAGAAGCTAGAATTTAGACTGGTTGTGCATCCATCTAGACAAAGAAATACAACTTTCTTTGTTGCTGAGAGTAAGTCAAGTAATTGGGTTTTCCATTTCTATTAATTTGCACTTCTTTCTTTTGCATTTCCTGTAGATTTAAAATAATAACTGTATGTTTGAGGCCCTGCTTGAAGCTTTTCATTTATGTAATTGGCATAACTTCATAGATTTCAAAATTGTAAGAAAATATTTCGGCTACGATAAGTCACATACCAAATCTCAATCCAGCTCAAATGAAATATATTCATTTGCTCTGATCAACAAATAGGAAGCTCTTCTGACTTCCAGAACAATCATGAAAGTCAGGCAATCTTTAGTTACTGGAAACAATGCACTGGCCCTAAATGGATGCACGGACACAATTGTATGAGATTTAAGCTTTGACACACTAGTTAGACAGAAACGCATTCCATCCTGCTTTATGATCACAAAACCTCTGAAAAAGAAGCTTAAGAAAGTCATCAATAAAAACAGCTAAAAATACTTAGCCTTAAAGTCTATAATAGTTAAAAGACTGGCTGTAGTAACTGAGTGCAACAGACTGAGAGTATTATATCTGACACATAACTTTTAACCTCCACTGCACTATAGAATTTCAGGGAGCAGGTCCATCAATACAGTAGATTTATCTCCTTTTAACAGGGCACACTGCCCATTTTTATCCCTTTACACAGTGCTTTCAGTCACAAGAGTTATATAAGGATGGGTATTAATTACTAAGTGGAAAAAGTCCTAAAAAAAGGAATCCAAATGCAAGTGTTCCCAAGCATCCAAGGGAGCCTGTGAATTTCTGTGCAGTCTCTAATGAGGAGAAGCACTCCTTCAAATAATTTATTCCTGGTTCTGGGGGAATCCGATGTTCAAAATTTACACATTTTAAAAAAGAGAAGTAAAATTAATTTCTTACTGTTTTAGGTGGGTGTGAGATCTGTTATTCTTAATCCTCCAGCCATTCCACAGGATCATAACAGAAATGGATGATAAAAAAGGACTGAACTGGGAATGCATAAGTTGAGCAGGAATTTATTTTTTAAATAATACATTTCTAAACGCAAAAAAGGAGGAATACAGATTTGGGGCATTATGGGTCAATCTCAAACAAAGAGAGATAATTCTGCAATATGCCAGATCCTGGCAGGGTCACAGATTCTAAGCAGCTTAAGAGAAATGGAGTTTACTAACATTTTTTAAAAGTAGATGAAAGCTAATTCCCTGCTAGGAAATTAATCACCAAATTTATATTTCAAAAGCACTTCTGTGTTGCCTTTTGCTTGACTAAGTTTTCTTACAGTACAAAGTTTGAGGTTTCTACTGTTTGCCCTCGCTCCTTATGTGTGCATTAGTAGCTGAGTTTGCACTAGAAATCCATTACTCTATAACTCAAGAATGCAAGGGAGAAAACACTTAATTTCCTGCCATCCTTAATATTTTTAATGCTATTTCATGCCATCTATTTTATGTTATGTCTAGAGGCCTGGGTAATAGAAATGACTCATGTGTCCCAAGCTTAGCAAAGAAGCATGCTTTCTCTGGGTGGATAACCTGAACCACAGCAAAGCTATCTGACCCTTGCACCAACCTATAAACAGAAATTTCTTTGCACACCCTGCTAGTGTTGGGTGGTCTTTGTACAGGGATAAGTTTTATAGGCTCAGCTTTGAATCTGAAAATGCACTGGATCAAGTGGTGCTTTGGGAGGAGTCTGGTAGTTTCAGAAAGCTTTTACAGACTTCCCAAGTGACTGAGCAGTAGTTAAGATACAGCCTCACTCCCATAAAAGCTGTCTCTTTTTTCCTAGTAATGCATCTACACCACAATAGTCAAATCCTGTGGGGTCCTTCCTTGGCAAGCGCATCTCTGAGCCAGGGCATGGTGAAAGCTGAGTTGGCTCAATCCCTCTCGTGGCCGAGCTTGGGGGAAGAAGTAAAGGTGTGGAAAGTTTTCTAGAGATGCTTTTTAATAGCATTTCCTTTAAATATGTCCAAGGGGACAATAGAGAGAGGGAGCTTTGCCTCCCTGTTCAGGTCCTACAAACTAGGAGATATAATGCAATATACAGAAGGTATAAAGCGAGCTAGGCCAGTAACTTTGGGTTTTTGTCAGCTTCATTCAACCAGGGACAAATTTCGCAGCAGAGTTCATAAGAAAAGGACCACACAACTGCAAATGTCACCCCTTTCTCAGCCAAATGCAAAACCAGAACTTCTGCTTGAAGATAAACATACAATCCTGTGTTTACATAACAAATTCTAAGTGCTCTTTGCAAATGCATGAGGAAGAGGATGAAGACAAGCCACTGATCACCTGATATGTTACTCCCACACAATTTAATGTACTACTGCCAGGCACTCAGACACCATAAGGATAAGTGCAAGCCAAAGGCAAACAAGAAACAGAAGAGAAGATCCTATTTTGTTTACTCATTGGAGTAACCTTTTTACACTAGTGTTAACCATCTAAATGTTCATTCAGGATTCAAGAAGCTAACATAAGCCCTAAAGATTTCAAGTGGTATTGCAGTAAACAGACACGGGACAATAAATCCAGCTCTCCAGAACTCCAGAAGGAGCTGGGTCATTCTTCAACAACACTGTTTACAAGTGGCAGCAATATATCTGAAAGGAGGGAAGTCTGACCTAAGCACAGCAGACAGAATGATCTTTCCAAACTTTCCTACCAAATCTAGATTTTCTAAAATACAAGTCAATACTATATCCTTATATCAGCTACTGTTAACGAAAATAAACCACAAAAAATTCCCTATCTGACCAAGCTATTAAATGACATTTTCACAACTTGCATAAGTGCTCAGTATCTGACAGCCATACATGCTTTACTAAAAGACACATTTCAGGCAGGCAGATGGAGCAATCTATACCAAAAAAGGGTGTTGTGCTGCAGTTCTAAATTAGCATCTCCCAGGCAGTGGCTGGAAGAGCAATCACAGAAGCTGAGTGCAAGTGCACGGCAGGAGGAGACACAGTTTACAAGAGATGAAGTGTCAGCTTTGCAAATGACTGAAAGTGGGAATACAAGAGACATCCTAGGATATGAAAATACTTGTGTCAGGTGAGTACTAGCCCTCTTGCAGCTCAGCTATGTATTTTTAAAGGATTCATTACAAGGCCATAAGGCTAATGGACACGGTTTACAGTCAGGAAAGCAAGTTTACTAACACATTGTATAAATAACTGCAATTGCCTCACAACTCAGTACGCCACTGCTCTAGCAGACCCTGTTACTACAAAGTATATCTCAATATTAGAGCCTTTTAAGCCACAACTGTATAACTAAAATGGACCAGGTCCATTCTGCATGGACCTGCAACACCTTCACACGGAAACCTGCACACAGGCAGTTCTTTTTGTCCAGAGGGGTTCTCTGCTGAAATCAGGTTCCTTTTACAAACTTCCCTGCTTTTGCTTGGGCCCATCAAGCTGGAGCCAGGGTTACAGGGAAGGTTTCCCAAGGATCCAGAATTCTGGGGAATACCAGAGGCACTGCACAGTAGAACACTTATCAGGCTACTTCAAAGCATCCAAGAGGACAGTCACATAAACACAGCCGAGGGATGATAAAGGTTATAAATAGGCAATAGACATGTTTTGTCACTACCTATCCATGCCAAGTGGTTCACTAACTTTTAAGATTAGTCACACTTAAGACTTTTAAGTACTTTCTTCACTGGACCATCTTACACATCTTGCCTCTCTGATACACGCTAGACATAACTACAAGAAAAAAATACAGGTGCCCAAACTCATACCACAGTGCAAAGAGAGACACACAGCCTCAATACATGAGGAACAACATTGACGTGGTTATTTGGATTGACATCAACAAACTAAAACATCTGGTTTTGTTTAAAATGGCTGGAGGAAGACACCTTTGTCCTGCTGCCACCTTCTCCCATGAAGGATGCTGCTGAGTTCTCTGTCACAGGATCTGGTAGGAGGTTAATATTCCTAACCGAATTGCTAAGGGGCAACCTCTCATGTATAGGACTAATAGACAAGCTTAGAAATAACAGCTCTGCACGAGATGTGTGGATGCCAATGCTGTTCTGCTGTCCCCTCAGAGGATATCCAAACAACTATGCTGAGGTGAGCTGGACTTGAAGGCCTTTTCTTAATTTGCCTCAATAGTTACTTCACTGTAAAAACAAGTTAATGCAGAAGTATTCATGTCCAAGTTCAGGAAGACACTCTATCCATTTCTGTCTCCATGCCAGGCATGTTGAAACAAGGCATATTTATGGTAGGAAGGTGCCATAACAGGATTAGTGATTATGGCAACACCATGAGCATCAAACCAGTCTCATTTCATAGAATCATAGAATGGCTTGCGTTGAAAGGGACCTTAAAGATCACCTGGTTACAACCCCCTCTACCATGGGCAGGGACACCTTTTACTAGATCAGGTTGCTCAAAGCCCCATCCAACCTGGCCTAATCTCGGTCTTTTCTGTTTCTTTATCCTCGTTCTTTTCACTTGTTGCTCTGTATTTCCTCTCCTTTAGGTTAGTCTTCACTTCTTGACTCGAAAAGTATTTTCAATATTCCTATTCCTTCCCTCTTCTCCCCAGGCCCTCCATTCCTCAAGCAACATTACATCAACCTTCCAGCTTTGCTTCAGCAGCACTCCCTTGGCACTGCCTACCATGCTTTGACACACAGGAGAAAAGTAACATGTTGAACAGTCACAGGAATCATATTCTACATATCTGTAAATGGCACAAATATTCCTTCTCATGCCTGCTAGGCAGACAGTAAATATACCAATTCCCATCTTGCTGATCCCCATCAGGTGTAAACTAGTATAGTTCAATTGACTCCAGTGTTGCCATCCCACTCCCAGCAAGCGGAGGTCATTATTCAAAGTCTGCAAGTGGGAAGCAGGTTGGCTTCCACAGAGCCACTCACAAAGACAGGATTTGAGTGACAGCATTTGATTCCCCAGGTTCAATGCACATTTCTTTCAATAACTTCATCCAGCTTTGTTTCGTGTCAGCTGGAAAGCCAGCTCCAAGGTTTTCTTTTGTGCTGGACAACAGCCATAAGAATCCACTTGACTTTAATTACGTGGTATTTCACATGTCCAGCACGCTGAGGCCATACGTACTTGTGAGTGTTTACAGTGTTCTCAAAAAGACCTGCTACTGTGCATGGTAACTCTGGATCTCTGATTTTCTGCTGCACAGCAGCAACTCCCCCCTTTTGCCAGCTCTCCAACTCGCTGCTGTTTTGCTTCCACTGCCTGTGGGATATCAATTCCAGCTGCCAGCTTGCTGGCACAGTCTGGAGTGGTTTGAGTTCAGCTCAACAGCAGTTGACTCCTATATGAAGCATCAGTCCTGGGTCTGGAAAAGCAAAATGCTCTCGTGGAAGGGCTTTTCATTAAGGACAGAGAACACCACTTCAAGGAGCTGCACCAGTTCCCCAGATCACAGCCTTACGGCCCCATTGGGTTGCCCGTCATTGGATCTCAGGCTGCTAATTGTTTCCCCAAGCTTAGAAACTGCATGATAACAGGTCAAGCAGCTGTAGTCGAGTTCCATCACAGCAAAGGCTGCTCTACAATAGACTAGAAGTTTTCTTCAGTGACAGCATAGGCAATATCTGCTTGAAACTCTAGTTAGTATTTTGGGATCTTACAACTTCTCTACAGTAACAACTTCTTCAAGTAACTTGCACAGCATCATAAAACACTACAGAAATAAAGCCAGAAATTAAATCTGAGGGTAAGGACACCTCATCTTGTTATGAGCCACTAACTCATCCCAGCCCACCCATAAATCGGAACTGGTGTCTCATGCCTAGTGACAACAAATGCCCTGAGACAACAAATGCCATGATGGATAAGGTCTTGAGCAACCTGGTGTCCAGTGGAAGGTGTGCCTGCACATGGCATAGGGGGTTGAGACTAGACGATATTTAAGGTCTTTTCTTACAAGTCTTTTCTTACAAGTCCCTTAACATTCTATAATTCTGTGAACACACAGAGTGCCTGCATCAGCTCCCTGCTGGCCACAACATGCTGTGCTGCCTGCATTGGCATGGGGCTCATTTTAAGGGCACTGTGACAATCTGACAGCTCACAGGCAGGCCCCCTTTTGCCCATGCACTACCAAAATCGCTCTTATTTGGACTTTGACTTTGCTTTTTACAGTTTCACGTACTCTCAGAAAGCATCTCTTTGGCTGAAATTACCTATCTAGCTATTCCCCAAGAAGGCAAATACACCAGCAATAGCTATCTACCCCTTTTCCTTTTGGCCATACTTAGTCCAACCCAACACATAAAAGAGTTTGTTCCTACTGACTCTCAATAAAGGTGCCATTTGAATGATGAGTTCTGCCTCGCGGCCTCTGGCAGGCTGACAGCTAAACTGATGCAAGGCAACTTGATCAACACGCAGCAGGAATGAAACTTCCCAGCTGTGTCCTGGAATAAAGTGCCAGCCCTCCTCTGCTAGCACACACTGGACTGAAGATGGCCTTAGCCTTTCTCGTGACAGTTTTCTGTTATACCCATAACCTGAGTCCTTCTCACCTCTCCTTATAGCCACGAGCAGTAAATCAGACAGTCTTCTGGCCCACCTTTGTCAGAAGCTTAACCAACATTGTATAAGTATTTCACTACCAAATCCAGACTTTCGGGTCCCAAAAGACATTGCACGTTAGAGGGAGATGATATGCTGAGAAAATCATCCATGGTTTTCCACTCACTCATTAAGGGAGCAATAAAACAGCTGTATTCAATTACCTAAACCGTTAAACAGTGAGACAGAAGGAAACAACTTATACCCGTATTTAGAAGCATGAAGTCTGCTCAACAGATCAATTAGGGAGATGAATTTACAGCAGACAATATCATCATAACAGTGGTTATTTAAGTCCTATTAACAGCTCAGAAACACTATCATGTCAAAGTATGAGGCAGAGCTTCCTTTCTAACTTCTCCACTGACTGACACACTCACTCAGCAAATCAATCCAACTGTTTGTGAACCCATCCAGCTGTTTGACCCAAGTGTGACCTCCCCGCCTTGTTAGGGATGACTCTGCCAAGATATACTGCAGTTGGAATCAGGGGTTTGGAACTGCCATTCCCTCTTGCAGCGAAAGGAGGAAGTCTTGGATGAAAGCAAACAGCGTAGCCATATGTTTAAACCAGTGGCAAATAGCTTCCATTAAATGCAGGATTTCAAGAAAGAAAGGCATTATAATAAAAAGGTCTACTTCACACAATTTCAAAGATCAGAATCCTGTCCATGCTGCTTTATTGATTACTTGGAACCAGACTAACATATTTAACTAAAAATCAATGTGAAAAACAAGGACTGCCTATTAGACTCAGAGGAAGGATTTCATTCATGGGATAAGGGACTCTGATGAGGCAATTCAGTATTCAAAGAGAGCTATTAGCAGTGAAGAAATGAAGTGGTTGTGTAACAAAATGATGAGCACTGAGTGCAGATGGAGGAAATGGTGTTTTGTAAATTCAGAATCCGGGATTTTTTTTAAATCTTTAAATACTTTGTATAGATATTCTGCTTGAAATATTTAGCATGATTTTGGGTCCCATTCGTGGCCATTTTTTTTCCCAGATGGGCCACCTGCAAAAATGTGCTTGAAGCTAGTAGAAACACTTGCACACAATTACATACAGATCACTTATTCATACAGGCATGCCCAGTACTTCCTCTTGTAAGAGTCAACACTTTTGAGACTCCAGTGCTTTCCCCAACAAAATAAACAGCTGAAAGAGCCTATGGACTGACACAGCTAATATTTGTAGCTCCATCTGTACAGAGACAGATTTCAAGAAATGCAACATGATGGTCACATTTTTAGCCTGAGGGTGGGGGTCAGGATGGGGACTGAGCAAGGCAGAAGTCTGTCCTACCAGCAAACTCTAGTTGGTTGCAGATTTACAGGACTTTATCTGAATGGAGAGCACTTGGTGTCCACAGCCAGCACGACTGTGTGTGAAGCAAAAGCTGGGCAGCCTGACTGCTGCTTCCAGCTCTGCCACGTAAGTGTCTTACTAAAGTGGCCTAAACCAGGGCACATATCCACACTCTGCTCTACCAACCTCAACTCCAGAGCAAGAGAGCTGCAATGACATGGCACAGCTCTGCTAAATACCAGCCAGCCTGAGTTAAACCACAAAGCAGTTTAAGAGGGAGGGAAGGTTTTCTAAGAGAGGGAATAGCCTTGTTATACTGTCTGATAAGGCTTGGAAAACACCTTTTCAAGCTCAAATCTCCATGTTTACTTGGGCAGCTAACAAACTCCAAGAAATGTATAGTCTAGACACAATTACTCTAAAGGTCCATGCACAGGAATCATGGTTTTCTTCAGCAACATCAGTGTAAAAAGCTCCTTCCCTGCCCAGCCCTCCACCCCAGGCTGTGACCACTGCTGCAGTTCACCCCACCATGCTGCTCTGTGCTTCTCTCTGTGGGTGACACTCAGCTGCATGACTGAAGGATCTGGAGTAACAAATCTCCCTGATCAATATGGAACAAACTGGTTGCCAGGACAGGTAAAGAAGACAGAATGTAGCAAGGGGACAGGCCTCTGGAAGAGACAGAAGGCAATGGGGAAACATCCCTTAAGCTGTAAAAAGAGAAGACAGCACAATTGTTGTGTTTTGGGGGATTTAAGTATCAAGATCAGACTTCAGCATTTCCCTTTAGTATGATACTGAGAGATCTGAAGCAGAGAGATCATTTTGGGAAATTAAAAAAAAAGGCAAATCAACACACAGAGGCACAAAAAAAAATGCTCACCAAAAACATTCAGCAAACCCCACAGGGTTTTTCTCCTTTCTAAGTGGGTATTTGTGCCCCCTTACAGATGCCTGGCAGTTTTTTCTGTGGCCCAGTGGATGCCCTGTCTGGAGTACTGGAAGTCAAATCACATTTTGAGATAAGGCTGTGTGGATTTAAACAATTCTTTCAGGAGGACATTGATTACAACTGCCATGTGACTGAATTTAATGTTTGGGCAAAGCTTGGCTATGCTTGGAGTCTTTTGATCTGCAGAAATTTTGCTTCTGGTGATGATTTACTCTGATTTTTCTCTTCTTAATCATATCTATGCAAACATCACATGGCTATGGAGTAAGAGAAAAGTCCTTTCAAAGAAAAATAACTGGTTAAAAGATGGGGGAAAAAGGGTAAGCTTTCACAGTAGAGAGATATCATCAGCTGATTTCCTCAGGGAACTGTGCTGAGATTCAATTCACTCATAAATAAGTGGCAAAAGATGAGAAAGTTTGCTGCTGATAAAAAAATGATTCAAGACGGTAAGAATGAGGGCAGGCTAGCAAAATGGCAAAGAAGCCATCCAAGACTTGGTGACTGGGCAATAGATGGCAGATGAATGACAATTTCAGTAACAATGCACATGGAGGAAGAAAAAATCATAACTTCACATAGGAAACAATAGACTCAAAACTGACAATTATCATCCAATATTTTACCATATCCTAATGCCAGTTCCATTAAACAACAACTCAATAGGAGTCAAAAGAGCAAAATAAAAATACCAAAAATAAAATAGAAGAAAAAATATATATTATCAAAAACAAATGAACAACACAGAAAACCTAATGGTGTGATCATATGAATCTGTCTATGGCTCTTCCACATCTTTAATATAGCCTGTGGTTATTGTTCCCTCATCTAAGTAAGACTGTATTGGAACCAAAAACATTCTGAGAAAGGCAACTACAATGACCACAGCTACAGAACAGCTTCCACACACGGAAGGGTTTTCCTATTATCCCTTTGATTTGGAAAGGGGTTATCTTAGTGCGAGTAGGACACTGATCCCCAAACCAGAAGTGGCCAGGATCAGATAGACAGTCATCAATAACACACTGTCTCTTCTAGTATAAAATTTAAGGCCACAAAATGAAAGGAGAAAGAGGCCAGTTACAAGGTAAGGTAAAGGAGATGGTAAAGGAGTGTGGGAAATGCCTTGCCAGAGAATGTTATTGTTGCAAATAGTTTAGAGGGGTCCAAGAGAAGGCCATACACGTACTTGAAAGAGAGATGTACGAAGGAAAAAAAGGATCTGAAAAAATGCAAAAAGTCGGCAGTAAATCTTGCATATGTCTATCCTCAACCATCTGTCAGTGGCTGCTGTTGGCAGAGGACACTGGAGCAGGCGACCTCTGGTTTGAACCAATGTGGCTATGCTCTCTTGCATCTCTGCCCTTTTGTCCTGTACTTTTACTGGGTGACACAGTATACTCTGGCTGTTTGCTTTTGGATAGATCAAATGTCCTATTTTTATACACGTTAATGAATAAAAAATTGAATTGATTTCAAAAACTCATCTTCCCCACTGTGAGGACTGCAGCACAAGCCCAGGAGGGACTTTACCTCATGCTTGAAATGTCTGGTCAACCATTTTGTACAGAGCTGATGATAATGAATCCAGCAGCTCATTTGCCTGAGAAACAGGAGCTCACCATTCCTTTGTCCAGTAGAAAATTCACGAATAGAATGTCCAGCCTTGCAAGAGAACTGAACTTCAAAATGAAAGGATTTCTACTTAGATAAGCATGAAGTCTTTTAACTCTTCCACTGTAGGTTTGCCTCACTTTCAAGAAGAAATTTCTTGGTAGAAGAATCATCATGCTGTTTCTTCATGGATGTGAATAAGGTCTTCACTCACGGAGAAAGCTGGACATACACAGAGATGCCACACATACATTCAAGGGTAAATGACATGAAAATTATGGATACAGCAGAGTCAGTGCCAGTTTTCCAACTTTCTCCTTGAGGTTTAAAGGGCTGCTATTGGAAAGAAATTAATGACTGAACAGCAGTGAGGCTACTTGCAGCAAGGTTCTGCAACACAAAAAATTAAAGTGAAATGTTGGCAGAACTTCACTTGAAGAGCACTGTATCAGGATACATAATATAAAATATGTCTTACCTTCTCCTTCAAGCTCTGTCTGTGTCTGGCCTGACAGGGAATTAGTGAGACATTTCTGTCTGCTGATTTACACATTACTGACACAGCCGTGTTATAGTTTTTGAAATGTTTTTTCACAGTTCTAGCCATTTTCTGACTTAAATTCAGTGACAGTCCTGCAAAAACATTCAGAACCAAATGGCCATAATATGTTCTGCAGACATACAAAATACCTCAAGGAGAGGGTTAATGGGAATGAACATAATAAGGCTTTTTGATGAGAGTGAGATGTGGTACGTATTTTATCTTAGCAGATTTTAACTAACTCCCTGAAGGTTCTTTATGTAGGAAAAGTTCTCTTGTTTAAGAGAAAGTCTAGTTGAATTTGAAAGGACATTCTAACTTTGTTCTCTTCCTCCAAGAAGAGTGTTGACTGATTTATTCTCTGTTATTTTGGTTTTGGGTGTTTTTGATCTCTCATGCACCACCAGGGATCCCCTAGGTGCTGGATAATCTTCATTAGCAAAGACTAATGCAGAAAAGAGGGACTAGAGTATTTAGATTTTGAGCAAAGATTAAGATGGCCTTCCTGCCATATCTCTGTTTCTGTTTCTGCAACACTACTTTTTTCATTTGTACAGTTACGCATCATTAAGAACCTGATTCAGATCTCAGTGAAATTAATAGAATATATCTTCAAATCAAGGATCTCAGGAAAGGCAGAACTGTCAAAATACAGTATCACATCTACCCACAACATGAGTCCAGCAGAGTTTTCCCTTCCAACCCAAGGAAAATGCTACGAACTTCTAATGATGTTTTACAAAGACCACGAACCCCCTTTACAGGGGTGCTATGGTATCCAATCAGCTTAGATCAGTGCTGAAATGACACCTTCTTTCCAAAGCTTAGCAAGTCTTTAACTCCATCTCTAATGCCTTTGAGACATTTACAGGGCAGCCTCGAAACAATCCTCTTTTCTCCCTTTTTACAGAGGACAATAACACGTGTGCAGGTGTGAGAATGCCACAGGGATCCAGAGCACTTCACTAAGTTAATGTGGCCATGTGGGAGTCACAGTGTGCAGAGTCAGTGGATATTCTTGCTTAAGACAACTTGGATGTCTCCTTTTAAGCTCACCTGTTCAGTATCTACTTTATATCCTGCATTTTTGATTTGTCTTTTCACAGATGTGCCCATAGCCCAATTTCACAAATCAAGGTAAATGCAGGACTCTCTGAAGTGTTGCCTATGTGTTTTACCTACTCCTCTACTCACAGTGCATCAGATGAGCTCTACTGCTCATGGCCATCATCATTCTAGTGGTAGCTATTCTGTTTTAGGTTGAATGGTTTTAGGTTTGTGCCCCAAGTACTTCTTGTACCACCACACTTTGGGACAAGCTGACAAGAAATAAGAAGGGACAAGTTTTGGTCTTGAACATTTGATGGGCCCAGTGGATTTCACCAGCATTTTTCCAGGAATTTAACTTACACATTAAAAAAGTATACACTTTTTAGTTCAGTCAATGACTTCAAATTCCTGTCCTCAGGTCATTTCCAGAGTAAAAAAACAGGTTGAAAAAAAAGAAGTATCTGGCTTAGAAATATTCTGGGCAGGCAGCAAGGTGAACATTCATTGCTGCCCACACACCCGGCAGCCTGCATCAGCATCTCCTGGGTGCACTATCAAACATGACCTGCTTCACCTTGGGCTGACTGGCCTCTTTCCTACTAGCTTCATCTCTCTGCTTAGTGATCTGAAGAAAGTAGCCTCTGCATGTTAACATGTAATTTCAAATGCCCTTGCCTAGGTTGGTATCACTCATCTCTGAGGTGAGGACACAATTACAAAGCACCAAGATTGCTCCCACGCACTCAAACGCAGTAAGTGCCAGTAAGACTAGTCTTAACCACTGTAAGGATGGCAAGAGGACATTTCCTCTAAGAACCACGGGGAAATTCTCCTCAAAGAACCAAGACACCCAGAAGGTTTCCCAGGCCTTCATGGGGTGTACATCAAGCACTCAGCTGCTATTTCTTGGCCAGTATCTAAGCACCTTCTTCTAGAATTCCTCACCATTTCCATCACACCTGCTATTTCCACAGAGGCTGTGTTGACCCTCAGCTTAAAAGGTACAAAGGTCACAGGACAAGAAAGGAGACTGACCTTCTCAAAGACAGGAGTGGAACAGAGGAAAAAAAAACATTTCTCTGATAGTACCCAAGCAAATCCCTCCTTTGACCAGTGGATCACTTTGACATTACTACAGAAGTGATATTATATTGCAAATCTTGTATTCCATAGGGTTCTGGGAAGGGCAGCCTCCTTTCACTCTTCATGTACATGGCTCACAATACAAGGCAATCCCTGCTGTTAAATAAACCTGAACATGCAAACCTTACCAAGCTGAGATCTTTTCTCAGCATGTTCTTGTCCCTGCCACACTAGCTAGAACGCAGAAACTTGCAGATAAAAATGAGATGGGAGGAAGGGAAAAAAAGTCTTATAGAATTTTTTCCAGTTATATAGTACAGAGAATATATGCAAGCTTTAGTTTTGTGCAATACTACATCTTACAGAAGCAGCACCCTGAGCTCTGAAGTAATTGTGTTTCATCTGACTCCAATTAAAATGATGGGAGTTTACCACCCACTGAACTCCCAGTGCTTCAGGCAAAACCTCTCATGAGGCTGCAAAATAAATCCAACATGTGAATGATATATTGCAAAACTCCTTTATGGATCTTTTTACTGTCATGTCCATGTCTTGGACTGTGAAGAGTTTCTGCATTTCTTCTGTGATCAGCTGTCAGTGAGGTGGATGAAAGACAAAGCTTATCAGCATTTTAACACACTATTTCTCAGATTTTGCAGAGGATCGTGAAGAAATTGAACGCACTCACATATCTGTTCTAGACCATTTCAAAATGTGGATGATGGGATGACTTCTCTTCCTTCTCCAATCACAGTGAGTAACTGCAGCAGTACAACAGGATTACTTTGCTCCAAATTCCTCTCTAACAGCACACCACTACTGCAGGGCTTGTCCTGTTTGGCCCACGACACCAGACAAAGGGTCAAAACCAAAGCTTCAGCACACCCAGAACCATGAGCCCTCTTTGGAAACTTGCACATGGATCTCATGCAGATTCCCCATTGCTGTAACTACATATACACACTTGTAACTGTAAGACAATCCTTGGAGATGTGCACAGTTCAAAAAGTCACACTGCAATGCAAACTTCTTTTTCTTACCCTCAGACATAATTTTCAGTATGAATCTTGGAGACTTCATAAGATGTTTCCAGGAGGTCATTTCATTGTCTGACTAAAACCTGTGCCCAGTAGTGGCATGAACTAGCAAGGTTCCCATGGGGAAACCCAATCCCTTAGAGACCAAGAGCTATGTTTCCTACCTTTTATGTTCCAAGCCACTCAGATGACTTTACCGCTCAATGTGATAGACTAAGAAGTCATTGTTTGGAAATGGTTTACAAAGGTCTTTTTTATCTCAGGAATAACCCTTAGAAATTTAGTGTTAGACTTGTTTCAATTGTTAACTTTTTCTAGCATTTCCTGGTAATTTTGGTATTTGCCATATAATTGTTTAAGTTTTTCAGAGCGCAGTTACTATACATCACAGTAATAAACTGATGATTAATTTTACAGGGAGGGGAGGGCAAGGGGCAGGTCCCAATGCATCACTTAATCCCATTCCTGAAACCACACTGTGACTCTAGGAGGGATATGTCTCAGGTAACACCTCCTCAGCAGCTCTCTACTGAAAGAAACCGGACCATATTCAAAAACCACTTCAATACACTTCCTTAAATTAGGTTCTGTGATAAGTGCTGACCGTGTTTCTAGCTCTGTCCTTCTGCAGTACTGATGCAGGTGGGATTCACCTGGGTTGACAGTTCCCCTCTGCACAGGGAGTTTCCCTCTCAGCCCAGGCTACTCACAGAACACCTGCAAGTCCTAGCAAGCACAGTGTAATCAATGAACCCAGACAACCCCTGGGAAGTCAGTTTGTCCTTTCTTATTAGTTAAAGAAGGATACCAGCCTAAGTGACGGAAGATGCAGCACTACAGAATTTAAAAAACCATCAGGATTGAAGATGACAAAGTTAATAGGAATGAAGCAAACGATCTTTCCTCAGACATGCTACTTCCTTCACTGACCACAAGCTTTTAACTTATAAGCCTTTCTTCAGTTGTCTGACAACAGAACAACAGACTTCAGTTACTGCAGCTTGACTTGCCATGGTTAAGCTGAAGGCCCTGACAGACAGTTTGGGGTGTTAATAGAACAGCCAAACTCCACCTGTGAAAACAACACAACTGCCTGGCCAGGTGCTACAACTGCAAGGAGAGAATTTACACCAGTGGTCCAGGACATGAGTAAGTTAGAAGCAGGGCTCGTTCCTATTGTAGTTTTATGGTCATTTTGACCAATTAATTTAATGGTCATATAAAGAACTCCTCTATCTGCCTCTCAATCCTGTCCATTTCACTCTTCTTGACCAAGCTTTATACCTTTTTACTACTTTGGTAGCTGTTGAAAACCACAAGATGCAAGCTGAGAAGGTGAGAGATGCCAGATCCACACTAACTACCCCATCTGCTTCCTGCAAACAAGATGAATGAGAAGCATCTACTGTATTTTCAGGCATGGAATATTTATCACTTGGTCAGTGCTATCACTAAGGCAGCCTGAAAGGTTTCCTGCATCTGAAAGTAGAGTGTAATCAGTCCCAGAGTACAGCAGCAGGTGTTGAATGTCAAAGAAGTGCAGGTCTAGGCTCCATGCTTGCATCTCAAGACATCTGCTACCTTCATAAAGCACAGACACAGCTCTTCAGGTTTCATTTTGCACTGATACATTGGCACTTCTCCCTTCATATTGTAAGGATTTGTAAGAGTCAAGTTTTTTACTCATATGGGCTGGGGTGATATAGAGGGAAGATTTACACCAGCTGTTTTAATTAGAAGTCCAGAAAAATAAAGCAAGTCAAATTCTGAGTCCTTGATGAACAGATTAAACTGTGCTCTAAATCTTGCCTAGGTGTTTCAGAATTCAAACCTTTCATTCATATCCACACATTTCCCTGACCTTAAACTTCATTTGAACAGCTGACATGAGAGCCCTGGTGCTAGAAGAGCCAGGGGAGGCAAGCTTTGGAATACAAAATTAAAGGACTTACTGGTTCCAAAAGGCTCCGTCAAGCTCTTTATTGCACAGTCACAGTTCCAAATGAAAGTCTGTACAAAAGCAAATAATGAACATTTTTGACAAGCTGGCCATCAGATTAGTTAGGAGGCTCTGCACAGAATAAAGAAGGGTTCAGCTGCAAAATTCAACCCTATGTCCATGTACAAGTATTTCCTAGAGTTCAGCAATACCCAGTTTCTAGACCAAGCACTTGCTGTTTCTCCCCATCAGAAGATGTATCTGTTTCATCCTTTAAATTTCAAACTGACTCTGGTACCCAAATTTAAGGATTCTCATATCTGTAGCTCTGAGGAAAACCAATATTTTTCCCTTAGCAAAACTATTCCGGATCTGTATTAAAGAGAGCAAAGGAAGAAATTATTTTGGTTAACATCTAATGACTTCTTCAGGATATAGGGGCTGATAAAGTAATTGCATTTTATTTTATTTTATTGCAGCACCAATAGGTGCAAGTGAAGTCTGTAAATATCCATCTTTAGCAAGCCTGTCCAGCATATGCAAGTGCTGCATCAGGTAGCATTAAAGAGAATGTAATGTATAAGTCAATAGAGATCATTCTGTGGTGTTTGAGCCTCATTTGCAATGTTAGATCCACTTTAGAAAGATAGGACATTTCATTTTGAGAGTAAAAAGTAACCTAAAGAGGAAAAAAACATGGTGTAAGGGTGGTTTCATATATGTTGCCTGCACACTAGGAACTCCCTGGCCAAGAACTTTATGTACTCCCAAATACACAGGACACCTTGGCCTTGCAGTGCAGGTATCTTCAGGATTGTTCTGCAAGGAGGGCAAAAACTACCAGTGACTAAAACAACAAAATGAATGACATGCAGAAGGTAGAGGCCATGAGCATCTTGAGAGCATTTAAGTGAGACAGGAGCACCTAAATCCTTGGGGAGCATCTATCCACAGATTGAGGATTACAACACTTGCCCTAGTATCAGCACCAAGGTACCCTGTCCAGAGCAAAGTCTCTTCCCATGGTTCAACCAGGAGAAAAACTGAAGGGAAAAGTGGAAGAGCTCTGCAGACAAGGGTTGCATTGTTCAAAGGGAAGCTTATTATTCTTATTAGATAAGAAGAACACAGTGAGAGTGAGTGGATCTGCTGTTGTTTAATACTGACGCTTCACAGCAAACTTCCCATGGCCAACAATTTAGCTTACAGATCAGACTAGCAACTAAAAATATACCTAAAAGATTACCTGTGAAAATAACTGGTCAAGTAGACTAAGCTGTGACAAGAGATAAATATAAAATTTTCCCCAAATTTTTATGTTCTACCATGGAAGGGACTAACCTATCTACAGAAACATTTTCCATTCCTGTGATACGCTGATAGTGCATGTTGATGATATCATGGAATTTGAGCCCCTTGAGGATGACAATTAGCTCAAATGCAATATCAAAACCCTTTCACAGAACAGGGTATCACTAAGATCTCCAGTTTGAAGATGAGACAACTGAGGTGAAGTCACCCAACCACAAGCATGCAAGGAGACTGCAGCTGAAACAGGAACTGTGCTCATATTTCATGAGTGCCAGGCTGAGCGTTATCCCAAGTCCTCCTTTCCCATCCAAACAGGAATACAATAAAGCTGTTATACCTATTGCACTACTCTAGAAATTTTTTCAGTGAACAGTTTTGCTGCAAGCCATAAAAGCTATCAGAACAGGAGAAAATTCATAGTGGTCCTGTAAATTTGTGCAGAAATGACAATACTCTCACTTGGGTCCAAAAAACTTCAGTTTTCCAACAAGCTCATGGGTATCAGTGCACTGAGTACTGGCATAAGGCACAAAATATTCACTTTTATTAACTTCCCAGAGCATAGAAGGAGAAATTAAAAATTACCCAGACTATTTTTCAGACAACCATATTTGAAAAGCAGTCAAGCATCACACAAGCCATGCTAAATAACAATACACTCTCCATTGATTTTACTTTACTGAAGTCTCACAGAATTTAGCAATAATCAAAATATTTAAAAGCGACCAGTGAGCAAAATTTTCAAATATTTTGACTCCAAAACACTCACCTGCAATTTGCCAGGGAGACTTGAAAAGGCAACTGAAAGCAGCATTACTATGGATCCCATCCATCAAGCCATAAAATAAGATACAGAGCAGGAGAGACAGTTACATAAATTCATTTGCAGCACAGTCTAAAGTATGGGAGAAGAATGTCAGCACTTGTCAAGTTAGATGTAACAGATAGGAGAAAGTGGCCATGGATAAAAACAGAAGTGGACAACTGAATTAATATTAACATGGGGAAAGTGCCCAGTGCCTTTTAGCTTGCTGCTCTTTATGATGGTATAAAACCAGGAGTAAAGGTTATATTGGGACTGGCATGGCTCTGGTAGCCAGCTATGAGTACATTTGTTTTAGACCAGGATGAGGGCCCAGAAAGCTGGAGTGTGCTCTCAGATCTGTGCAACCTCCAGTGCACAGCAGACCCAGGGCACAATCCAAGATACACTTCCCATTTCCCTCAAGGGCTTCAGGCCTTGCATTCTGGAATATCCACCCCAGCATAAATAAAGATACCAAATTCAATGGAAATGGTTGGTTTCCTTCTGATTTAGTGAAGTGCTCCAGGAAACTTGGCTGTACTGTTTACTTTGTTCTGTAATAAGTTTCTTTTTGGTAATGATTTAACCTTTAGATGAGAGCAAAAAAAAAAATCTTCCTAAGCCCACGTTATGCAGACAGCCAGTCTTCCTCCACCCTCCAAATCCCTGAGACCTATGCAGTCGTGGCGCTCTGTCATGAGACAGACTTTACTAATGACAACGGCTACCAAACTTGCTGAAATATGAAAAGCACACAGCCTCCAACTCCACAGCTTCATATGCAGAACTCTCATATACAGATAGCTTATATCTTTAGGCTTGTAATGGAAACCTGGAGATCAGGTGCCTTGCATTGGCGCTCCTTACACTCGTGTAAATCAAAGTAAATCAAATTGAGCCCCTGCTGCACAAGCAGCAACACTGTGTCCTCCCTGCCTTACCTAACACAGCTGGTTACCCGCTGTGGAGCAGTAAACATGCACACATTTATCAGGTTGTTCTAGTAAGGAAGACAAGGAAGACAGAAGAATTGGTATCTGGACTTTCTGTGCTGTATTTTAATGCCTTTCAAAGTCTTCCCTTTTCAAATTTAGATTTTGACAGGGCTAATTCCTGATGACCCAGCCTGTTTTCTAGCTTAACATGTCAAATTAGAGAATGTCAATTTTGCCTTGGGTACCCTTTGACAAGTCATATTACATCTTCTCTTTCCCCCACTGCACTGATTGCTTGTAGCCTAATACCTGGCAGAGAGGCTGATAACTGCAGCAGGATGCTTTCCTGGCTGAAGCAAGGATTTTGTCCATAGCACAGGCAGGATACAAACAGGTTTTTTAAGGAACAGCATGTGCTCTTTGCTTGCCCACAGAAACAATGGTACTCAGCACCAAATAAAGAAATTAAAATATCATATATAGGGTTTGGTTGTTGTTTTTAAAAACAGCATATCCATACATGAACTATAAAATTAATTAAGGGAGTATAAATAGAATCCAGAGACATGGATGCTAATCCATACACAGTTCAGGATACATACTGAAGCCCTCTGTATTTCTAGATGGGGAATTTAGGTACTAAACGTCAGATGTCAGTCAAGAAATTACATGCCTGCAAGGTCATTTTAGGTGAAGAATTTTGCCAGAGAATGCTCTCACTTGAAGGCAGCAAGCAGGTACTATGTGCTTGGCCTCTGAATTCAAAGTGATAAGACCATTAAAGGAGTTCCTTCAGCCCAGTGAAATGGCTCAAATTAATTTTTCAACTTGCTTCTAATGCATGATCAGATGCATGCAGTGAGGAGTGAATTAAATGACAAAAATGTGAAGGACTAATTATGTTTACAATGCTGTGCTGAAGAACAGCAAGAGAAAAGATTATCTAAGCACCAGAATCATCTGAGAGACCTATATTTTTTTTTCTCTCTTATTAACAGAAAACCCAAACACTGTGATTTTTCAAGTGGTACAAAACAGCTACATAATTCTTTTCAGACAGCCTTTCATCCATTAAAAAAGGGATAGTTGAAAGCTAAGAGAATTAAAGTTTTTTGGGGAAAAAAAAACTTACTTATCACTAGTACAATACATCCCAAATACCAATGTTTAACCTGCTCCAGAAAGCTAAAGTGATATTTTTATCCCCGTAAGCAAGACAGGGCACACACCCCAAAAAAAATCACTCGGCCCAGGTCACCCAGCTAAGAGTTTATCACAGCGACTGAATCCAAAGTCCTGCATCTCCATGTCCTGAACTTCTTTGCAAGGGAGTTAAATTGCTTTCCAACATTACTGAATTAAGGAGGAAAAAAAATAATTTTTAAAAAGGGGGGGAGGGGGAATACACAGCACAAACCAAAACCAAACCCACAATATAACCCTAAACAGTTTTCTGCTGTTAAAAAGACACAGCATCTCTATACTGGCAGGACCCTGGAGTCTCTGTCCTGGGAGTGACCACCAGCAGCTCCCACCACTTGGGCTGTGCTGAAACAGCTCATGCCAGTCACTCACTCCTTGTCTCAAAGCTCACAACTAGCAGCTCACTTGCACCTTCTTCAAGCTGCTAACCTCGCAACACACCTCTAGCTCCACTCCTTTATTTGAAATCTTACTTTCTCTTGCTTTCCATGACTGTTTTCTCTGGGTTTGCCTTTACATGACCCCCTGAGCACCTCTGATGCAGCCATCAGCTCCATCACACTCATTTTACTTTCCACAGGACTGGGCTCTATAGTCCTGCAACTGAAAAATGTGTCCGTGAAATATGATCAGACTGCTGAACTGTTCAGATTTCCTTGCAATTTTTGGCAATTTCTGCACTCCCCAGTGTAATGGACAAGAAAACTACACATTCTGCTTACATCTCCACTGTGCAGCTATCATGACATCAGCTCCCTTTAATCTATTAGCAAGCTTGTCAACATTGTTGTGCAGGTGCAACAACTAGACAGTTAGAGCAAATGCACCAGTATGAAATAGAAATTAAAATTTATTGGCCTTTCTACTAGCAGCACCTCACTCAGGAATAAAATTTTACAATGTCAGTTGTATGAGCATCACTAAAAGTGTGTCTTTCGTGACCTTGAGATTTTATCTCAAGACAGCAAAATAAACCTTTGAAAAATCTTTGGGGAAAAAATTAGGAGTAAATAGCATGTATTTCTGGGGAGGGGGTCTCCAGGAATAATGCACATAAAATCCAGACACACATCCCCTCCGCTAATACCAGCTTAATCTTTAATGAATTCTTTGGTTGCAGCTGAACCCCTTTTCATTATTAATAAAGGTTTATTTTTATTGCAGCATATTCTCCAGCCTCCAGACCACATCCAGGACACTATAAAAACACATAAGAGCACCCTGGACAAACATGTTCTGTGAGATGGTCCCTGTCTGCCCTGAGGCATGACTAAGCTAAATAGTGTGGAAGGACAGCATGACTCTCATATTAACTCTGAGCAATAAGGGTCTGGATTCTCTTATTTCTATAGAAATTTCATACAAAATAATTTATTTGCAGTCATGTAGAAAGCCAGTAGCAGAAGCAGAACCCAGAATTAATTACCAGCTCATTTTTCTAATCTCCCCTCCTTTACAGCCGTCTTTTGAGATTCAAATTATACCTATCAAGAACATGCAAAAATAATGTGCATCTTTCCCTTCATTAAACAGAAGGGAAACAAGACACTGAATAGATTCAGTAATTTGCAAAACTTCACAGATGCAAGATTTCCTTAGCTCTTCCCAAAGACTTTCTACCTGGAGTCCTGTGGATGTTTTCCACAGAGGTCTCTGCAGAAGATGCTCTGTAGACCACTGCTGATCCTCCATCCTGTGTGGTGGCCACTGTCCTTGGCCACACCTTGCCAGCCTGTGGTCACTGTCTGTCAGTGCTGCTGGGGCTACACAGCACTGGAAGATATCCTGGTGCTTTGTGCCACCTTCCCTGGGGCATTCTCCTGGTATTTGAAATAAAACAGTATCGTTTCCCACACCTCTCATACCACTGCCCACAGCTTGGGTATTTTTCTGCCTACACTTCGTGCTGTTTTTATTCTTGAATAGACAAGATCAGGACTTCACCACTCCCACTTGCCTCCTAGAGAACTTTAGCTTAAACGTGAGCATATGTGGTTGGTGCAGGGGGTTATTCTTCCCCATGGGCAGGACTCTGCATTGGCCTTTGTTGAATTTCAGTTCCTACTCCACTGCTTCAGGCATTGATCCCATACAGTATTACTTCTACCCACTTTCTGATGAAGTTAATAAAAAAGACTTCATTTTTCATCTTGGTTTGTATGACCAGGTCAGTACTTAGATCCACTGACTGCTTCCCCTGTTGCCCTACTTAGGCAAAAGTCTCTGTTGGGAGTTACATCTCTACCTGCATCATCTAAATAAATGCATCCTCAAACCACAAGAACCATGCTTCAGTCTTAAATAATGCATTAATCTAAGCAAGAAAGGATATAATGTATGCTCACAATTTTCAATGCAAACATGGGCCTACCTCCGCCAAGACATCTTTATAGCATAAAAATACTCTCCCTTAACATCATTTTACAGGACTAATCCCAAACTGGTCATCAGAAGAAAAATCATCAAGTAGCTGACCATTTCTATTATTTTGCTGAGTAAAAGAAACAAGCAACTCACCAAAATCGAAATGAAGACAGTTCAAGCCATCAACTCCTGCTGAACATTTGTATGAGTAAAGCAATTTGAAACCTGCATTGACAAGCTAAACCTCTGGCACTAAAGATAAAAATAATTTTCTCCAACTGTAAGTGCATTGGATTACATCTGGAAAAACTGAGACTGGAATGTCCTTGAAGCAAAATGTCAGAGACTCGCCATTCCAATTCCAAAACCAGTTCCTATTTCAGAGGAAAATCGCAGAGTTGCCTCCTAAATATAGCTGGTTATTCTCAGGAATAACGGAAGAAATGCCCTGCATGGACTGCAAGTCAAAATGAGAAATGCTATTTCAAATTTAGGGGAGACAAGTTCCTAAGATCCATTAGGAGTTCAGATAGTGTTAGCTTCGTGATTCTGCATCAAACATTTTTTTGCTGTTTGAGACAATAAAGTCCAACAACGATCCTAATCTATATAGCAACACCATTATAAAATGCAACAGTATTTTATACCATGTTCTTCACCATCATGTGTGGCTGAGACTTGTAGGTACGAAGAACAGAAGAAAGGGGTCTTGATCTCAGGAATTCTTGGCATATTGACCTGTTCCCAGAATACAACAGACAGCATCCTTTCTCCTCAGAGCAGACTTTAAACCTCTTCCCTCATGCATGGGATGGCCCTCAGCTATCTTGACTCAAGCTTCCTCTTGGCTCTTAAGATGAGACAGGTTTGCCTACCAGTTCCTTACCATTCCAAAGAGTGATACACTGCACTTCCCTGACACAGTGCTTAAGAAAATGCACTGTACTGCCTATGATGAGGGTTATGTTGCATTTTCTGTTAGATATTATCTTGAAATACGGTAAAACTTTAGACTTGGAAAAGCTATCACCCTAATTCAGCTACTGCCCAAGAAAAATAATTCAGTACCCATTTTCTTTAAGTAGCCTCAAAATGCTCCCTTGACCACAATTCTCAAAGGATACTGCTACAGACAGATTTCTAGAATGCACACTGGAGACAAGAAATGCACACTGCAAAAATCCATGTATTATTTTTATTATCAGAATTGATAAAATCTCACTGCTAGTTTTATAATAGCTTGTTAAAGCCATAAAAAAACCATGGAGACAGCTGTGTGTCAGTGCTTGGGCATCAAGTTCACAGTATGGAATATACAAGCAAGCACACTGCTACTCTGGTCTCAAACCTCACTGCAGAATAATATCCTACAGAATTATCTCTCAAGCTGCAAATATCTCTTTTACAGCTACCCTGAAGAAGAACTCTTCTCATTCTAGTACACTGAACTTTTGAATGGGCTTGCTCCTAAAAAGATTGGTTAAGGGCTTCTTCTAGCACCTTCTTTAAGCAAATGCTATTAAGTTTGGGCAAAGAGACAGACACTTTACCAGGCACAGTACCGTCTTTGTAGACCTGTTTCTGAATTTTCAATATGCTTTGTAGATTAAGGACAGAAAATGCCATCTGCTAATCTGCTTCTGCCTCACACAAAGAAGCACTGCATATGCTGTTTCTGATGGTTTGAGGTTACGGCCTTTCTCTGCTGCTCAGGAAAAATATGCAATGCCATGTCATAAAATCAGTTACACTGAGCTCTTTGTAGTTTATCCCACGGTGCCACTGTCAGCCAGGGACTTTCCTGCTCACCAACAGCCAGTGAAATGGTTCTCCAGTTACATACGGCGTGGTAACCTAACCAGCTGTAATGGTTTGACCAGACACTGGTGTTTAGCAATGCCTGCCAACTGCGTGGCTACCTGCTGTGCTGCCACAGGCAAGTGCTTACGCAATTCACCTCTGCTCTCGGGCTTGTCCTTTTGGTCTGGAACACAAACGCATGAGAAGGTACAAAGCCTCAGCACCGGCAGTGCTGCCTGCGGGAAGTCACTCATTTGTGAGGAAGCACACGGACATGCACACAGTTCTGGAAGAGGAACACAAGCCTTGACCAACCTGCACATGGCTTAAGACTCAGATCTTTGGCAGAATTTACGTCGAGTGAACATAGCAGTGGATGAATAGAACTAATAAAACATATAGCACTGCCTTAGGATAGTCAGCCAGACATACCAAATAAGGGCAGAAGGGACACGAGTGAACTCCATATCTTCTTTTTTTTTTTTAATACAAGAAGTTCAAATACTACTCAAGGCCACCTTTTATTTCTTTATGAAAAATAAATCAAAACACCACCCACCTCGAGCTTCTAGTCATCATCAAAGGTAAGAGAGGAAATAAAAAATAAAACGGAATTATGAATATTCCAGAAACTTAACTAGAGCAAGTGCATCTGGAAATGGGATGGGCAGAGAGGGAGAATTCTTTTTCTGATTAGTGGCCTATCTCCAGTGACCGCCTGAAAATCAGGCCTCTCCGAATTGTCTCATGCTGAATATTGCACATCACTACTTCAAAAATCTTGACCTAAAAACCAAATGTGTATCTTTAAATAATTAATAGCATTCTCTAAATGGAATTTTCCAGCCCCAAATAAGATGTTCAGCCGAGTTCCCCTGAGAAGAGGTATTTATAATGGAAACGTTGACACAAGTGAAACGATGATGCACTGAGTAGCATTAAAGCTTAGCACACGCTTAGTCATCTCATTCTTCTTATCGAATTGGACCTGGTCCCACAAAACTATCATGGCACTTTGCTTGTTTGCTTGGCCTCAATTTAAACACCTCTACAGCTTACAAAAACATATTGCCAGGTCCAAGTGCTTTCAAAGTGTAACATTAATAAACCCCACAACTTGGTATGTACACAAAGAGCAAAGGCTGCATCCAGCAAAAAGAGCTGTCTTCTGGTTGCCTCTGCTGTAACTTTGGTTCAGGGATCTGGGAATCTTCCTTCTGAACTATTATGCCCAAATGACTTCAGAAGCAAGGCAAGACCCCTCAGCCTGGCCACCATCTGATCTGCTTTGTCCCTTATATGTTGTCTCATGTGTGCATTTCCAAAAGAAGTTACACTATCTTTTTGGTAAATGACCTTTATATATTTAGGGTCAAAACCTGCCTTTTGCCATATATATATATATATATATATATATATATACACACATATGCATATATATAAATACACACACACACAAACACACATATATTTTTACAGTATCAAAAGCAGCACAAACTATGTTTTTGAAGGCCTTAAGAGGACAGACCCAAATCTGGACAGCATCATCACTTTTTCTCCAGCCCTATAAATGTCTCAGTAGGATTTGTCCTCCCTACATGTTGGAACATGGGTAACCTGGACTTTTACTAATTGAGGTTGCTTTTGAAACTGGATGTCTTACCTAAATTTTATGCTATCTGGGACAAAGCTGGACTAGAAAGTCCCTGAAAATACATACGACAAGCCATAAAAGACATAAACCTACTTTTAAGAAAGACCAAATGGGAAGCACAATAAAGAACCATGAAAAGATCCAGAGACAAGAAAACTACAGGCAATAGCTGAAAAAATTAAAATTACTTGTTGTAAGATACAGAGATATGTATAAGTGAAACATCTGTATCTTTGCAAGCAACAGGATTTTTTCATTGATTTCCATGAGTTCAGAAGCTCATTCTCTGAATTTCGCCATGACTTAGACACATGTGAAGAGAAGTTATGGAGCTGGTAATAAAATTCAGACAGCAGAAGAGAGAAAATTTCCACCAAAAAAATTACAATTTTTTTAGCCAAAAATCAAAATACTCTAACCCAAACTATTAACAGCATATATACTCCCTGCAGTCAGGAACCAGAGGAGATTCCACCTTACACTAGCCATACTCCTTCATTAAAACATATAACAACTCCCTCCCAGATTCATAAACCTGCTCTCAAATATGGGCTCAGGCTTTTGGGTCAGACTACATTTTCCATGACACAGAGTGGTTTCCTTTTGTTGACAAGAATAAGCACATCCTGAGAAAACCACTGATTCATTCATCACATCTGAGATTAAATGGTTTCAACGGAGATATAAATGAAATATTTCCCCTCAATAACTTAAAATTCTTCCATGGATATAAAAGTAGGTGGCTGTCTAGTCATCCTTCATCCCAGCCATTCCCTTCACATTAGACTATACGCAAAAATCTCCTACTAGCTCAAATGGGAATGGGAGAAAGTGTATCAAAAATACATTTAATGTTTCTTTCAGGAAAACACTGTCCTTTTCAATCACAATGTTTGGCATTTCAAAGCCTAAAAGCACAGACTCACCCACTCTGATAGAGGCCAGAGTTAAGTTATTGCCTGAAAAAACATTGGTTTACAATAATACATTTGTCTAATCTAATACATTGTACCAGCAACTCTTTAAGGTTTATCACACTGGCTGCACATAAGAAATTCCTTGAGCATCAGAGAAATGGTGAAATATGAATCAGGAAACTTCCACATCAGCATCATCTTGAATAACAAAATACATGTCATATTTCCCAGCAGTATTCTGAAGCCAGTCAATAACGGGGGAAAAAAACAAACACATTTTTAACTTCATAACATCAGTCTTTAATATAACATTTAAATTATATTAGTGACGCATGCTGCAGATAAGTAAATAAATAAGCAAAAGATTAAAAAAGCACAGCCAGACAGGTTTTATCATGACGTAAGACAGTAATGTTTTATTCATCCTATGAGAAAGAGAGAGGAGTCTGCAGCTACCCAGGGAGAGCTGTTTCAGATGCATGGGGAAGGGGAAGGATAGGACACAGCTCGGTTATGCTGTTAAGCAGCCGCGACGAAGGTGGGGGACTGGAAGTGGAAATAGCATTTCCCCCTAAATGTTCAGGTGGCTTCACTGAATGTTTATTAATCAGGGCAAGAGCTATTTATTTCAGACAGAAGGAGAGACTGTTTTGCTCTGTCAAAAGCAAAATAAGGGACTCAGGACACTGCAGGCTGCTGTTTCTGCCCGATGGCAGGTGCCTGGTGCCCCTAAGCTGTGCTACTAGTCAGACCAAGAGGGATCAATGGGGCAGCACTGGGACCAGCTGCCTTTCAATCTTGTTGGACTATCTGCTTTCTAAGATGCTTCTCTTGTTATTTGGCCATAGCAGGTGGAGCAGGATCTAAGCATAGCCTGTAATGGATCCTTAACAGTGACATTGTCTTTGATACAACTGTCCCGCAGGCTCTGGGGTAAGAGAGTTGGATTTTCCCCACCATTCACTCCACAGAAAACTGGTACTACAGGGAGAGCATGCATCCTTTCCCATACCATTTATTTTTACAGAGTCATTTGCCCTTACATTCTCCAAAATACAGATGTATCTTTCAAACCAAGGGAAAATTAAGGCATTTCCTTGGTTTGTAACAAGGGCCTGAGTAGATGTGAGACCAACACCCTACAACCAGACCACTGAAGCCATGGCTGGTGTTTGCTACACCATTTGCATGTTTGTGGGTGACCATTACATACATTCCCTGTGAGAAATTTTAGAAGCAGAGCACACTGGGGAGGCAGAAGGCATCACAACTTCTCTGAGGTAACATAATTTCAGAAATGATGGGCAACAAAACCTCCCACTGGACTCAAGAGCAGCTGCTAAGTCTCAGCACTTCTGAGAGGCAGGCCATGCTGCAAAAGCAGTCATGAACCTTTGAAGATTCCAACATCCGAAGTCATAAGCTGAAAAATGTAGATAGCAACAATAAAAAGAAATAAACAAGAAAATCTTTACTGTGAAGGACTGGTAATAGAACGAGGAGCTCATTTCTGAATACAGCATCAACTAATCTCTCTTGTGAATCAGAAACAATAGTATCTGTAAGGTGCAGAAAAAACACCTGTTTCCAATGACTTTATGTTCCACCTCACTGACGCTCCATTTTGTTTACACTAGCCACATACACATGTAATTGCTTGTGGGAACTTATCAGTACAATTTAAAACAAAAAAAAGGAAAAGAACTGGCAGGGAAAAAAGCAAATTGTCATGTTGCCTTCCAGACATATCTACAATTCATATTCATAACCTCCCTGCCTGAGCAGTCCAAGAACAAGTTCTAACAATAGGAGGCCATGCACTTTTACAGGAGTTCTACAAAAACATGAACTTTATACCAACTGCTACAACACCTAAGCAGTACTTCAGAGTTTCCTGTGGTACCTCAGATGCAGAGAAGAAAGAAGTCGGTCAAAGCCCTACTTCCTCCAGGGTTGGCGGATTCTGGCTTCATGTATCACCAGCAGGAACCAGGCAACTTACGCAGTTGTCCAGACATTATGTACCTATCTCTTTTCTCATGCTCAAAAGACAGAGCCTTCTGAGTCACTCCTCACACAGAAGCTATTCCATATCTATGGCAACACTTTCATACTTGCTTCCCTTCTCTGAACCTTGTCCAGCTTTAATGTACCCTTTAGAAATGAGGGGAACATCACACAGCAAGCAAAGTGTGTGTGTGATTCATAGATCTATACAGTGACATAGTGACATTTTCAATTTTACTTTCTATTCCTTTCCCAATCGCTGCAAACATTTGATTTGCCTCTTCAACTGCTGCTGAGATACAGGTATCCCCAAATGAGTGTCGTGGAAAGTTTTATTCTATGTCACTCTTAATAGAGTTCACCACAGGCAGCTGCAGAAGCATATTTTTATTTTAAAAGGGATGTTTCCAGACAGATATTCTCCAACCTCTCTTTGGCTTTGAGCATAAGGTGACAATAAACACACTAATTAGAGCATTCTAAGAGCAACAAAATATTGGATCACCTTCTGCTCTCTAGCCCTGGCATAAATTAAAACTTTTGAGGACAGAGGGGTGGTATGAATAGGGAGCTTTAACTTGCACCACTACCAGAAAGGAAAGCAAAAAAAATAAGGTGCAGTGGGGCTTCATTCTGTGTTTGTCCTGTCCTTTTCCCTTCTCTGTACCCATATCCCCAGTCCCTTACTTTGGACAGCAGAGCTGGGCACAGGACACTGGTACCCCAGGCAGGGCAGAGCAGAAATGAGGCACAAAGAGGCAGCGTGGTCATGGTGGCACTCCCCAGCCAGGCTGAGCTGGCTCTGCCCCTGATGCTTCAGATCTGGCTTTGAACTCCTTGAAAACAAAAATGAAAAATGCTCACACTACTATTCCCCAGTTCCCTGAGTGTGCTCTCCTGTGTGAAGCGTTGCAGAGCACACTACAATCTATCAGCAGTATCACAGGGAAGACTCCATGTGGGTGCACAGCTAACTGCCAGTGCTTTTACACCACTTACAGTGCTGTCATCCCCCAAGAGTCACAGGCATCAAGGTATGTGACAATTTCCAGACAAGCCAATGCATTTCATTTACAACCTTCATTTACAACCTTCTTGTCTCAGTACAGTGTGGATTTTGCTCCCTGCAGCTGAGGGATATGATAGAGTAATGATCAGTGCATGCTAAAATTTGGCAACGCAGAGGAAACCTAATAAAGGAAATAAAGAAGCATTTGACAGGAAAAAAATCAGCTATCTGCTGAAGCATTTCCCCTCAGTTCATGTAGGAGCCAAAAGCAAGAGAGACAGACGCAGAGAAGAAGCACTCTTGGGTGATTAAGTCTAGGAAGTGAGTGCTGAGAGCAGCACCAATAGGATAATTTGAGAAACTTCTCATTTTGTCTGATTTCAGCAAATTAATGAATCTTTTGCAGAAATTGTTCTGTTTTTCCAAAGCAGTCATAGCTGACAATTTCCCTTCAAAAACCTAGTTTGCTAGCAAATTTCTGACAGCCTCTACACTCTCCACTGTTTGGGAGATCAGGCTTTGGGACCCTAACATTTCCAGAGCAAAAAGCCATGCAGACTGTCCTCTGTTCCCAGGACACCAGAGGATGCAGTGCCAGAAAAGAACAAGAGGCAGACAAATGGTCTCTGATGGTCCAATAGCACACCCTGATCAGATTTACTTCCCTCTGAAGGGAATTCAGAAGAAAAAGAAAAAAACCTTCTTTCTGCTCAAAAACTCCTGCCTTCTGCACATGCACCTTAGACCTCAGTGACATTAAATCTTTCCGCTTGGTTCTGGCGACAGGAGCCAGGCTCTGATCCACACTGCAGGCACATCGCCTATTCCCTCCGTGTGCTGTGCTCCTCATCTGCAAGGCAGGCAAGATGCATCACAGACAGACTACAAATTTAAGGGCTGGTGTTCACAGCAGTGGAAAGACCAGTGCATTACTATTAATATTCTTCAGAGATCCTTTGTCCACCTAGCAGCTGAACATGACCAGATTCCCAATGACCTTATTTTCATTTATGCTGGGGTCCCTTACACAATGCAGAGGCACAGATGGACCATAAAGCAGGAATAGATCATATTAATTGCTGCTCAGAGTCCCTTTAAACCACACAGAGTGACAGAAAGGGGCTTTTCTGTAAAGGAGAACCTGGTCCATCAGTCTTGTTAATGCCCATAAGCAGGTGATAACAAGCTGCAGTGCACTTTACAGATGGCTAGCAGCACATAATACAGAGTAACACACTGTAAATAGAGCCACTACCTTGTGAAGCCATCACATGCTGTAAATTGTCAGAGGAACAATGCTTTTAGCAGTGAACTTCAACATGGGGTTTAAGTTATGTACCAGCTCTGGGCTTTCACATAGGAAATTGTTCCTAACAAATGCAAGTGTGACAGACTTAACTGAGCAGTCAGATCAGATGGCAAATATAAGAAAAATGTGTTATTTACCCTGTTTTAAAATGATTTTAGTAATCATTTTGCTATGCTCTAGTCCTTCAGCTTTTAGTCTGTTCTGGGCATGAATGTGATCACAATAAAGAGACATTATTCAGCAACAGAGAACCCCAATATGGTTTTCTCTGCCTCTATGTCCCAACTCCTGATGGTTTTTGCCTGGGATCTGATCCAGATGAGGCCATCAGATCCAGTGTCTTCTACTTTTCTTCATATCTTTCAAGCTAGGATTGCATTCCTATTATGCAAAGAGAAGTCTGAGCAAAAATATTTTAAGGATACCCCAGCACTAAAGTCCCATGCACACATACAAAGAGGTACCAACAGCAGTCCTGGTGCATCAGTGGACTCTCCCTTAAATGCAATCCATTCCAACCTGACATGACAAAGCACTGTGGTTTCTGATGGTCCATGAATAGTAAACACTTTAGAAATATTTAGAAATACTTCAACCACCTCAGGTTAACCAGCTATTTCAGGTTTATCTTGAGCAATAACACAACTTCAGCAGAAAAAAGCCAAGTGTAAACATAATCAGAGACATAAACCAGTCAGACCGGATGGGGAAAAAGGGCCCATCTTGCATATTCTCTAAAGGTGTTGTTGGTATCTTCAGCAAATACCAGTGCAGCTTTTTATGCCTCTGTGTATTCTCCCCTTTGGCTCAGTTATAATTCCTCCTTTCACAAGTAAAACTTCTCTGTTGCCATAGCAGAAAGTGACCTTCAAAAATCAACCATGACAAGTTTTTACGGTAACAGGACCTTTATTTTATGAGCTTAAATGAATCAGTTAATCTTGTCTACTGTGTAGACATGTTTGTGCTCCAAAGCTGTTATTGCCTGCAGTGAGATTTGTTAAGGCTCCAGGATTTGGGTTCAAAGCTCATGAAAAGGGCATCCTCAATTTGAAAAGCCTCTTAACTGATTAATCTCACTATAAATGACAAGAAGTATTTTATATTGTTTGCTTATTGGAAACCCTCTGCCCATGAGTTCTCACCATACCATAGAGTAACATTTGCTCGGAAGACCTTCTCCATGTGTATGCACTTAAAGACCCTTCTCCTGTAATCTCAGCCTTTCCTTTGGCAGTCTCTGGTATATGAAGACACAAAGCAAGTTTGTCTTTAAAAAACAGTGACACGCCAACCAAAGCAATAGAGACTGGACTTGCGTGATGTAATGAGAAGTGGTCTGCAGGTAGTCCCTAAAAACACAATCACAGAATCATTTAGGTTGGAAAAAACCTCTGAGATCATCCAGTCCAGCCTTTGACTCACTATCACATTGCCAACTAGACCATGGCACAAAGTACCATGTCTAGTCCTTTCATGAATACCTTCAGGGATGGTGACCACCACCTCCCTGGTCAGCCCATTCCAATGCTTAACAACCACTTCCGTGAAGAAATTTTTCCTGATGTCCAATCTGAAACTTTCATGGCACATCTTGAGGCCAAATTTCCTTCTGTCCTGTCACTTGTTACCTAGAAGAAGACATCGACCCCCACCTCGCTACAACCTTCTCTCAGGTAGTTGTAGAGAGCAATGAGGTCTCCCCTGAGACTCCCCTTCTCCAGGCTAAACAATCCCAGCTCCCTCAGCCTCTCCTCATAGGACTTGTGCTCCAGACCCTTCAGCCTCGTTGCCCTTCTCTGGACATGCTCCAGCCCCTCAGTGTTCTCTCCGAAATGAGGGGCTCAGAACTGGACACAGCACTCAAGGTGTGGCCTCACCAATGCCAAGTACAGGGGAAGAATCACTTCCCTGGTCCTGTTGGCCACAGTATTCCTGGTACATGACAGGATGCCATTGGCCTTCTCAGCCACCTGGGCACACGCTGGCTCAGGTTCCGCTGCTGCTGACCAGCATCCCCAGGCCACTCTGCCCCCAGCCTGTAGCACTGCCTGGGGTTGTTGTGACCCAAGTGCAGGACCTGGCACTTGACCTTGTTAAACCTCATACCATTGGCCTTGGCCCATCAAGGCAGATCCCTCCACAGAGTCTTCCCACCCTCCAAGCAGATCAACACTTCCACCCAATGTGGTGCTGTCCATGAACTTACTGAGGGTACATTCAATCCCCTCATCCAGATCATCAATAATTATGGGTCACATTTAAATACAACAGCAATGATAAAAGAGTGCTGTGGTTCTCGGGAAACTTCTGATGGTGAACAAAGGCCCACTGACCTGCAAAAAAATGTGACCTGAGAAAACACCTAGCCAAACTGGACTTTCTTACTTTGACTAATATAAGACTTCACTGAAATTGAAAGGCAAATGTTGACATGATCTTCACATTTCATTCCCATGTGTGAAACCTGGAAACAGAGGAGGGTTGACATGACTAGTCCTTCAAGAAAAAAAGAAAAACTTCTGATCTTCTTAGAGTGAAATCAGGTTGACAAACAAGTCATGGAATCCTGAATCTGTGAAGTAGTAATGTATAATTTTCAGAAGTTACTTTGCCTTTTGTAATTGTAAATCCTGTTGATTTTTAGTGAGAATTATCATCACATTTTCATAAGCACTTAAGAGTCTGTGTACCATTTTCAGAAGTCAAACTATTATGAGCTTAAAATGATGTGCATTGAAGTAAGTCCATAAAACTAAGTTCCTTTACTGCTGCTGGGAATGGAGCTAAAGGATCCTAAGCCATCTCAATAGCTGTGGAAAAAACTATACAAGAACCTATCATGCTAATGAACTCAACTACTTGAAATATTTTGTTCTCCTAATTGCCCTGTATAAATCTGACCACACTGGCCAGGTCTTCACAAAGAAATTAACTTAGAAATCAGAATGTCAGAAGACAAATATTCTTAAAAACCTGACCCTCTCTTTTCCAGCTCCATCTCACCATGCTGATCTATTAGCTCCATACATCATCCTGGCACTGCTCTCCTAGTGATGGCTTACAAAGCATTTGGCAGCAGCAGAAAGAACCCCTAGGGAAGATATTTTCTTCTGATATAATTATTTTTCAATCTTATAGATGAAGTGTTTAATTAAAACAGAAGAACACAGCTTGGAGAACCATGAGAGAACAACATGCCTTAAATCTTGGTCCATACTCTCATAGGCTCACAGAACTGAGATGTGTCAAGCTGATGATAAAAAATGAAGACAATGAAGACACAGTTCACCCTATGAAATGTTTTCCCAGATTTCACCATGAACAAAATCTAATACATGCCATGTATTTGCAATTCCCATTTAAGCTGTCTACTCAGCAGTAGTCAAAGGGAAACTGAGGTGTACAACTGAGCAGACTGCACAAATTGTGTGAACAACTGAAACACCATGAGCAGCAGCCCCTCCCCCAGCCACAGACATGTCCAAACTGAGCTTTTCTGACACTCCAGAGTACATCAGTGACCAGGCTGATTTGCTGGCAATCAGTTAATAAAGTTAAAAATATCTTAAGCCATAGCTTCAGATTAAAATGTGCTCTTGCCTTGCACTAGCCCTTCAGCTGTTCTGATAAGATAGCAAGTTGGGTCAAAGTATAAATATGCAATAATGAAAGTTGTTGATAATAAGAATACTTTAATTTTCAGCCCTACAAAACAGTGCTTCTGGTTCACATGCTGGAAAAAAAAATCTTCTGAAGCGGACACAGCTATAACATGTATCTTGTTTAAATCTGGGAATTAAAAGCTTTCTAGTTATCAGTACAGTAAGCAGCACTGCTTCCCAAGCAGTTTTTGATTGCTGCATTTCTCTACATCATGATTTTTCCCAACCTGATTAACCAATGAAATTGATCTTATCAAGAGATCAAAACAACACTGTGAAAAAAGTGGCCATGCTGAAAGAAACCTTGTATTTCAGAGCATACTTGGAAGAAAAAACACCCATACTTAGACAGCTCTCCAGGGGCAGGGACGAGAAATATTCTCTGAACCAATTCACCACACAGATGATAAAAATAAAACAGGTTTTCGCTGGACTCGTCACTTTAGCCCTAGCTTGGATTAAATCCATTTAATAGTAGGACACGTCACCAAAAAAAAAAAAATCAGAACATTGCTATTCATTATAGTTCTGTTTTAAGAGATGCAGATTTAAAATCTAGAGCCTTTTTAAAAGCACCAGTCGCTCTTGACTTACTTGGCAGTTTCTGTCCCTTTTTTACCCATTGTTTTGAGTCTTCTTTAACATCAAGCTTGACTGTTTTTCTTTTAAAATTAACATTTCCTAATTTTCTTAAATATTGACTGTTTATTTTCATAAATATGTGCACAGCTGTAGACTCTCAAATTCCTAACTAGATGCCTACAGAAGGACAGGTTTTTAAAGAGCAAACTATTTGGCAGCACAACTGCTACAAGAACCCAATTGTTGTCAATGCCACTTTTTAAATCTTAATCTGTGGCGAGATTTTACAGAAGAGCTCGACGTACCACTAAGCATGCAAAATAATTCAGCTCTTACTAGCCATCTCCTTGTCACTTCTTAAAGTAATTTGTCTGTAATTCATGTAAATCCATTTAATTACAGAATCAGTCAAATAAATGTAACGACGTATCGACAATGGGGAATTTCAAATAGCTCTATTTCTGTTGATAAATCTATACAAACCTCACCAATCAATCTGGAAGGCACAAGTATGGACAGGCTGGAAATTCATCCATGTTTGGACTACAAAATTATGGTCTAAGTGGCAGCAAAAGAAAGATTGTAATCACAGCATCCTTTATTGTTTGACCCCACAATAACAGAAACTGGGGAGGTAGGAAACCTCACAAGGCACAGATATGTTACAAAGCTTCAATCTTTTTTGGGCATTTTAGTTGCAGCTTGGATTAGTGCCTTCACCAATCTCTCTGTGAACTAGCAAACTGTTATATCTCAAGGATGCAAAAGCATCACTGTAGCCCCTTTTTAAATTTCAATTATACATCCAAGAGTAGGCTACTATAATTCTTCATTAATGTAGGATGTACAGGGTCATCACCATTTCAAACAGTATCAGAAGCTGAGCCTGTTAAAAATACACATTTTATCAAGGGCTTTTTTTCTTTACACCTGAGAATAGTGCGCAGAGTCCCTCTACATTAGCTAATCCTCCAGGTTCTCATTTAAATAACTTCATTAACTTTATCTAGAAATTAGACTGGGTAATACCAAGTCATCACACTGAATCCAAACAAACATGAGGCATTAAAAATAAAGTTATCAATTATTACCTAGCCATGTTGGATTGCATCAGGCACATATCTAGATAATATTATCAGATTTATCTGATCCCTCCCCTTGATAAATTTTCCATCACAACTTCAAGCTAATCAAGCTAGATTCTCAACACATAAAGAATTTAATAATCCATAAAGAAAGATGTATTATTTCTAGACTGATATTAACTCCCTATTTGAAAAAGACAATAATTACTTGAGTGAGAGTACAGATGATTTATGGACAGAGACTGAGCTACTACCGGCTTTGTAATTAGAAATCTTCTTCTTTCTTAGACTACTGATATTTCTAATTAAGAAAATATCTTGGTGGGCAGAGAACACAATCTTGTTCCTACCTCCTGTAGCTAAAACTACAGCAATCTCTTCCCCATTATCTTTAACCTCTAGTGCTGAAAGAGCTTGGCCTTGAGCTTGGCCTTGGCCTGATTACTTAGGCCAACATGAGCAGCGACAGTGTGAACAGGCATCCTAGATAAGGAGTGAGAGAGAAGCAGATCTCTGCAAATCAAATACGCCTGAGAAGTCATGGTACAGAAGACGAAGTGTTCTGTATGTGTTGGTATTGTGAAACTTCAGTGTACTAAGCACCAATCTAAGTATTAAGTGTGCAGTATGTATCTCAAAAATACTGTCTCGTCACAAGAACCAGGAAAGAAGTACTTCCATTCACCTGCATGTCAGGAGACATTTGCACCACCCCTTTTTCAGTAAGTGGGTGACTTCCAGCACACCAGTTCTATTTATGCTCCCATCTACTTATATTCTCCAGAGAATGAAAACAAAGACATTATCAGCTGGATTTACAAAAATAATTTACAACTATGAAATGTTCTACAGAGGTTTAGTTAGAACATTGATCCTTCATCATTGCTGCTGTTGTGTGAAGGCAGATTGAGATTATATATGCAATCAAGACAGAATGCTTACATAAAAATTACTGTATCTGATGGACATTCCCATTTGGGATCTTGGATAGGACCAGGAAACAGAAATATCTAAGCATTGAAATTGGATGCATATTTAATACCATCCTTCAAAGCTTCTCAGTGTTCTGGAGTGGGAATAATCCTGTGCCCCCATTTAGGCCTATTTGAAGGGATGACATTTCAGTGATTGTAGATTTCAACTTGCCATTATAGAGTGTATTTGCATTACCTTAGCACACAAGGTTTTGGCTAAAAATGTCCTTGCAGCTTTCCCTCTCAGTTATTCACTTTTTGGTTGTACCCTATCAAAGTAGTTTATATTATCCTTCCTTCCCTAACCAGTTTCAAAGGTAGAAAACACTATTTGTAGTGTTTATTGAACCAGGTTTATATGATAACTTCAGGATAATAGACTGAGAGACTCATTTTCAGCTGCAGTGCAGGAAGCTGCTGAGGGCAGACAGGGATGGGCAGCACCATTTACTCTCCAGTACCTACTGTCAATCAATTCACTTTTGCCCCTTTTCTTTCATACTTCTTGCTGCTTAGTTGGATGGTACAGTGTAAACACAACTCTCATTCACTGGAAAATTCTTTTCCATGACATCTTTCCAGACAGTTCAAAACACTCAATCAGTTGGATGAGTTCCTTAATGAATTTCAGCCACTCTGGGTATTATGATCACTTATCCTCCAAACTATCTTTGCAGAGGAGAGGTCTCACATGAGAGGAGCCCTCACTGTGCTCCACACCAAAATCCTCGCACTGGGACCTAGTCCCTACACCAAGGAGCATAAAGTCTAAATAAAGGGTGAGATGCACAAGCGAGCTAGGAAGCAATTTGCCACGCAGCCAGTGTGCAGCAGAGCCAGGGCCCAAACTCAGCTCTCCAGAGCTTCAATCCCAGCTTCTAACCACTTCCTCATTTAAGCCATTCCTTTTGAAATGGAGCCCACCACATTTTTTTCCACATCGCAATTTAAATTTCAAATCCTTTGCTGCATTTCATTTAAAATAGTCCAGTTTAGTTAGCATTTCCAAGCCATACTTGAACACATATGCAATTAGCAACTCTTTCATCTCAGTGTGATAGCACAGGCTGCGTTTTAAATACAAAGAAAGACCCATAAAAACATGTAGAAAGATAGCTCTGCTTCTCACTCACTCGTTTCAGACACAATAGTTCCTGCAGGTAGTGTATAATAAAGACAACTCTGTTTCTTGCCACAGTGACATTTGAGTCATATGGATACACAAAACAGCACTGAAGATTGTGGGTGCATACAGGCAGAACTGAGAGCAAACTAAGAAAGGCAGTTTGGGGGTTCATAAAATGTCATGGAGTTTTTTCGTATCTCCATGCTGCCCTTTTGCCCTTTCTATGCTTTTCATATCCTGAAAGTAAGTAGTACTCTGATAAAGTCAGTGGTACCACTTCCATTGACTTAACCATGCCAGAAGTTAATTTCCTGAAATACTGTAAGAAAATCTTCTCTTACAGTATATCTTCCTTGACCAGAGAAATACTAACAATCTACAAAATTTGTTCCAGTGGGAACCAAGGACAAAAATCTTTCCATCTCCCTGATTTTCATACACTTCCAGCTTCACTCTGTAATTACAGTCATCCTTCAAAACAAACCAGTCCTTTCTTTCCATACTCTGTTTTTCACCATCATCAAAAACAATGTAATTATTTAGACTGATGGACTAGTATCAGAAGAAGAGTGATTTGATTACATATAAAAGGGATATTTGGCAGTATTTTTAGCACTTTAATGTTTTTTTCATAAACTAATATAATAGATTAAAAAAAAAAACCCACCCTGAATTTCTTTGCTTTCTGCTGCACAAGGGTTGTTTTCTCTTAGCAAGCCAGTATGAAATACAAAAGACTAATCCAAGATGATGGCCCCAATGAAAGAAACACAGTGAGTCATTTCTTCTAAATTAAAATCATTCTCCATTTACCAGACCATCTACCTGGGACACCCACTATCATTTTTCTTCCCCTTGAGACACAGGATACAGAAAAAGTGAGGCAGAATGATGCTACCCCTGAATCAGGAGGAAAACTGGCTTCCATAGCTTCTGTGGTATTTTTAATCCAAGATTCTCAGACTACTCCAATTATTAAATATACTCAACTTCCACTTACAAATACACTGCTTCTACTGTTTGTACCTCATTAAAAAATAAAATAAAGACAAATTACTATCCTAAGTACACAGAATAACAAGTTACTGGTAGGGTCCAGCAATAATAAGGCTGGCACTTCCAAATACTCTCTCAGAGTTGATTAAATTCTCTCAACACAGAGTACAACAGACCATCTATAAAAAAGGTATAGTCTGGGATACGTCATTATAATCAGTTAGATTACTATTTATTCTTATCAGAGCTTTGGAATTGTTGGCATCTTGCCTACAAGGATCATAAGGAACTATTTGATTAGAGTCTAAAGCTGATCCATGTAATCACAATTAAGGTGATATCTATTGCATAACTATAGAACAGTTTGTATCTTCAACAATGATACTGAATTTTGGTCTAATTTAGAAATCCAGCACACAGAGACACGTTTTGACCTGAAGTTTCACATAATGCACACTGGGTGCTTACTTTTGGCTTGCTTTGTCACGTGCCATGCACAGTGCCTGGCAGAACTGTGCAGCTGACCCTGCAAAGCAGCGCCCAGATTAAGGTTCTCTGGGGGAAAAAAAAAAAATCGACCAAAAAGAAAAAAGAAAGAAAAAACCAAACCAACAAACAAAAACAAACAAACAAAAAAATCCACCTACCAAACAACCATGACTATAGAACCAAAGAGATCGGCAGAATCACTTGGCTCTTGCACAGGCCGCCTATCAGCAGGAGAAAGTCTCATTCTCTTCTTTGCCTCACCACCCCTTTACTACAGTGAGCTTTGGGATAGGGTTGAATGTCTCCTACCTGTTCAGGAACAGCAGGTGCTTCCCCTTTTCTGCTTTTTTTGACCAAAACAAAACACAAAACTGGCCGTTCCTATGTGCCTGTGTTGCCCGTTGAGGTTCTTTTGTAGGATACCTACAGAAAACAAGTTTAGAAAGAGTAATCAAGGGCAGTCTTATGCATTTGCTGACCCATTCCAATAGCAAGAGCACCCATAACTTTCACCTCAGGAATTCATTTACCCTGTTCTTAAAAACCTGTATGTAAGTTGCTTACGTAGCCCTGCTGTTAGAAAGCTTTTCCCACTAACACATTTTTCCTCCCGTGGGGTTTAAGCCCACCCCTTCTTGTGCTATCTGTCCCACGCACAGAGCACACCTCCTTCTCTGAGGCAGCCACTTCACTGTATTTGATAAACTCTCACAGCTATCTTGTCTCTGGATCAAACAGACTAATCCTTCCAAGCTTTCCTCACTGCCTGTGCTCTCCGGAGCTCCCTCCAAGCCTCTGTGTGGGGCCCAAAACAAGACAAAATGCTCCAGCTGCAGATGTACCAGTGCCAACCACAGCACGGAGGTTGTTTCTGGTGGTTTTGCAGGCTGTGGTCTTGTT
This sequence comes from Sclerurus mexicanus, assembly GCA_013396755.1. NCBI lineage: Eukaryota > Metazoa > Chordata > Aves > Passeriformes > Furnariidae > Sclerurus > Sclerurus mexicanus. The sequence continues at coordinate 2,443,079 of VWZF01007212.1, read as the reverse complement.
TATGTTACCTCGCACCACTAGGATGCCTCAGCTGCTGGTCAGTTTGTTATTCCCCATAGCCCCACATCCCTCTTTGAGAGACTGCCTTAATCTCACACGTAATTTATACCTTGTCATAGGACTCCGTGCCTGTCCTTGAACTGAATCCCACTTAATTCAAATGAGTTCTTCTAATTGTCAAGATTCCTTTGAATGCTAATCCTTTCATCCAAACGCTTGCAGCCTTTCCAGCTGAGCATGGCCTAGAAAAGCAACACACACGTTTTCTAGTTCCTTGCACCAATTACTGCTCTTTCAACTCACAGGCACTAGACCCACCACACCTTCCCAAGGAATCCCACACATTGAGTCGCCCCTGTTTGACAGAAATTCACAGGTAGTTCCTTTTCAAGACTCTCCCCACAGCAGTACTCTCCTTTTGTGAGTATTTAGGACAATCTCATTCAAAATAGTTCCAAGAAGCTCTCTTAAGGTGAAGATACAATTTACCACTTCTTTATTGAAACGGTCTGCTGTCCTAATGAAAGAAATTAAGGTTGTTGTTGTGGACTGACACATTTGGCTGCATTAACACCTCATTGTATTCAAGACAATGTTTTAAACTTTTCATTCCACGGTTCTTCTGAAAACTGAAGATCTCTGCTTTTCCCTCCACCCCACTGCTTCCATTTTCAAAGCTATTGCAAATGCTGGCCCTCTCTGGAACCTCAGCCATCCTTCACTAGCTCTGAGAAGTAATTCCGGATGGATTTTAACCGAGTTAGCCATTCTCCTTTCAACATTTCCACCGCCCCAACCTGTTATTTGCCTATTTTAACCTGAGCTGTTATCCATTCTCACCAAGGCTAGCTGCAGCACCTGCCTGATCATTGCTAAGGATTTTTTTAAAATCCAAGGAAAAAAAGAACCCTCCTCAAAAACATTAAATGGTTCTCCCTGATATCAGCTTGTTGTTCAGACAGAAGCTTTATTCTGATTTGCTAGCCCGCAATAGAGAATGTCCTGCTGGCCCAGCTCCCAGCACACTGTAAGCTCCCTAACCTGCCTCCTCCTCCCTCGCCTCCTCCACCTGCACGCTGCTTCCTTTCGGAGCATCCTTCAGCCATGTGATTTATCCCACTCAATCTGTTATGGCTAATTAAGCCATCTTTTTGAATGCACATAAAAATGCTCAGGTCCTCCTGCTAGAGGCGGATTCCTTTTTTGAGAGAGAAAAAAAAATTGCTTCTAGAACAAAAACCTCTAAACATGACATCTACTTCAGGAGTCTAAAGTAGGATTTTTAGGAGAGGGAACCTAATTCACCTGTTTTAATTCACCTCAAGCATAGCATAGGTGAATTCAGTCCTCCTACTGCTTCACTCCTGATTAAACTCAATGAAATCTCCTATAAAACAGTACATAAACTGCTTTCTTCCTTGTTATGTTTCCTTATCTGTAGTGTTTAAGTCATTTATATTATTTTCTTCACTAATGAGCAGATTTGTCAAAATTACTTTCACAAGTAATTTTAATTAGAAAAACAATCTTTTTTTCAATTAAATGATTGTCTCCACTCCATTTTAGCCCTAAAAATGTGAGAAGCAAAGGATTTAAAAGCCTCATTCTAATAAGTATCTGATGTAACCCACAATCATGACACCACTGGTCAAAAAATAAAATTCTTGAGATAATCTAGGTAAACAGCCATGAAATTTTAAAGGCAAAAAGAGCTAAAGAAGTTAAATACCTGGCCGTTTGGTGTAATTACCTTTGCCCTCCTTTTCTGCAGTATTTAATCTTATTTTAAATAAACTCCTCCTTATGTGCGTTTATACCTGGCTGTCAGCTTTCCGGAGCACTCACCCAGAAGAGTACACAAGGACTGCTGTAGTTACTAAGCCTTAGGTATAAGCCATTAGTAGCAGGTTCCTTTGAAAAAGAAAAAGGTGTTGCTCATCTCAGAGGGAGGATGGCCCTTAGTTCCCCTGGTGTCCCCTAAACAAGACAACCCGTGAGGTTTGCTGTCTTCTCAGAGGAGACACGGGGAGACAAGCACACCTCAAAAGACCACCAAGGTCTCTGTAAACTACCTTTTCAAACGTCGTTTCAAAGGTACCTTTGAAAAGGGCCAAAGCCTCCTGCAAGACTCAGTGCTGCCAAGGTCCTTGACACAGCACCTCTCCTCTGCTGTGCTAAGGACCTCTCATGTCTATTCCCCTCGGGAAATTTTACCGCTAATAACAGCGTTACCAGGAAAAAGCATAAACTGACATGGAAACACTGGTGTACCAAAGGGCAAACACGGGCACCTGGAGCCTTCGTGACCCTGCAGCAGCTCCTGGGAGGGCACAGCCCGGCTGCCCTTGCCCCGAGCAGGATGCTGCAGTGAGGGTCACAACCTGGGCAATAAACCTTTGGTTAACCACACTGCAGCACCTAGGTTAGGAAATCATGGAACGCTTGCTAGCTCCCAGCTGGACTGGATAGATTTTTTTAGCTCCATCTGGTGGGCAAACAAGCTGCTTCTGGGCCACAAACACCCATTCCCTTTTAATAGTCACTGATTTATGAGAAAAAGAGATTATTAAGGAAGATCATTAACAGCAATTTTTGCTTCTCCTGGGAAGAATTCCATTTATAAAGAGTAAAATACATTACTGCTGGCTGGGGTTATTTCCTGCATGTCTTTTGCTATGTATTTCTGTTATAGGCCTGTGTTTACCTTCACAGGTCCCAGAAAATTGAAACTGCGGTCCCAGCAAACAGTCACATCTCCTGGGACTCCCAGTGCCCTGGGGACAGCCATCATCAGGCAATTCCGGAGCAACTCCTAGTTAGAAATGGAGCAAACACAATACCTGCAAGTGGACTGTGTGCTGCTTCTACTGTACGTAATCACGACACAGTCACTGGGCTTGGTTCCTTCAGTCATTTCCCAGGGATTTTTTTCTCCTTGGAATAGTGGAAGGAGTTGTAAATTGTGCCCCCACTGTGCATGTTTTCTCAATAAATACCTTACCTAGTTCTTCCCCAGCAAGATGGATGAGAAGAAAATGAACTGCAATAGGAGCTCATGACCAAGAATTCAGTAACTCCTTGAATTTGTCCTTGTCCACATGCTTAAAAAAAATATAAACAGTACATAGGAAAAAGTTCCAGTGAAAGGCAGGATGTTATAACACATGGCTGCATTTAAATTCATGATGGATTTCATTTGTTCACCCCATTGACAGGGTTTGGAATAATTTTTCATCTTCTGTTGTCAGATTTTTTATACTTGAGAAATAATAGAGGTCTAATAATTGAACAAAGGAACAAGATAGTCCTAATCATTTTGTCTGTGCACCCCAGCTAATGACAGGAGTAAAAGAAAATATTTAGTTAAGTGTCTTTGTCTGCAAGCTGGATACAAACCAACAGCATTAATAACCCTCTTTAAGACAGACATATGGACCAAAGCCCTAGATCATATCTCTGTAATTGTGATTACAATAGGTTTCTAGTCACTGAAATATGTGTCCCAGTTTAACAAGGTCCCTGCTGTCGCTATTTTTTGAATTAAAGCAATAAATAGTTCGGCACTCTCAATTTCTGGTTTTAAAAAGAAACAATCCTAACAGTATTGCTATGGCCTTTTCAACGTCAGAGTTCCCTTCTGTCTTTATTCTTTTTATTATGTTTAAGTTAGCTTATTACATGACAAAAATATTTCTCCCACTCGCAACCCTCCACTTGCAATAGCAACTGTATTTAGTTGCATTTAATAAGTGTCAAGTTATTTCATTTGGAGCTGAGTAAAAAACGTTTCTTATCAAGCAAATCTACTCCTTCTTAAGCTACATTTTGCAATTATCATGACCAAAATGCATTGTTTTAATTCCTGAAGATGCAGACTTAGCTCATCTTAGACTTGTCACAGCAAAACATCTTAAAAAGGAAGATATTGTCCTTATCGTATAGGTGAGGGGGTAGCTGAGGCACAGAGATGAAGCATTTCACTTCTGGAGGTGATAATAGGAATTGAGCGCAGCTCTGTGGACTTCTGACACAGCATCACACCCCATGATGTGATATAAATCCTTCCCGTGCTTTATTGCTAAAGCTGTTTGCTATGCAAAAGCTTCTCAGTTTGCAAAGATTTCTACTGGCAGCTCTGACTCAGGAAAAGAACAGGCTCTGTTTCAATTCAGCTACAATTTCTACTTGAGCTCTCACGGTGGACACCCTCCTGGAAAAGAGGGGCTGTACTCATCACTTGCTCATTAAATGATACAGCTGTTTATTATCCATGGTATCTATGTTTCTCAGAGGAGACAGACTGCCTAAATATGCATATATACACTCATATGTGAACAGCACTGATGAGTCACATCATGAAATTTTACTCATCTAATGTAATTGAATCTATCCCAGACAGTAATAACACTAAAGAAAAAAAAAAATTCACAGCCTCCATTCCCTTTTTCATAAAAAGCTCAGCTCTGAGTGTAATACACCAGGGCAATATTTGAATGCTACAGTGCACAGATGCAGTCACACAGAAAATTAGAACTGCTCCAAATTAAAAAAAAATAAAATAGCTGCGTCAGTACGAGCTCAACGGTGGAAAAGTACTTCATCTGCTTAGCCCCCTTTCTACTCTGTTGGTGACGTCAGTCAGGCACTAATGAAAGCTCAATTAGCATATCACCTTGTGTGTTTGAATGTACAAGTGGAGCAGCTGATGATTCTCTTCTGAGATTTTAAATAACCACCAAAGCTGAGCCAGAGCTGCTGCTTGGTAGGAAAGATTTAGCTTCATAACATACCCAGTTCCCTGTGCAACACAAACAAATGTGCCAACGGCGGAAAAAAACCCAATCAAGAACAGATGCATTTCTCTGAGGAAAGTAACACAAAGCAGTTCCAATTTTGAACAGCATTCATTTGGCCCTTATTCTAGAATAAATTGAGTCTGAAAACTGCATTGACTATTTGCTCGTAAAAATAGGGGCACATACCTGGGTGAGCTTTGGGAAAACCAGCACCCTTTTCAATGCCCTGCCAATCTTCCAGTTGACAGTGACTGAAGAGCAAATAACCATGGGACAGGATGTGTACCCTTCTACTGTAAAAGAACACCCAGCAATCAGCCAGCATAGAAATGAAAGGGAATTTGCAGACCATTCAAGATCAGACCTTGACTGGAGTCTCTGGTGGGGAGGGCTCTATTTTGTATGATTTCAGGCCTCTGTGACTCCCCATGGTCCCCATTTTGCCCTCAGTGTCCAAGGGAGGACAGCAATGCATGGATCGTATCCCATCCTTCTTACCCGAACACCTGCACCCAGGAATTCGTGCTGTAAGCACAGATATGAGTGCTGCCATGCATAGAGCAGTAAGTCATTTTCAGTACAGCGTTGCATCAGTAATTGGGACTAGATTTCAAATGACCAAAATGAATAGTGGAGATGGAGGTGAGATAGGAGGTCAAAGAGGAACCCCCTGAAGCAATGTAATATTGACAGACAAGAGTGAAAAAGTGAAAGGCCTACCTCTGTAGCCAGAAGTTGCCTTTTAAACTCCCTGTACATGGACTGAAGGCAGCAACAAAAGTTGCTGCCAGACCTTAGAGAAATCCTAAAGGGCACCGCTGTTTTGCAGCATTGAAGGCCTTGAAACTGGAAAATCTGTCCATGTCAATCCAACAGCAATGACAGGGAAGTGCAGTGCTCTAAGCAAGAACTTCAACCCTGACCCAGATAAAGACTATCTAAAAGAAAGAGGAATTCAAGCCCAGTGGGAGTTCCTTGGAATCTCTGTTCAAGTGACAAGGCTATTTATGAAGTTCAACTGGATTTTTAGTGTTGATCATTCTACCTAAGCAGACAGAAATCAAACCCCAAACACAACAAATACACCAAGAGTGACCCTTCAATTCCCATACTCCCCAAAGAGCTTCTGGCCTTTAGATACTGAATCTTCCTATCTGATCATGGCAGCCTTAGGACACAACACAATCTGTAACCATCAGTGAATGCTTCACAAGCAGACTGAACCACAACAGATTTAAAAACACTATGTTAAATGAGACCATGTCCTTGAGTGATTTTTAGCCTCAATCCATGCTCTTACTCATAGTCGATCACATCAACCGTGCCAGATTTTGCAGACAAAAGGCAAAATGCTAACACGGCAAATAGGAAGGGGATACGGCATTTAAATCTTTACTAAACATGGCTACAGTGTACACAGATGTAATTAAAGTTTGGGGTTTGATTTGGCAAGTATCCTTTATAAATAACCTTTCTGTTTCACTGTTCTTTCTCCTCAGTGCTTCACCAAAATCAAGAGATGTCCTTCAGCTCCTCCCTCACCCTTGGGATAATCAAATGTTTTATAGTTCTGCAAACCTTAAGAGGGCCAAACACTATAGCTATAGATGAAAAAGAATTATCTTCAAGGTGCTTTCTCTCATTTTCTTGCCTGGGGTGAGGAGACTTACCAGATAGCTGGGACAAAAGAGCAGGGCCCTGTTCCAGAATGCAGAATAAGAACACAGACTCAATATCATGGCTCCTTCCAAGTGGTGATCTATCTTCTAAATGATCTATGGGAAAAGAGACAATATTGAAAAACTTGAACACTGGAGTAAGGTACATCTTGCCAGGTTATATATTTCATCTTATCATTTCTCATGAGAGATATTATTTTGCTAATTATGCTAATGATTTTTTATGGTAGAAATTTTCCAAAAGATTTTACATTCATTTTCACTGCATTAAAGAGAACCTGCCATGTTGGTTTAAGCCCATATTTGAGCTTTGTAGTAAATAAAGAGGGCACAAACAGGTTGTGATGAAAAAATCCATACATCAAAAGAAATATGTTTTATTTTCAGTTCTCCTTGTTTTCTTTTGAAAACATCCTTCCATTACACCATAAATTAAAGCAGACCAAAAATACAAGCTGAGCTGACCTCTTTTAGCATTCAATAAACTTAGTAAACAGAAATCAGGAAAAGGAATACCACCTGCATAAACAACAAAAAGTAAAATTGACATCTAATGATATTTATTTCAATTCTCAGAAGAGCATTCAAGATCAGCATTTTTAAACAATCACTGTATAAATTAGAATGCACGAGTGTCTCCTTATAGTATTGTAACACTGGAGAAGATTCAAAACCCAAAATTAATCTTTAAGACTAGATCGGTTGGCAAACCAGTTCTAGCAAAAGGGTATTTGAACATAGCAGCAATCCTAATTGGATCTGATCTTTGGAAAAGTTTTCTTCACAGTCTTACAGTCTCAAAATCCCCCAGAAATACCTAGACAAAAGCAAAAACAACAGCAATAGCACAACTGAGACAAACATAATGAGCTCTTCTCCCCAGAGTGATTTAGAGACAGGGGGTATAAGAGATTTAAAAGTGCTCTTGTCCAATTTCAGGTCATTAACACCTGCAGAGTGGGAGTGAACTGCTACAGCATCCAAAGGCAATGCTTTGCATTGACTTTCCTTAGCATCAGCAGCTCCAGCTAAACTTTCAAAATGTCCCTAATGTGCCCTGCAACAACACACAGGCAGCTCTACCCTCCCTTATTCTAGAGGAAACCGAATTTAAATCCAGTACAGTCAGCAGTTTCATCCAAGTGAAATGAAAGGAGAACTGAGCTTTCTCTTTCAAAATCGACAAAGTGATTTGCAAGCTGTAATGGAGAGTTCCTGCTTCCCCTTCCTGGGGGCTGGATAATGAATCGGCACACAGAGTATCTGGGAATTTAGAAGTACTCACTTCTCAAAGACCGCTACTTGAAATGACTAATCTGAATCAATAATAAAAACACAAATGATTCTTTATTTGCTTGCCGTGGTTGCCCTTATCGACTTACAGTGTACTACATTTCTAAAAATCATAGGGGTCTTTGTTTGCTTCCAGAAAAAACACTTATTTCAGATAATTTTTCCTCCACAAAGTTATTTTTCAATTTTCTTCAGTCACTGCTGTGCCTTCAGGAATGTCTGATTACCCATAAAATGCCTTTTGACAGCTCAGATTCATTACTAAATTACCACATTTAAATTTTTCATGTGCACAGGGCAATTACTTTCATGAATGACTGCCAGCAACATTTCACTAAATCTGAATGAATTTTTAAAAGATTCTAATTGCCACTTAGATGCCCCTATAACTCTTGTTTTAAAGGGTTTCATTTCTTCTTGTCATACTTACCTGTGTTCAACGCAAACATGTTCCCTCTCACATTTTATATCACAGAAAATTATTTACATCAGAAACAAAGAAATATGAAACTGGTGGGGCTACATAAGCAGTTAGACTGCACAGTAGAAATGATTCATAGCCAAAGTCTTGAGAATGAATAATTATCTGTAACCCTCATTCGGAGCTTTTGCATCAAGTTACATTATTCATTTGGGTTTGGCAGGAGAAATTAATGAATGCCTACTTGACAGACACCTTAAAAATTATAAATTTTTCAAGTAGCTGGGCCAAACTAAACCCTTAATATGTCCAGTGAAAGAAAAAAGGGAAGTGCACAAGGAATGGGGTGGGTTTTTTTAACCATTGAAATTTTAAAAAGCAGAGACAAAAATACACGTTCAGAAAGGACAGGTGAGTTTTAAATTTCACCACTAAGATAGGCTGGAGTTCTGGTTTGTCTCCCAGTGGAGTGTCATCAGGAAATTTCATTAACACAGTCTAATTTTTGTGCCAAGCTTGCTAACGAAAGTGATAAACAAGATCAGAAATAAACTAATCATTGATGAACTCCCCCAGTAAACTCCACCTAGACTTATGTTTCTCTTGGAAGTGCCACGCTTTGTGGCATGTTCCTCATCCCAGTGTTTGCCCACTTCAGAGATTTTTCTATTTCTCTTTCCATTTTCCCAGATCCCTATCAGTTTGTAGAGAGACATCAAAACAAATGTCCCCTTGAAAACCAGATAGATTAATGCTCCTTTAAGCTAGAAAGATCTTGTCTAGAAAGATCAAGCTAGCAGGAAAGCAACAGAAGCAGATGTCTACAATGCCTTCTGAAAGCTGTTATGAGTTTGGTCTTGAAAGCAAACCCACCTGCTGCATGACCAGCAAACACAAACACAGAGCTCCAAGCAGAACCAGGTAGAGCTGGCAGGTCAGGACACTGCTGAGAATGCTTGTCCAAGTCATTGCCATTTGGCTGGAAAACTGGGGTATCCCAGGAAAGATATGGTGCAGAGAGGTAACTGTATCCGTGGCAGAATTACTGTATGGAGATTCAAGGACAGACATAACTGAGCTGTGCCAGATCCTCAGAGATAAACAGTAATTAAAGAAGGCAAGCGGTCTAAGAGAGGCATTTGAACAAGGTCCCATCAAAAGGGAGATGTTGGGAAAAAACCTATTACAAAGGCTTCCATTTCTTGAACTGTATGTGAAGCAAATAACCTATTAAAATCCAAGACTCTTTGATTACCATGTTGGTATTGCCACTGACTGACTGTAGAAATGTGGGCAATCCAGTGAATCTCTCCGCTTCCATTTTTAGTGGAGAGCGAATGGAGGAAAACATGTGTGCAAATCCACTTCTGTAAAGATTTTGAAATCTACTTGTGAATGTGCTGCAAGCCATTTCTAAGCAATACCAATCTTCTGCAACAGCAACCTATTTCACTGTGACCTTCAACAAAGGCCAAAACCCAAGGGATGGTTGCCAGCAGTAAGTTATGCTTCGGTATTCAACCTTGCACAGGATCCAAGAGAGGTTTTAATCTGCATCTAAACTCTAATTAGCAGCTCTTGAAGCTGTGTTTGATAACTTTATTCCAACATTAAATGTCAGGCCTTAATACTTTCCTGTATTACTGTCCAAAATACATAGCTATGGATGAAGAATAGCTTGGAAAAGGTGATTCCAGCAAAACCTGCCACCTGTGAGAAACATTCTACTGTATCACAGAGGCAAGGACAGGTCAAACCTGGCTGCAGCTAAGCCAAGGGAGCAGTAAATTGCCAATGTTATTCCCTTGTTCCCAGTGATGCCACCGACCTTGTGTACAGTAACTTAATGAATCCTGGTCTTCTGATCAGTTCCAATACAGCTCAGCTGGCCTCAGCCTTACTGGCATGCTTAGATACAGATAAATGGTTTGTAAGTGTATTTCTGCACAGAAGGCACAGTGCGTTGTGCTTTGTAGTTGTTGTGGAGCGATTTAAAAGAATTCCAGGTTGCTCTGATAATTGCCTGTGTACAGGAAAAGTTGGGGTTTTCCCCTCCTATACATTTGGGTACAACCTAGGATTTTCAAAGATCCTCAATATTTTGCAAATCAGAGTCCTACCATAAAAACTGAAAGAGTTTGAAGAAGCTACCTCAACATGTTCTTTTGCTTTTGCTTTGCTTCTTCTCCTGCATATCACTTTAAATTCCTCCCAGATGAGCAATACTGAATAGCTCTCCAAAAAACGCTGAGGGTCTTGTGCTTTGTCTCATTCTATGAATAAAAGTTTCCATTGCAAGAACAGTGTTTGTGCCAGTTAACAGCTTGGTAACAGTCCTAGCAGAAAGGAAGCTCTACAGACTTTGCTAGGCTTTGGTAGAGATGCAATTACAATGTTAACTATTCGGAAAACAGAGGCTGTTCCCCTTTTGACTGTCAGTCATGTTGCCCAGACATTAAAATTAACTGCATTCATTTATTTCGTAAAAACATCACAAGAATAGATGCGAAGCCTGAATGATGCCTGTCCTCATTCCATGAGAGAGGACCACTTCTTCCCCACTACACATGAAATGTAGCAGACTGTCCTCGGCAAAACAGAGTAAACAATAAGAAGTGCTGGAACTGGATACTGGGGTATATTTAAGAACCAAAGATGTGAGAGATTTTACCCAGCCTGATTATCTCACATACATTCACTTGCTCTCCTCCGAGCTTTATACATTCACTAGGTTTTGACTACCCCTCCCCAGAGGAAGATCACTGCTAGCTTGAGAAAGTTAGGCAGAAAGTTCTTCTAGTTCTTGCTGTGCAGCTGTTTGCAGCCACCAGCCTCAGGTATGACTGGCCAAGGTCCCTGCACATCTCCAAGCGTTTGTCTCCACGCAGTTCACTGATCTCCAGGCTCTAATCCCATTTTCAGGATTTGTACTCCAGCCAGAATCTTCATCACTTTCTTTCCCGATGCCCTTCTTTTCAAGATCACTTCTTTATGGGAAGGCATCTTTTTTGGTTTCCTCTTCTGTCCAGCACCCAAGCCTCTGTTTCTCCCAGTCTAAACCAGGACACAGTGTAATGCAGAAGCACGACATATGATCAGCCTCCTCATTCTTGGTTCTTTCTCAGGGTCGTTTTATAATTTTAGGTTTTGGATCATTAATTGGAGGACTTGGGATGTGCCACTAGTTTTTAGCCCACATGCTATCAAAATTTACAACTGACCCATACCAACAGCAGCTAGCAGGCAGCAGGCTTCTGCTTCAGAGTTCAAAAGTTCAGCTTCAGACATTCTCATACACACACGCCCAGTTATCTGCCAGCTGTGTGTGCTCACAGTTCAAGCTGTTTCTTCACCTAAGACACAGACAGATACGTTATAGCCATGTTGAGACAAACTGAAATCTGCAGATCATTTCCACATACGAGCCATCTCTCCCAAGAGACCAGCATGGTAACAGGATTAGGTAATGTGTCATCCTCTAGTCTCAGTTTAACTCCCCACACGTGCTCTGGAGTCAGTTCAAAAGAAAGCAAATTGCCTTCATGCAAAATGCTCTACAGCCTGTGGATGGATTTCTCTACTGCGAACAACTGGATCAGGCCCCAGTGTTGGGCTGTCATAGTGCTTGGACGTTTGTCTGCTCAATGCGCAGCCACAGCAAAGTATTGGCAAGGCAGCACGAAACCGCGAGCACCAATTCATTAGGATTTTTCATATCTCAGTAGGAAAGAAGCAATTAAAAGTATCATAAGGATATTCCCAAGTGGATTTTAAAAAGTTTTGAAGCTAGTTAAACCCTTTACACAAAGCTGACAATGGTTATTCTTAATAGCTTGGAGTAGGGAGATTTAATGGCTTATGTAAGACCAAATGACAATCAGGAAAAACCAGAAAAGCTTTAGGCCTTTTACAGGATCTGTTTTGTTCTAGCTAGATCAGTGGACCTAATAAAACTTTATCTGCCTCATACCCTCGGGCTATCAAAGCTACAAGAACACTATCTTCTTAATAACTTAGTGTCTTACCAACACTCAGAATCTGATTTCATGAACATGTTTCCTGTTAGAAAGGAGAAAAAAACAGATGGAACCATACTCTGGAAGACTTACCATACTATTTATACTTCACAAAAGGTATTTTCTTTCCATGGGAACTCAGAGCTATCCATCAGGATTAAGTTTATGAGTTAAGTGTATTTTAAATGCACTACAAATAAGACAATAGATAATGTATCTGGTTTAACTGCTTTTCCCCCAACAGATTAAGAGAGTAAATCTGTTGAGTTTATCATTGGTAGAAACTTTCGTTAATGTACCAATAACTGCATATTGTACATACACCCAAGAGAAGTGGCCACTTCACCCTGCAGCTTCCATCTATCAAGCTATGGTTCCAGTACTGCAATACCCAAGCAGCTCAGAAATCTCACAGTATAACTCATGCCCTTGAGACGGGGGATATACCATCATTCCTAGTTCCTAGTTTGCAGGTAAGGCATTTAGGCAGCAAGAGAGGAATGATCAACCTGAAGACACCTGAGGTCTACAAAACTGTTGTAATTTGAACTTCATTTACCTGTGCCCCAAGCTAATGGTCCTGAGCGCAGAACAGTCCCTCCTGGGGGGTGGTTGTTGCACTCCACAGTTCACTTCAGATGGCCCTGTTCCTACACTGCTGACAGAATTATTATCCATCATGTCAGTAGTCCTCTGTTCACCAAGAACAGAAAAAGCAGTGTTGAGAATTAAAATCTGCCAAACATAGCTGAGGACAGTCACAGTTAATGGCCTTGACACTCAGACAAAGAAGAGACAGTATTAACAACACTGGGGAAAAATTATCCTCAGTCCAGCCATGTACTGCTGTCTCCTCTGTTTTTTTAAGTGGCACATCCCTATCTCTTTAATTACAGCAGGCAGGATGTGAACAGATGCTTACTGCACCCAGCAGCCCAATGATTCAGGCAAACTTTCAGCTATTAGCAAATCCTTTAGGTAGCTGACTCAGGCAAACAAGATGTGCAGATTCCCTGGAACTGATTAAACACTGGGTTTGCACAAGCTTGGCTCATTGACCACAGCTGTTGGAGATACAAATGTCCTCAGCTGACAGCCCTATTCTCAGTTTCATCATCATTTTGGGTTGAAAACAAAAATGTCAGCATTCACTGACATCTTGTCTGGAGTTGGGACAAAATACCCCAAATCAGTAGGAGGTGAGGAATTCCTGCATGAAATGAATCACAGGTTAAAGTTATTCAAATAACAAGAAAGAAAAGCAGAGAACAAGATATAGGCTACAGGGATATTCAAACTGCAGTTCTCTAGATAAATCCTATGGATTTATGTACTGCTTACAGACATCTCAGTTATGAGGCCTGGCTCTGTAACTACCTCCCAAGGAAACAAAATCCACACATCTTCAATGATATACAAGCAGCATGCGAATTCAATTTCTTTAAATCCCTAGCAGCTCCCGCTGTCATGTCCATTTCTAGCTTCTGCAGGCATTTTATCAGCCTTTACTTCCAGAGACAATGCCACACAACACATCCACTGGTTTCTGCCGTGACAAGGTCTCCAGTTTCACACCATCCAGAAGGAAGATCCTCCAAAATCCTGTGCTACAAAATGCAGGTGCTTCTTGACAGCCTCTCCAGCAATAAGCAGGCACAGTTCTAGAAAAAATGAATGGGTCTTGCAATTCTTCATCTCTCATCACATCTGTGTCTGTTCCTGTCACATCTTTCATTCCGCCCTCTCCCTCTACAGCCTTTCTCTTATCCATAGAAGAAACCCTCTCTTTGGTAAAGATGAAGCTTTCATAATCCACTTGCTGACAAGAAAAACAGCAATGGAAGTAAGCACACATGCCTTTTTCCTTTTTTATTTTTAGGATGCCATAGAATTTCTCTTCAGCTCTCACTGGATGGGTCTGAACACTGGAACAATACAGACAAGCACTACGATGCCTGCTGTAACCAAACAAGCATTGATGTTTAGTGTGGGGATGCTGGAAGAATGTTATATATAAGAAGTCATGTTAATTGCCAAAGCTCAATTCCCCAGCATTTTACAGGTCTTTTAAATATCACAGCTAATTATATCCAACAGCCAGACTTTCTGAGACAACCATAAAAATACAACAGATGTCACAGTTTAACTATATTGGTTCGCAAAGTTTCACTTTGAACTTCATGGCTTCAAGTTTTAAGTGTATTTTGCTCACAAACAAGAAGCTACTCTTCATTAGGAGTCCTATCCTGCAAGGTGTTGAGTGCCTCTGCAAACTTCAATCATCTGGGAACAGCCAGTAAAAGAGATGGGGAACACAACTTGTAGTATCAGGCCCTGAGAATGGCAGTGCAACGCAGACTGCCAGACTGAAACAATGTCCAAGACAGTATCTTCCTACAAGCAAAGTAAACAGTCTGAGAAGCCAAGGAATAGAGAAACCCCTTCCCTCAAAACATGTACTTGCCATTCACTGTTTTGCTCATTTGCCATCCAACAGATGGCTATGTTGCCATCCAACATTTTACTCAAAATGTCATCCAATGTTTTGCTCCTATTGAGCAAAAAGTCACATGGCCTTAGAGGCATTTGTGAGTCACTGAAGTTAAGGAGTCCATCAGTTGCTAGGAGGACATACATTTGCTAGTGAAAAAGAAGGAAGGGGAAGGAGGTGAAAGGGGAGAAATCCTCTTTCCTCCAGGACAATAGTTCTGGATTAGTAATGGAAGTAAAAGAGAAAATTGCATTGCTAGTCATCCTCTCTCTGGAAAAAAGAAAAATCTGTGTTTTCATTTTGCATACTCAAACGCAGAGCCTGCACTGACTTTTCGGATTAGCAGATTGTAGCATCACTATACCCACTTATCAATTAGCCTCCAAATGAGTTCCCAGGTCCCAAGGAACCAGAGCAGAGTTATCATCAGTGCCCAGCACTAAAACAGCATTTCAGCACTCTAAATATCTAACAAGAAAAATGACAAATAATTATACTAAGAAGTGTACTGATTCTTAGTCTTGCTAAAATAAACAATACTACATGCTATCCTAACATAATACAAATACTTTGCATTTCCTATTTTATTCTGGTGCCATTTTCCCTTCTTCTGAATAATCATGAGGTCAAGTTGGAAGGAGGGAAAAGAATCTTGTAAAATGATAAATCTACAGGAACTGAGGTTGCTTAACACTTCACAGAGTGCAGACAAATGACAATAAAACAAATAGACTCAAGGGAAAAAACTGAAGTTCTTCAGTCCTTACCCAGACAATCTTACTGGTATGTATTGGATTTTCAACACCCAAAGGTTGAACAAAGGAGTAAAAGGATTTGCTCCTGAAAAGTCACGGAACTTGCAGTATAACAACAAAACTATTCTCTTAACACTGCTATTACCACTGTGCCTATGAACCTCAGTACAGAAAAACCTCACTGGGCTAAACCGTATCCAAGGACAGGAGAAGTAGTTCCCATCTCAAAAAATGGACACACCAAATGAATATAAACTAAAGAGAGGAAAGCAACAAGAACACACTGTCTCTATTGTCAGGCTGTCACAATCCTGGCTTGACCACTGTAGATACCAGTGCACAAGGAGAGCTTTAAGGAAGGTTTTGATGAGGGTAACAAATGTTTATGGAGAGCTCCTCCCAAACATCAGAGCTAGCATGAGTCCGAACACCAACATGGGCCCAACTAAGTCCAGTGTAAGTGGACAGCAATCCTGACATCTCAATAATGAATGAGAGAGAAAAGGTGAGGGGTAGTAGGCTTGGATACACCACCAAAGGGAAGATTAGACATGTAACATTTAGCCAAATGGCCAGTGTAGGGAGAAACACCAAGAGAGAAGTGACAAAGGCAAAGAGACAGAACCCAGGTTTAGGCCCAGATCTGTCTTTTCTGGTCACACCCAGGCTGAGCAAAATCATTCTGCTTACAAACCTTGCTCACAGGTAGAAAGGCAGTGCCCTGGCACAGGGATCAAACCCAAAGCAGGATACACACTGAAGAGCTTGTATGGGAAGATTAAAAGCTCCACTTAAATAGGGATCAGCCTGAGTTAGGGAGCACTTATATCCCTGACACGGTGACTAAAACTGCAGTTTAGACAGATGATAAGTGCAGAGGTAAGTTTGTGAAAGCAGAAAAGTCATTATTTATGGAATACATTACTTTTTGGCTACATACAGATATAAAAGAGAAAGAAGGAGAGAGAGCTGACAACTATAGGACTTCCCCAGAAACGCAGTGTGTGGCAGAAGAATAACCCACTTAAACACCACTTTGTAACTAAAGAACAATAGAAATCTTTAGAGTAGATGTAGACATGTCCAAGAAACAGTGGTCCCACACAGTCTAAAAGCACTAACTCAGAAACAAACAAGGTTTGAAACATTTTTCTTTCCTTTCTGATTCATCAGTGCACTCCAGACGGTGTCCTGAAAGTACATGTAACACTCTGAAGATTGCTCTTAAAACTTACCAGCTTTGACCAGAGCATCCCTCCTGAGAAAAAAGGACCAGTAGATTCAGAAGCTGAACCTAGCCACCTTTTCCCTGGCTATGTTCCCAGCCAGCAGCAGAGAGAAGATGGTCACAGAGCTGCTATCACCAGTGCTCTGTGCCCCTCGCTAGCAAGGAATCCCTGCAGAGACAGCAGGCTGCGTCTGCCCTGCATCACCAGCATCCTGAAAGTCCAGACCAACCTCTGCACAGCAGTCTCATTCCGAACGCCTCCAAAGCACCTGGGCATCCAAAGCCAGAAACAACTGCATCAGTAGAGAAAGAGAAATGCACTAAGTGAAGTGAATAAATGAAAAATTAAGTTTGAATTCATACTATAACTGATGTGAATGCTATTACAGGGAGTTGTGTGTTGGTCTTTGGTATTCATGTGGACCGTTTTATTTGATCATTGTTAATTCACAGTATCAGGCTACTCCCCAAAACACGTAGCAATATAAATTACTTTCAGGTAAGATTTAGGAGTTTTTCCTCATTCCACTTGTTTCACAAAAAGTGAAGTTTTAAAGCCAATCAACTCATGACACTCCTAAAAACATACCCACAAAGATATTCTTAAGATAACCAAGAGTTAAAAAAACCCAATTAGGCAATTATGAAAGAGTAGCACTCATAGTTATCTGAAAGGCCATATGCTAATCATCAGCTCGAATGAACAAAGAACTTTGTCACATACATATTTTCAACACATTGCAACACCAGGTACCTAGAAAGCTGTTCCTCCAAGGCTGCACAATCCCTCCGCTTTCACTGGAGTGATAGTTATAAATTTTTCACTCAGACATGGTCCTTAGCCACATATGCTCATAATATTTTAATAGTGAATTTTAACTAAATATTTTCACAATTCCAACTCAGTAAGGATTAATTACTCACTCAGTTTCTTACTCAGTTTTTCTAAATTTGGAATTTCTTACTGAGTTTGGAATCCTGAATCACTGAATACTCCCACTTAACATTTAAGATTTTTTTCCATATATATATATATAACATATTATAAAACATACAAGAAACAACATTATGCTCAGCAGAAAAGAACTGCTTGTCTAACAATAGCGAGGGAAAAAACCTACACTGCCCAGGCTAGCTGCTATGAAAATATGTATTCTAAATGGGTAGACTAACTGTTCTCACAATTATGTGCAAGAACTTGCTCTAAGTGGAAAAACAGGATGTTGCTCAAAATACTTCTCTCATCTAAGTCTACTCATGGCTCAAGCAGTGAATAGGAGGTTTTCTACAGATCTGTTTTTATCTTCTTATCTAATATCCTGCAGGGGAAATAAGCTTTCTATTTTCTTCAGAGTATGGCCACAGTGAAGAGATTTCAAGATATATCTCATGAAGGGATCTCACAAAGGCATGAGAGCCTTGAAGCTATCTGTATTTATGCATCAACATTGTATTTCAGTAAATGTAAAGACTCTTCTTTTTTCCTCCGTGGCAGATATGGATTCACTGCTTGGATTTAGTCATCTTATTTAGTTTCTTTTACTGTAACAAAGCTTGCTATTCCAGAAGGATGATGTCTTGACTATTTTTGGTGATAACAGTATGCCATTCTGTCATTTTCGGGTTCTTGTACCGTACTCACCCATCTAATGTCCAGGTACCATAAAGTAATGCACTGAGTGCAGGCATGTTAGTTATTATCACATGCTGGTTTTTATTTCCTTCACTTTCTAGGGAAAAGGACCATGCAGAGCCCTCCAAGTGTAGGAAGGAAAGAGTATTGCTTGCAAATCAGCTGATGCAGACTAATATGCATTTATTCTATAGCAGGTAACAGGAACAGAATCACAAAAAAAACCCAGTGGGAAACAACCTCAAGAAATTATATAATCCATCTTCTGCCCCAGGGAAGAATCACCTGTACTTTGTCCTTTCTGACAAAGTCTAGTAAGTCTTTACTGACTTCCAAAGGCCCCCACTGCCTCCTCATGCAATATCTCAGTTTGCTCCATTTTCCTGTATCTAGTACGTGTCTTAAATCTTTCCTGTAGCAAATCAAGCTCACTCATTTAGAGAAGAGATTATTCCCTTCTTCTTTTATAAGTGTCATTATTTCCTCACTACATGGATGGCTCGTACTCTCCCAACATCACTTGCTCCATAAATGTCTGGATAGCTCTGATTCCCCCAAATTCCCTTATACATCAACCTTGTGCTTCAGTGACTTCTCCTTGTTTTTCGAAAAGCCCCACAAACTTTCATCTATCTAATCTTCCTGGTGGGTTAAACTGGAGAAGGTCTTCATCACAAAGTTTTCTGTATTCTTCTCCCTTTCCATACCCATGAGTCTAACTCATATTTGGGATTTCAAAGCAAGTATGCATACTGTTGATAAAAGGTCAAAAACCTACTTCTTTATTTACATCTCACTTCTCTGAGCAAGTAATACTCCCTTTTACCCCAAATCACATATAGTTCTCCAAACAAGTAAGCCATACTGTTTATCACATATCAAAACTTCCAGTTCCTTTTATTTATTCCCTCACTTCAGTATATTCTTCATCTAAGAGACCATTTGTTCTAGTCTTTATTCCTAGCGCACGTCATACTGATAGAAATTTTCCCTTGAGATGTTCAAAATTCCATCTTTTAAAGAGCTTTAATTTTATGTGATTCCGTTCAGAGAATGAAAAGGATTTAAAAATTCTGCCTTGATATAACATGCTTACCTCCAGTTCATCTTACATAAACAGAAAGTTATAAAGAGTCTAATTTTCACACAATATTTTTTTGTCTGCCTGTTCCATGTCATATAATGTTAACATTATAACGCTGTTGAAAGACAAGTGTTGCCAGCAATGGGCTAAGTGGAAACATTAATGTGACAGTTTATTAATGAATTCCATCTCACAAACCCTAATGTAACAAAAAGAAGTGTAAATAAATGCCTGATCTGTTAAAGTACTGTATGGCCTTCACACTGAGACATAGGGCCACTTTAAATTTCTTGGCAATTTTAAGTTCAGGCTGCTAATACTTTGGAGGATAATATACTAGCTAAAAGCATTAATGTTTTAAGGTTGGTTTGTGCTTACATTTAATTTTCAGTGAAGTTCATTACTACTGAAAAGCACCGGATCAATAGTTCTGGTTTTGAGCATGTTTACCTTAGACTTTTCCCCGTGGTCTTATCCACGTGAAACAGAATTCAGCTTAGCTAGTACTTAGTTAGTCCTTGCTGGTTTCTCAACATCTGAGGACCAACACTAATTAAAAAAAAATAACATAGTAGGCACGAGATAGTTTGTTGACTACAGGGAAGGCTCAGAAATAATCTCCCAGCTTTAAGCTGGCAATATTTACAGCTCTGTGCCCCCCTGCCCCGTCCTCACTCCCATGCTATCTCTTCCCTTGTGCTGATAGACAAGGCTGTGCCTGCATGTGGGGAACCAGAGGGGAGAACTGGGTTAAACCAAACCCGAACATCACACTTGCACTGCCACAAGGCAAAGGGCTGTATGGGATAGAATGATGGGGAGGGGTCCAGCTCTTTCTTTCAACAGCTGTGCTGGCTTCCTCCCTGCTTAAAGCACTCATGAAAACCTACTGTTCCTTTACTGCCTAAAATCAGACAGGACGAATCCAGATCTCTCTCATTTTTTTTTCTCTCTTATACATACAACAGATTGAAAGAGAACTCTGCTGTTCAGCTTGGACAACATTCTTGCATGGGGTGAAAGAGAATTGAGCGAGATAAAGTCTGTCACATTCCTTGTCCTAATCACACACAGATGTTCCATATTAAAAACTAATATTTACTGAAATACTTTCAAAGTTGCATCAGAACTCCTCAGAGTGCGTTAAAAATAAGCACATGCAAAATATTACATTTAGCTGGGAGCCAGATTTCTTCACCAAAACTACAGACAACTACACAACTGTTTCTCTGCTAATATGGTGAGCCAAATCAATCCCCTTCATCTAAACACCTCTGAACTCTGGGACTGGTTTTATCTAAGACTGTATTTGGCCAAATGATTGTTACCCTCCAGTGAGTACACGACCACATACAAAAAGTTCATGGCATGATCAGTTTATTACATGAAGAAATGTAATAAACTGTGATTTAAATTTAATAGTCCCAGACAAATTTGCCTGTTTGTTCAACAGAGTGAACTTTCAACCTCCACTCGTTTACACAGATTCAAGATTCCTACACTGCACACAGCAATCCAAACTGCCACAGCAATTAATAAAATCACAGAATAATTTGAGTTGAAAGGGACCTTAAAGATCATCTAGTTACAATCCGCCTGCCATCAGCAGGGACACTTTCCATTAGACCAAGTTGCTCAAAGCTCCATCCAACCTGGCCTTGAACACTTCCAAGGATGGGGGTATCCACATCTTCTCTGGGCAACCTCTTCCAATGCCTCACCACCCTCATAAGAAATATTTGTTTCCCCTAATAATGATAAGTAACAACAACAATAATAATGCAGCACATGTGTTTCTGATAAGACTGAGATAAATAGGATGGCTTCAAATTCCTATTTGATTAAGAGACGATCATATGACAAATCCAGCAGAATCAAGTATCTGTCTGAAACCCAGGGAAAGTGCTTGATTTACAGCACTAAGTGGATGTCTGCCATGATTTTCACACACTTTGCTATCTTGGCTGACCTCTCACAGACGTATTTTCTGCACACCAACAGATTTCACATGTTTTTAAATACAGTGACAACCGGGAATTTATAAATAATTTATCTCCACTGAAATATAACTGCCATGTCTGAGCAGTTCCGGCTCCAGGCTTGGTCTGCAGCAAAAGCCAGACATCTCAAGTTTATAGCAGCTCTCCCCATGCTGCAGCTACGCTATTAAAATGACTCCACTTGTACTCAAGCTGCCCAGACATGGAAAGCTCAAGCTAATGGTACCTAAATAGAAGTATGAAATATTGCCTCTTGTCAGGAGGACTTACAGTCATGCATGACTAATTTAGGTAGGTCAAAGTGTACAAAGTACATCAGACAAAGTGCGTGCGTGAACACTTTGTTTCAAAAAACTAAGATCAGCTTGTCAGATTTGTGTTGGTTTTGTCAATTTGTCTTCAGCATCATTCATGGCCATCACATGGGAATGTCAAACAGCATTCATGGACTGGGATAACACTCCACTCCTGCAACCCAGGCCACGTCCCCTGCACCACTTACACAGTACTTTAGGAACTACTAATTTTCTGTTTGAATGCAAATTATAAAAGTCAAACTTGATGGAAATCCTTCCATTCTTTCTTGCTTCTCAAATCGTCTGAACTGTTATCCTGGATCAGAAATCATAGGAAAACCAGAATTTGCTCTAGACCTCGGTTCTAGACTTCAGCATGAAAAAAAGAGAAGTAAATGAACATATAGGGGAATTTTCACAGAAGCAAGTACGCATTTGATGCCTTGGTGTTTTCACCATCTCCCCTAAGCTATTTTCATTTTTCTTCTGAAGTATTTTTTCTGTGTTTCCTGAGTACCTACAGTAAAGACACTGTATGCTACTTGCAACACTTCAAAGGGTCTGATCTGAAATCACCCGTCACAGACTGATGCTAAAAACCTCTTTCTCTGCACATACACACACACTTTGCTTTGAAAATCACCAGAAACCACCATGTTCTGCCTGATTACAACCATAAGGCAACATCTGAGACAGTAACTGAGGCCAGACTCCCTTGTTACTACCTCAGATTCAACAGATTTGCAAATATAAAAATGTTCCATCTTTCTGCCCTGTAAAATACATGTCATAGCTCAAAATCCTAAATCATGCCCTATCAAACAGCCACATGAGGTATAATTTCTCAGCATGCATGAAAAATCTTATCATCTTCAGTATCCTGGGTGCTCAGAGCAACTTTCTAAACTTTAAATATTCCATCTAGGCACCCCCACACAAATGATTTATAACGGTCCTAAAAGTTTTTAAAGCACTTAGAAAAAAGTTGAAGCAGCCACCAAGGTACCTTCACAGGCAAGAGCCTGGTATTCCGTGGGCGTGAGAACCACAGAAGACGGCCAGGATCTTCTGGCACAGACAAAGGGAGCCCTGTTACTCTCTTCACTCAAATGTACAGCCCTTGCAATGAGAGATGGGAAAGTCCAAGCCATCTCCCAGTCTAACAAGAAGGATCATTCCCCTGGGCTTATCCACCCTTCAGTTTCCAATTACTCAAGAGATGTATGCTTCTACCTCATGTCCTGGGAAAGAAACTGTTGGTGTAATGAATCTCACAGCTACACACGTTTCCTACTTGCTCAGTCAAAATTATCGCTTCCTTTGTCTCATTCCATTACTCCTGAACACCACTCTCAGAGCACCCTTCTATGAGGACATTTGCACTCCTCTCCTATGCCTTCTAAACATTATATTTGCAGTCCCTAATGAATCATATGGCTCTTCTCTACTGTTATTGTTGTACTTTGGCCATTTTAGCCTCCCATTGCTATTACCAATTATGTAACCTCCCAATCCAACTAGGTGAAACTAGGGTAGAGAAAACTCCATTATGAAAAAGTAGAAAGAGAATTCCCAGGTTGCTGCTCCATGGACAGCATAAATTATTCTGCTTTCTGAGAACTTTGTAATGAAAGGAGATTACATTATTCTAAGCCCTAGAAAAATCCTAGTGACTTCTCCCTCTTGTGGTTTGTCTTTCCAATCCGTTCCAGAAAGAACCATAATATAGGGGGCAACTTTGTGTTGGTAGGGCTAGTGGTCTTCCTGCTTTTAATGTGCCCCTTGCCATGGATATGTACAAATCAAGGAAATGCATGTTGGAGCAGGGAGCAAGTTGGTCTGTAAGAATTATGCAAAAGATCAGGGTCATCATCAGACTGACAATTAGTATAGACCTGTGAAACCCAGGGCAAGGCCAGACACAAGGAGTGAGTTACAAAACACACACTCCTCCACACTCGTAGGCTAGCAGGGTTCACTCTGAGCACTATCTTTCTTGTGGAGAACTGGGACAACTCTGGATGATACATGAATGCCCAAATGCTAGAGCAGACAAATTCACCTACTCTGCTGAGCAAAGGACAGCTCCTGTGGTGCAGCCGTGTGCCTGGCTGAGTGCAGTTAAGTGCTTGCTAATACCCTATGTATGCACTGGGAACTGTAATGGCTCTTTGTGAGACGTTTTCCAGATACTGCTTGACTCTTCCACAGAGTCGGCAGCTCTCATTAACATTTTAATAAATTGGGTCAATAATTGCAGCAAAAGCCCCAGTGCTTTGACATAGTGCGAAGCTGAAAAAGGACAGGGAACAGCACTTGACTGGAGTGCATCCCAGTGCTACACGGGGCCACCTCTTCACTTGTAACTCTGGTCAAACTCAGTCTGAAAGTCACAGATTTGGAGAAATCCCATGACATTCGGAGCTGCCCTTCACTGGGGACAGGAATGTTTCATGGTCTGCTCCCAGCAGTCAGTCAGTGACTGAGCTGCTCCAGGGAAAGGGCTGCAGTCAGGCAAAGGCAGGCAGAAATCCCTGGAGCATGTCTGCAGCATGTCTACACAACAGGCAGCTCTCTAAAAGGTCAACAAGTAAGTGTGCAGGTAGGCACAAGGGTCTGCAAGGGCAAAGTCATGCTGTGCTCTGATCCACCAATGCGTTGTTTGTTGCCTGCAATGGGCCCCAAGCCAAAAAGACAGGCTCTAGATTCCATGTTTATCTTGAGACAAACCGAACAAAGTAACTCAACGTGATAAATTCCTTTCAGTGTTGCAAACTTTTTCTTCTGTAGGAGACAGACATAGCATACGTGTGTTTTGAAATAAAAAAGTTCTTGCTGCTCTTGTAAATCAAACCTTTTCTCCTTCTTTACACAGGATCTTTCAAAGGAGTCCCAGTGCAGGTGAAATGTCAGATACTTGTACAATACAGAAGATAACATCAAAATTGGCTGTGAACCTCCTCGTAACTATTTGCCCTATGCAACGTTTCTCCTAACAGCTGTATTTTGCCTTGCTGGCCTGGTAAATTATCATGGACAGTCTCCTCATGTGTGACTTCTCCCCTAAATGGCTGCTGGAAAGGGATCCTGAGGAAAGGAGAAGCTTTAGATGTTCAGCACACATGAAAGATTGTCTGTACTACCTAACACCTCTTCCACAGAGGTACTCTTCTTTTTCTTGAGGGAACAATAAAAATAAGTGCAATCAAATCTGATGTCACTATGACAAGCTAAATGGGAAAATTATATAAGCTTATAAACACTACTGCATGCCATAGAATAAGAACATTTTTCTTCTTTTTTAATACGGGTAAATGTTTAAACTTTTTTAAAAAAATCTATTCTTCATATGCAAATCTCTGTCACTAGTTTGTTTATTCCATTTTCTCTCTTATTTTCAGGTTTAAATCATTCTGTAAGAAAAATAACTATTGGTGGGACTTTTCAAGCTAGAGTAGTCCAATTTTATGGGATGCTACTCTGAAAGTTTATAAAGGAGGACCTGACCACTTAGACATGCTAAAAACTGAGATTTAGACTTGTACCTTCAAAGCCCACTATCAAACTGCAAAGCAGTTTATACTATTGCTCTGACTATCGAACATGTCCCCTCTGAATAGTTCAGAATGCAGAAATGGCGAGATTTCCATTCATAGTTCACTGTAAATGGGAGCAGAGTTCAAACTCTTTGAAGCAACAACCAAAGAACCTCACAAAGAACATCTCTCTGACCAAGAATGTTGCTTTTCCTAGTGTTACTTTTCTGGAGTGCAAAATACTTCAGAAAGAGTAGCAGCAATAGTGACATCTCAAAAGGTAACTCCTCTTGTCAGGTAAACAGTTTAAAAAAAAATTCATGCTGTCCAACATGTTGAGTATTTTTCTTGCCAGAGGAAAATTCCTTTGCTTAAAGCATCTGATGATGTCTGCTCTCCTTTCGTTTTCTGACACCTGCTCTGACATTCCAATGCCTTGTACTATGCAAGTGTGTGACAAAATTAGTTTTTGACAAAAGCAAAGGCATCCTTTAAAGAAATTCACTCCTTCCATCAAGGATAAAACCTAGCATCTACAGCTGTGTCTTTAGTGGACTTTCACCATTACAGACTAAGTAAAGTACCCTCAAGTGAAATTCTAACTTGAAAGTTTGAATTTAAAAGCATATTTGTTTCTGCAGCAATAAATGGACATTCACAAATACATACAACTTATAGAATTAATGTATAGCAATTCTTGTAGTGTTTTATTTTCACATAAGCTACTTACTGTGATAGGACAAAAAGGGGAATATAGGTAATATGGTGTATATATCTAGGTATATCATATATATAATATAAGCACCCTGAAAACATCAGTGATAAGAATAAACAACAGCTCAGTTGTTGGTGATGAAAAAGCCATGTAAAAAATCAGAACAAACTAAACCAAATGGTTTCACTGCAGCAAAGGCATAATTTTCTTTTTTTTTCTTGACAGCTTATCAGAAATTGATCCAAATAGCAACTCAAACTCTGTTTTTATTTGATCACTTTTTAATGATAAGGAGTAAGTGATAAAAAAATTTAATGCAAAGGATGTTCGTATTCATTCTTGTTGGGTCACAGCCAAACTCCGCTGCAGACTTGGCCTCTAAATATGCCAAAGTTTAGACATAATAAAACCCAACACTATTCATTCTAATTTTAATAAAATTATTTCTAACTTCTATTCCACTTCTGGCTTCTTCTGGGAACTGGACGAAGAAATCCTGAAATAGGCATATGCTGTACTACCCATTTATACACTTACACAGGAAGGGAAAATACTAAACTCTGCAATGTGCAACAGGACTGTGAGTCAGAGCTGCAACTGGAACCTCAATTTTATACTTCCAGACCTTTAGCTATTTTAAACTGCAGCCTTAACACTAAGTTGGCATGAGATTCTGCATTTCTAATATAAGACAAGAACTCAGCATTCAAACACAACTAACTCTATTTTCAGGAGCTGTGTAAGGAAGCAAAAGCTTTCCTGTAGACTTGCTACAACTGCCTGCCCATATCTGTTTTCTGGGTAGCTAAGTAAGAGATGTCTGACCTTGTTGGTAAGGATCCTTGCATCCACCAGCCTTGTGGCTCGACCAGCCCTGCCCCTGCTGCTCCCTGGCACTGCTTATGGGTTTGCATGGCAGCCCCATGCCTTTCCACCTGAGCTCTGACCCCAACTAATCCCACATGTGCAAAGTCTAACAGGATCTTGCCATAACAGCAACATGGCTTAGGACTCTTCATCCATGACTATTTTCTCAGGAATGCACAGGGATGTACTTTCTCTGCATGAAAGAAGAAAGGAGAAAGAATGCAGCTGTTGCAAAAAGGCTGTCAAATTCTAGTCACCTAAATGACCACCACACTGAGATCTAGAGCAGAAAACCTCCCTGCTGCTGTCTAGAATAGTGCATCTTAACATCTCTCTGCTTCTGCTGTCCCTTAATAGCTTCCATTAAAGAGTAAGTACCTCAGAGAGCAAAGTAACTGTAAGCACGGATGATAAAAACACATTCAGCAAGAACATCTCATACCACTTCTCTCTCCCTGTTGGCATTAAGACACCCGTATGCCCTGTGTTTTAAGACTAAAAAAATTATACAAAACCCAGGCACATTATTTTCACATCTCATTTGCATAAAAGATGAATAGTTTTTAAACAAAATCACATCAGTAGCCCATTACCATTCATATTAAGACACTGGGAGGACACACTCTACAGCACAGTAGAAGAAAAACTCTTGCTTCTTAAATACATCTCTTTCTTGACCCCTACTTACACTAGACTGAGGGTAAAAGAGGCATGAACACAGATTCAGGAGATCAAAGCAAACACATATCTCATGACACAGGGCAGACACTCATCTCTGTTCGCTGAGATCCTTCACATCCACTGGAATGGTGTTTAGCTGACAAGGACTGTGAAGAGGCAAGAATGATCTCGCAACCAGAATTGGTGCAGAACACCACACTTCATATCCAGGACCTGCCTTCTGAGGTATCTGTTGGCTTTACTAAAACATGATGCAACTTGTAGAGATGCGGCTCGGGGCCTCTAAAGTGCTCTGACAACATGGTGACAACCCAGGCTGCCCCCAGGACAGGGGTTTCTGCTCGCTGGTTCTGCTGCGATGGAGAAAGAGGGAGCTGGTTTCCCCTAACTGGCTATACTTAGAACTCTTGATACCAATACTGCTCCTCAAATGAATCTCTCAGGGATGCCCACCCTACAGAACAGACTGTCAGGACTAAAAGATGTGTCTGCAACTGTTCTGTCTCCCTTCTCTACCGCTGACCAATACAGGAATTGATTCTGAGCATAAATGCACTAAAATTTAGCCAGAGAAAGAGCTTCTGCATTGCATCAGAGAGGAGCGAAAGGCAGAGGGAGACAAGACAGGCCATATCTTGGCTTAATAAAGTATGCAGGGCATTCTTGAAGTCCACAGCACACTTTGTCTTGAAAGACTTCACCATACATTCTTCCACAAAGTAAATCACACAACTACCTTTCAGGGCACTGTGTTTCAGAAACTAGAGTGGCCTTCCATGAGTTCACAGAGAACACACATCTACAGACAGCAAAACAAGAGACT
Organism: Sclerurus mexicanus; assembly: GCA_013396755.1. Taxonomy (NCBI): domain Eukaryota; kingdom Metazoa; phylum Chordata; class Aves; order Passeriformes; family Furnariidae; genus Sclerurus; species Sclerurus mexicanus. Next base: position 2,414,765 of record VWZF01007212.1, on the reverse strand, counting down.
GGGCTGGTTCATCCCTAATCCTTACCTGACCTCAATGCATGCCTTTGTAAAGTATCACCGCTGGCTTTGGCAGGACCCAAACAGAACAGTAAAGAATCCAACAACTGGTCCAAAATTCACATCATCCTGTGGATGGGCACAGGCCAGCTGAGAGTCCTGTGGGGTCTGCATGAGAGTTTTGGAAAAAAATTCTTCATTTCAGCTAGAAGGGGCATACTCCCACTATCCTGGACAAAAGATGAGGGAAAACATATTTCTAAATTATTTCCTTGCATGCTCATTTCTGTGGGAGAAAGCAACTAGACCTTTGATATTAAGATCAGCAACCCACTTCCTCCCTCTTTTAGTTGAGACAATACATTACAAATGTTAAAAAAAACCCCTCATGAGGTTAAAGCAAAAACTGCAGAATTCAATACCCAGAACAAAAAATACAGGCAAATACTTGAAATAAATTTGTTTGTGGATCGAAGTGAAAAATGAGAAGTTTTCACTCTTCCAGTCCAGCAATATATCTGCCTGCTTACCATACTTAGAAGAACAAAATTACAAAAAGAAAATGGAGAGGCTATCAGAGTAGCACAGTCCCTGCTGGAAAACTGTTCCAAGAAGTGCTTAACTTTTGCTATGGTGTTTACTCCCTGGTAAAGCAGCCTGACTGTGGAGAAGGCACGAACAATATGCTGCAGGAGAGAGTTGTTGAGGAAGGTCTGTCCTGATTATGTGGGGCAAAGGGAGGCACATCTATCTTCATCTTTATTGGAGAGGGGTAATCAGTGTTCGGGTATGGCCAGCACATGCCTCACTGGAGCAATGAGACTACTAAAAGGGTTTTCTGGAGCATCAGCACATCTTGCAGGTGCTCTTGTACTCTACCAGGAAACCCAGAACAACCTTGAGGTGCCTTTCCGTGATACCCCTCAGCTGTGGGACTGCAGCAGATCAGTTGTCACTCCCTCATGTCTGTGACACACAGCGACAACCAGGCCTATAAAGTGAGAGGTGTTCAGTGTTCCACTTAACCAGGTTAGTGCTGAATCTTCATGTTCAGACAGGATGTTTTACTCAGAGACCCACATCACACTGTATGAATATTAAATTCAAAACCCCATTACAAGGAAAATTCCTTTTATTGCACAGAATTATATGGGCTTGAGTGAAGGAAAGTCCTGTTATAAATAATTCACCCAAATAATGAAACAGTCTTAAGACCTGGAAGAAATGCTTCATATGCAGTTCCTTCATGAGAAATGACCTCTTTTCTTTGCAACTCAGACTTCTTTTTTTTTTTTTAAAAATGCTTATTTTTTGTCAAAATATCACCATAAAATTATTTAATGTCCAAATAATTTCTTAGCCAACCAAAATGCTATTTTTTAAGGCTTTAATCCATAAAAATACAATCTTTGCCTGACATTCTTGAAAACCTTTGAAGAACCTGTTCTGATCTCCAGCTCATCCACTTGAGGAATGGGTGAGAAGCTCAGCAATCTATCCATTGCTTTCTATCTCCAGCTTCCCATCACTGGTGTTGCTACATTGGGACACATAGCAAGGTCTTAGTTGTATGCTCGGCTAGACAAACTCACAGGAATTCAAGCATAGGTGGAATGCCTCCACCCTGCTTTTTACCACTATGGGAAAGACCGCTCACTTACCCCAAATATATTAAAATTTGGGTTCTGTAACACCAAAAACACCAACCTCTGTCACACCCTAAAGAAAAAATAGAAACATTTTACAGAACAGACACATTTTGGCCTTCAGACACTGCTCTTGCAATACAGCAGCAGCTACAGAGCATCACAGAGCCTGCATATAATTCGTACAGTGCCACCATCTCTGTCCTTGGCACGGGGCAAAGTCAGGGATAGGGGTGTGACCAATGCATTCTGTGCTCCAGAAACAGAAGCAGCTGGGTACAGCATCTGCAAGAGCACCCACAGGGGCTGCTCTAATTTAAACTGGCCCCTGAGCAGCTCAGAAGCCGAGGAACAGAAGCAGAGATGGCCTCAAGCCACTGTTGTACTCTCTTCCTGAAACTGCACCTTCTGAAGCACAGCAGAAAATAACAGCAAATTGTAAGAAGGCCAGGAATGAAGCTGGGCAGAACAAAGTCTCTTCACTGAACAGTCTCTTACCCACACACCAAGAACACCCCCAAATTTCAGCCCTGCTGCAAGTCAGCATTGCTTGATGTGTCAACTAAGAGGGAAATGTCTCAGGTTTTAGTCATATTTATCCCAGCATTAGTACAAATAATGTAATTTCACTTCCACGGCATTGCTTCGGAATTACCCACTGGAAACAGGAGCAGTCAGCCCCTCCTTGCACACAGAACTGATCAAAATTTGAGTTTTGATCTTGGGATCATCCCAGATTGTCAAGGCAATCATTTTGGGGCTTTTCCTAGTCAGAAGAAGAGAGTTAAACAGGTAACAAGCAAAGAACTTCGCTGTGTCTTACAAGTAAAGATTCTTACTCAAGCACAATGCACTGATAGCAGACTGCCTATGTCTGATGGTTTAGATTGGCTTCCAAAGGAATCTGCTCTTTCCTAGTGGTATATACTCTCCATAGGGAAAGTTGGGAACAGGGGAAGAGAGAGAGAGAGTGAGGAACAAAGGGGAAGAAACAAACATTTATCCTACAACACAGTGAATCCACAGAAGCTGAACCCACACAAGCTTTAAGACAATCTCCTGGACATTCAGCCCTGCTGGTGAAAGGTTTTGGCAAATCCGGAGGGGAGAAAAGCATTCTCTTCTGCCACTGCTGACTGCTGCACATCTGGCAGTGGGGTACAAGTCCTAGCTTAGCAGAGTTAATTTCTCATTTGGATTCACTCACTTTGTATCTGAAATTGAGAGGAATGGGATGGCCTCCAGATAAATCTCCAGATATAATTCAGATCCCAGGTCATGCAATGTTTGGGATTTTATTTCAAACCAAATCAGAGTTAGGCTTCTCCTGTAAATTTAAAAAGTGATTCTCTGAAGATGCATGTTTGTAGAGCCTTCTGTGATCCTCAGCGTTTCTGGGAAATAGCAGGTATTCTTGGGCCTAACTACTGACAGATTCAAGCATACAAATAGATGCCTAGTCTCCAAATAATTTTATATAGTAATGCTGGTTTTATTGGCCAAAATCATCTCAAAAACTGAGCCACAGCAGCTGCAGTGTGCAACCGAAAGCACTTCTCTAGCCACCTCTCTTCTCTTTCAGTCTTGGTCACCCTGCCTCTTCTTGCCAGCACTGAATACAGATCATTAAAGAAGCAAACAAAAACCTAGTGCTCAGCTTTCATATATGGAACCCCCTGAGCTAGCCAACACAGGGCACACCAACCACATGATGAGAGGACATCAATAATCTCCACACAGAAAGAGAAGTTTTCCTGGGTCCACCACACACATCTGCACTCTTGGCCTGGGGACAAGAGGGACCTCACAGCATCTGATCTCCTCTCAGAAAGCCCTTAGCAAGTTATTTACAGGGTTTCCTCTGCCTCAGGGAAAGAGAGTGAGCACACAGGAACCAGCAGGTGTGAAACCAGCACTAAAGGGGCTTTCACGCAGCTGGTGTGGTCCTCAGTAAAAGGCACCTTCTTCTACATGGCCTTATTTCTCCATATATCCTCCCATTGCTACAATGAGGGTAACCATACACTCTACCTCACATGGGTGGTGCAAGAGGAAGTGCATCAAAGCTTATAAGTGCTGTGGTAAACAAGTAAACAAGTCTTTACCTCAAAAGAAAAGAATTTGTTTTGAAAGCAGAGTGGGCTTTTGTGTATTTATAACAAATACAAAGCAACTAAAATAGCATCAATAAAATACAAAGCAACTAAAACAATTAAAAATGCCAGTTTTTGTGGTTTGTATTGGAGGGGTAACTAGCCATTTTCAAAGATAAGATAGGCAAGAAAGCTGTATTTTAGCCCAATTAATCAAAACTAATGAGCCCCTAAAACCTTATGTTTCTCTCAATCAGCAAACTATCAGCAGTGACACTATAGTAGCCTTTCTCCATCAAAGAGCAGCCCAGGGGCCATCTAATGACACTCCAATGTGAGTGACTCAGAGTTTTTCCATAAAGTGAAGCTTGCCTAAATTTCCAGACCAGATGGTTGAACTGCGAGACAATCCATCAGATGGCTCTGAAGAGTTTAATACAATTAAGGATATGCAATCTGGAAATGCCCTGGGCTCAGACAAATTGTCCGCAGATTTCTGTAAAGCTTTCAGAAACAAACCCACACAGTCTCCTTCTGAACAAACTTAATGATTTCTTAGTCAACAGCACGGGAATCAGCCATTAAGGAAAGCAAACAGAATGCCTTTGTAATGTCTTGCTGTCTTGCAATGGGCAAGACAGCAAAGGAGCAGAACATCATCTCAGGAAGAACTTCTTCGCTGAAAAGGTTGTTAAGCACTAGAATGGACTTGAGCAGGGAGGTGGTGGAATCACTGTCTCTGAAGGTGTTCAAGAAACGACTGGATGTGGCACTCAGTGCCGCGATCTAGCTGAGAAGGTGGTGATCAGTCAAAGGGTGGACTTGATCTCGGAGGTTTTTTCCAATCAAAATGATTGTGTGAACGACTCTTAAGAAGCATCATGAAATAGGATCTGTTTCTCAGCAGTAAACATTTTGTGCACATAATGCTTTTCATCCAAGCAAAGGAAACATTAATCTTCCCTACACTCCTGAAGGACTTGCAATTATGGTTGCACAGGTAAGAAAACTGACACACATTGCTCCACAGCTTGTCCCCATCCAGGAAACAGCGGGAGAACAGCACATAACTAGGCCCACCTGCCTTTTCCTCTTTACTCACCCTCTTCTCCTTTTCTTTGTTTTGCACGTGCACCACCATCAGTCTACGGAAGCAGCTGCCAAATCTATAACGTTTTTGCAAGCTCGGGAAGACAGCTTGCCTTTGACACCAGGAGGGACATGGGACTCCTACTGGAAGGGGCAAGCCCACACTGCCCACTTCAGAACAGCAGAGCTGAGGGGAGAGTGACTCTGAACAGAATCACACCAGTTCACGGTCCTAATTACCCTCTGTCAATCATCTCACCAACACAAGTATCTCCTTACCAGGAACAGGAATACCTCTCACATATGTATTTTGTCTACTGTAGACGCAAGGGAGAGACTTCCCGCCTAAAACATACACTTACAGACTGAAGGAGGAAAGGCAGTGGAGGGAGGAGAGGCTGAGCTACTGTAGCACAAAGCTAAAAACTAGTACCCATGGGTGAGTTCAAAATCTCCTGCTTCCAAGTGTGCTTTGTGGTCTGTTAAAGGGCTGCAGGGAGCCCTTTAGCAGGTGTAGTACGTGGTGTAAGTCACAGAATCATTAGTGTTAGAAGGGACCTCTGGAGTTCATCTAGTCCAAGCCCCCTGCCAAGGCTGGGTCACCACAAGTCAAATCCACTCCAGGCAGGAATTCAACTGTTTGATCTCCAAACAGAAATACATGAAGAGCTTGAGAGTGCTTAAAATAACATGAGGTACACTATATGTAAAGAATATTACATGTACTTCTAAAACAAGCAGTGAAAACCCAAGATATTAAATTTATAGAATTCTGTGTTAGATCTGGACAAAAGCACATATAATTGCATGGCTAAAACTAAAACTAAGTGCCCAGAGTCATGATTTGTGGTTCCATGACTACTTTAAGCCAAAAGTAACCACCAGCTGCTGCCAAAAAACAACTCTTCCACTTCACATTCCTGTCACTCCTTCCCATTCACACCAGCAACTGGGATCTGCATCAAGCTGTATAGGTTTATGAATGCTTTTGCAAGCGCAGGTAGTAGCCCTGAAGAAGCAGAGATGGGAGTGAAAGGCTGGAAGTGATTGTGGCATTGTCATCCCAAATCAAATTCATCTGTCTTTAAAAGATACATGTGGCTTCTTTTCCTACCCCTCGCACTGACGTTGTGGCCCACGTGTGACTTCTGCCAAAACAGTGCATGCCACGCTGCTTCTGCCAAGCCCCATGGCCTCCTCTCTCGGCTGAGCTTCCTAGCCCCTAGCATTTCCTTTGGACCCTACAGCTCACGACAGAGGCTGCTGTGTGGCCACACAGGTTCCATGCTTACTATGGCTCCACAACCACAAGGGAAAATGTGACTACACAGCTGAGAATTGTACTGAGAACTCTATTTGTTGCACATGGTCAGATGAACAAACAAAGACCGTATAGATTAGCTTTAGCTCCTGCTCCACCAGCTGCTGGGTGTTTGTTTTCATGTTTCTTTTCTGCTTCAGGTATTCCTTTGTGATATATTTATGCGCACAGGGAATATTCTTTGTGCAAGATGCCTCATGGAGCTATTCCTGGTTAAATGGCCATACACTACACTTGACATCATACCTGAAAGCAAGCGAAAACCTTATATTTGATTATGTATAATAAATGGAGATTGAACCTGTAAAAGCAGAGTGGGGAATCTGATGTTAGAGCACAAAGAGCAAAAAGGCTGTAGAAGGCATTCCAGGGTGGAAGACTCCATCTACCTAACACCCCAGAAGATCAGAACTCAGTCAGTAAGTACATATTCAACAAAATAGGATCCTCAAGCCTGTAAATGCTGATGAAGGGCACCTTACAGCCTTTAAAAGCTGAGGGTTGTGGCAAATCAGAACTAAAAAAGATCATATGCATTCCTGCCTTAAATATCTTGTTTTATCTCTTTCTCAGAATGCTGGAAGGATACAACACAACTTTCAGTGTTTGGGATGTTAGGTTTGCTGATGAATGCTAGACAAGTGCATAGGGATGTAACAGGAGCAATTACAGGGGGACTGCACCCCTCCTTGCATTAAGCAGCACGTGAGCCCACATGCATAGGTCCCTAGTTGGAAACCCCTCCTACTCAAAACGACCTACAAGATGTCTCCTTCAAAAACTGGATATAGTATTAGCTCCCTCCCACTTCCTACAGCACATAATCACCCTAACACTTTGCTCAAGGTGGCAGATGCAGCAACAGACACAAGAACTGCAGGAGCCATACCAGTCTGAAGCATCACTGTTCCCAGGAGACATTTCCATGCTTCTCCTTGCATCACTGGTGCACTAGTCTGACAGGTTTAAGGAGGTGAGAAGTGACCCGCTACAATCTTCTATATGAGCAAGTGATTCTGTTCTTTAGAGCTGTCATGCAGTATGAAATTCATAGTTTTCATGCAGATGATTTGTAAATGAGTTCAGTAGATACTGGAAGTTTCTTCACTGTTATACAGGCAGTTGCACAAAGCTTGTCAGTGCTTGTGATACATTTTCTAATTTCTCCAACACATTGTTGTCATCTTTTCACATGACCTGTCTCACACATTGCCCACTAGCTCCCTGTGCTCTACATGTCAATATCTCACTCTGCATGCAATAGCTGCCAAAAACCCCTATGCAGAGCTCTAGCTTCACTCTCAAACTGCTATACTTTCTCTCTCCCCAAGCTCATGGAAAACACCTTCCCTAGGCAGTTGCTTCAAATAAATTCTTGTTTACAGATGCTTTGATAAACAGCCTGTATTACCAGAAGGATGTTATCTATTAGGTAACATTACTGGTAATTCTGACATTTCGTCTCCTGGTACACTTCCACAATGTTATCTATTATTTAGCAGAACAACTGATGAAAGTCAGATGACAAATAGTGAAAGGAAAATAAAGTCTTCAAGCATTGTGCCATCGTCTTTCTTTCAGAGACAGACAGCAGCCTGCAAAATGCTGAGCTTCAAGCTGTATGTGACCCAGCGGGTTAGTAACACTACACATCATCAGCTGCCTGGCCCTGGCAGAGAAAGGCAGGTGGTATCACACAGGGAAAAGACTTCCTTGGCCTCCGTATGTATGGGGTAGGATGGGAGTTGGCAAATCACTTCATTCTGCTCCAAGTCTGTGTATGGTATTTTGGCTGACAAAGATAACTCCCTTATTTTGGTTTTTGATAGCAACTTAGGACAAATTATCGTATGTGCACTTTTCTTTATACCAAATCTGACAGTTTCAGGCAATGTCCTTTCCGGCAGAACAAGGACAATTTCAACCTTAGTGTGTAATTCAAATCTCATAATTTCATTGGACAATTGCAGATTAAAACTCTGAAAAGGTCTCACTTTCTTCCCCTTGCTTCTGAGGGGAAAATGAAAACCAGAGGGGAGCACTTGATGAAGATTTTGCTAATGGGATCACCTACAGCTTTCTCTGTTGGTACTGATGACAGCTTATAAACTCATAGAAAGAATTATTTTTATTAAATAACATCTGACAAAACAAATTATTTTTCTAACTGGAAGCAGCTATGACAGACAAAAAGGATATTAAGCACAAGCAGTATAGTTTGAAATATAAGCACCACAAAACAATGTGCAGTTCCTCAACTATGGGGCTCAAATCATAATTTAAAATCATCGGTTTAGATTGTCATAGAATCAATTGTCATCTAGCATAGATTAAAACAGCGTAGTATAAGGCTTCATAGTGGAAACATGAGCAAACAACTTGCTCCAATTTGATCCTAGAAGCAATAAGATATTCTTCACTTCTGCTCTGACCTGCTATGCAACTCATGTAAATTGCTCACCCTCCACAAAGTACATCAACTGGATGTTCCATAGCTCTGCCTCTAACGCAGGGACTAGTTGAACTCATGATCAGCCAGAAGAGCTTTGCAAAGCTCAGCCTGTCATGTTAACTGAGTAAGAGGTTCCACGTTTACAACACAGCATAGCTCATGCTGCCAGGAGTGCAGAGTACCTTCACCTGTGCCTGTCACAGGAGCACCCAGAATCTAGGGTGCACCCACAGGGACCTGCAAGGCAGGCACTGTCACACAAGAAGATCATCTACTCTGACAGCTACATCCAAACATAAGGAGCACTTAAGGAAGAAGCTTCCTCGAGGACAGTGCATTTTGCTTTCTGTGGGTGAGGCCTGATACCATGAACCTGGGACGCCTTGTGCCTGGCAGTGCCCATCAGCACAAGTAAAACTGATGATACAGCACCCAAAATAGGTGGGCAGGGATCATACACTTGAAAAGCACTGTTCCCACCTCTGAGGTTGTATTTGGGTGCCATGTACCAGAAACAACATCTACATTATTCCAGCCTGGATGGGCCACAACACACAGATCCACAGAATGAGTATCAACCTCACTGATGCTCCTTTACCAAGCCATGGTTAAAGACAACACAAGCTTCAGCTTCCTCCAGTTGCACCACAAGAGACATGCTAAAGTGGGAACTGGGAGAATGAGCCTGGAGAAGGCATTTAAGGCAATAACCCTAGGTCACAGTTATGAGATAAAGATTGTCAGGCTCCGCCAATTCATCTAAACAATACTGTGGCCAAGGCTCAAGGCCTTTGGGAATTTCATCTATGTAATATTCAAGTTTATTAGACTGATGAGTTTTCCATTGTTTTTTCTCTTGGCAAAGGTGCATTTGTAAAAGAAGCAGTATTACAACCAAGATGGAAAAAGAGGTCCCTGCCTGCTTCCCCCAAACATGCACAAAGGACACTAAATGCACACTGCAGCAGCCAATAGCTGCTGGTATTATCAATATTTTCTAATCTGTCCCCCAGCAGGTCAGGTGGAAAGAGAGGGTCACTCTGGACTTTCTTCAGCTGAAGTTTGATTGATCAGCTCTTGCTGAACCAAATCGTTTCTGTAAGTGCTTCTGTAAACAAACTAATTACAAACCCATACTAGACTGTATTTAGTTTATGCATTTCGCAGTGGCATCTGCACTAGCTAAATCAGACTGGAAAACACACCTACCTCTGGCACAGTATCTATTGTAGAAAGTATATTAAACTTCTTTTTGTTCATTGTATTTTTCTCCTTTCCCTCAAACCCAGTGACCCTCTGTGACAAAGATTTATGGAACCAGCAGTCTAAAGGGGGTCATTGCAGAGCAAGCAAGCGTAAAATGAAAATGGAAGAGGTAACTGGAGATTAGCTTAAACTGAGATTCATGTCGTAGAATTATCACTGTAAATTCAGGAGTTCAGAGGAGACAGCACTGTGCTATTACTTCTCACTAAGCATGTCAGAGTGATTTAGAAGTGCCCATCGGTTCTGCTAGAAACAACAACTTATTCTTGAAATTACCTTGACTTGCTACTTGCAGCTTTAAACATGAGCTGCAATGATCCACCTTCTGGTCTGCAATTCTCAATTCCCATGAGGAAATACAGCAAGATCTGAGATTTTCAGTGAGATATTTGTAAAAATATCCTTTTGCTGGGTCTGCAGAGGAACATTCCCTGGGGAAAGAAAAGGAGAAATGAACACCAAAGAACAGAAAGTCTCTTTGCATTGATTTATTCTCCAGTTCACATTCTTAGGCACTGAATTATCCATCTTCCATATAAAATGATGTATTTATTACTATCTGTTTTCCAGACATCCCACAATATATACCAGGAATTTTCCTTACAGAGAACTCTCAGCCCAAGGACACATCTAAAAGGCTGGGTACAAGCAAAACCCACGCTTCTTTGCCTTTCCTTCTCAACTTTGTTCACTAAAAATAATGTGGATTTCTCTACTTTTGTTTCATGGGTATGTCCAAGGACTCCATATGTTAGACATCTATGTGAGGCACAAGAACAGCTAAGTCTGACCATGTGCACTTCACACTAGTGCAAGAGCCTCTGGTGGACTGGAGATTAAATTAGTGCTTCTGCATTACTGATGCTTCTTCTTGTACTATCCAAAGGACTTCAAAAGTGTATATATTTATTCTGGGAAGAATCCAAACAAGTTTCATTCACTTTTTCTATAAAATAATAGCTGAGTCAGTCTTTAAAAGCGTGTCTTTTTTTTAGTGTTTGTTCTTCACAGACACCTATTTAACATAAACAGGAATGGATCGATTTTTGTTTACTTCAAGATGTGAACATTTCTTTTCTCCAGAACTGTTTGAAAAAGAAATTTCCCAGTCATAATCTCTTGTAGTATATTAATGGGCACAAGTGCCTTCGACCTTGAAACAACTGTTTTAACTGTAAAAACGAAATGAAAAGTTAATTAATTTCTTTTACAGAACCACAACAATCTGCCACTGGTCTGATTTATCGCCCTGGTAGAATTGCTTCCACAAAAAGAACAGCCACAATTAAGCAAATGGTAAGTGTAATTTTCAGTAAGTTTTTGCCCAGGGTTGCACCAATAGAAAGGTCACCAAAGCTGGGTAGGTAAGACGTCTCATCCCCTCCTTTTGCATTTTTTCTGAAATACTGATAGAGAGCTTTTCCACCATGATGAAGAAATACTAGAAGGAAAACAAAAAATGCCTTATAAACATGGCCACAACACAATCCCACAATACTTAATGTCCAAAGTGGAAGACTAGGAACATTTCATAGATAAGCTGCTAAATTATTCCCTTCTTTGTAAGGTAAAATGCATTTGATAGCCCAGAAAGTATAAAGCCATGGTAAGAGCTAAGAAATACCAGGCAAAGGATATTCCATGTAATCTATATTGAGGCAAAGGATATTCCATGTAATCTATATTGAATTGCTCTGCTGATAAGGAATGTGGTCTTAACACACTGGATTTCATGCTCTAGGTCATAGTGGATGACCCATCCCTTGTTTCAAAGCCTGTACTGCAGTGAATGGAGTGATTCCCTGTTCCTCTCCTCATTCTCACTGGGAATTACCATGGAGGTTAATCAGTACAACAAGAAATGAGGCTTCCTGAAGAGCAGGAAGGCATAACATCTCTCAAATGAAGATGTACTAGAAGGTACAGAAAAACACTGTGGACTGGTACAAGGCAGACATTTCAGCAGACTTCCGAATACCACTGAAAGTGACACCACTTAAATATTTTGCAGATCTCAGATCTAAACAGGTTCAGATTAATATACAGAAACTTCTCATGGGATCATAAAATAAGATGGATTGGAAGGGTCACCTAGTCCAACCCCCCTACAGTTAACAGGGACATCTTCGATCACATCAGGTTGCTCATCACCTCCTTTCAGTCCCACTGGACTTTAAGTCCTGTATTTGCCAACATAAGTTGGAGGCTCATTTGATTATCATTCATTTGGCAGAAGTACCTCTGCATCCTGACCTTGATTGCTTCCTGCTTCTGAATACACAGAAATACTGATCCAGTCTTTCCACAGGGGTTGAATCAGTTCCATTCCACGTTGCAGAAAACATGGACTTGGTAAATCCACTGCCTTTCAGCCAGTCCTGGCTGGAGGTTACAAATTAGTCACTTCTAAATTCACTCACATAATAGCCAAAGCAAATCAGGACAAGCCTTTCCCAACACACTGGAAGAATTAATGCATCAGTTACCTAAATTAATTAAGATGCTTAATGTACTTTCTCTACCCTATGGCAGGTTGAAGCATCCTTCAACTAAATTTTAGTTAAGAGAAGAATTATTAGGCATGTATAACCTTTGAAAGAGATCTGTCATGTATGAAGAGCAGCTGCTGATATTTATGCCCTACAGAGAGGCTCGCTTGGAGCTTAATTACAACAGCCTAATGCTCTGATCTGAAAATTACACTCGAGAACAATTTATCCCCTCATGCAGATGTGATCTAACCCCATTAGTCCCTTTTGACATACTCAGCGGTGCTTTTAACATTTTTGGACACATTTGATCATGGAGTCAGCTTGACAATTCTGCTTGAGGGGATTTGTCAAAGCCATTAGAGTGCAGACTGGGTGCGAGTATCTGAAGGATGTAGTATCACCTGCATTAGTCTTCACTGGCTAGATGGGACCTCAGTGGTAGATATATCTGCCCTCCTCTATAGAGAGCTAATTTAACAGAGACAAGCCTCAAAACAACAGCTTTACCAAAAGCTTAATCCAAATCCTCAAGATTCAAAACATTTTCATTCTTTCTCTTCCCGTTCATTTTCAGCTCCACATGATGTGTTACATTCAGGAAAGCCAAAGAAAACAGTACCCTCAGGAAGGCTGTAGTCTCACTGTTTCCAAACCCATCAAAATGAGGAAAAATTGCAAAGGAGACACAAACCCAATCACAAAGTTGAACTATGCACCCAAGTTTACTAAGAAGAAAGGATGTTCAGGGGTCTGCAGACAGTTTGGTCCCTCGGAAGCAAAGGAGGAACTTGGAAAGACCCAGTTACCACTTTGAAAACCTGTCAACTCTTTGTCAGCCAAAGCATACTCTGAAACAATAGCACCTACCTGAAACTCAAGGAGGTGAGATTTTCCATGCTCAGTGGGCAGGCTTACGGAAACAGTGACAGAAGAGGTGCTAACCACTCAAAAGTTGGCCTTCAAACCTTTCCAAAACGTGGTTCAGAAACGCTACACAGCTGCAACTCTGTGAGGAGGAGGTTCTACCAATTATTTGCATAAGAGTGGAAGCAGAATCACAGCTGCCCAGCATTCAAGATGCTTCTCAGATGTTTTCTGGCTCATTTCTAACAGACCAGATCTGAGTAAGGATACTCACCTGGTTTGCTATCCTAAAACAAAGTCATTGCTAGATTTTATGCAGTGAGGCCACAGTGTACCTATCTACTACCCAGCTGCTATTTTTGTGCACCTCATCAACTGCAGGTACTCCTGACTTGGTCAGAGGGTACTCAAGACCCTCAGCAGTTTGGCAGCTGAAGACAACAAAACCAGAGTACACAGGAATGCAGCCACCTGCACAATCCATGTTCAACACCTGAGTTTGAAAAGGGAACCAAGGGACTGGATTGCAGAGGACATGAAAATTCACAAATGGGAAAGTATGCAGGAACCTTCCATCCAACACTCTTTTCTGTTCAGTTTGTTCTGTGCCTTTGTTGTTCCAGTCTAATAAGGAGGAGGATGAATGTGTTCTTCTGGGAGAGAAGAGCAGAGCTGCTGAGCAACACATTTCATCCACAGGACAAGTGACAGGCCTGTGAGTAGACAGAACCAGGTGAATCCATCCATCTTAACCCTAAAAACAGAGAAGGGAAGATGTAAATTCCCAGTCGGTGTCCAGGGGACACCAACCCTACCTCAGGGATTAAACACTTGGTCTCCATCACTCCTCTAGAGCACATTTCTACTTCAGCAGAAATGTCCTGGGCTGCCCAGCCCAGGGTGGTAAGGACAGCTCCCTGAACACCTAAAACTCAAGGTGTAACTCCTCCCAAGCACCTGAGGAAACAGGGCAGGATATTCTGAACTAACCAAAGGAAAATAACACACAGACACTTTTGTGACTCTAGCCCACAAACTGTTGTCTTTAGCCACAAACATATGGCAATATCAGAAACAGAGCTGGGAACAAAACAATATTTTCAGTTCAGTTACTTTTCCCAGGAGAAATAAATACAAATCAACCAGCCCCAGTTATCATGTCCAGCATTCAAGCAACAGTTGGCTTTTCACAGTTTATGTAGCATATATTATATGTGCATCTTTCCTCCATCTACCTTAAGAGAGCTTCAGAACAAAGCCCAATTTGTTCCTTGATTAGCATAGGCTGTCTGCCTGTGGGACTCAGACACGTTTCACAGGAAAGGGAATGCGAGCACTAGGGGAAGGTGCCTAATAGTTGTGACAGGTCTTTTATTTTGCCTTTCCCAGTAATTGAAACCCAGAGCAGACTCACATCTGTGTCTTGCTTGAGTAGCTGCATCCTCAGTGGAGCCCAGTATTCAAACCCTTGCAAACAGGGCATGGCTGAGACAACAGCCTCCCATCTACAGCAGTGTGGTCCACACTAGGACACGCTCCTGGTTCCCTACTGCCCACTGAGTTGCAAAAGGAATTTAGTACCTACAGCTTTACAGCTCCTTGGAAGAAACCATCACAAAAATTTTATTTAAAATAAGGATTCTGATACCTATTACTATTTCCTCCATCTAAAAACAGAAATAAAAAAATGAACCTGGGGTGTTTTTTTTCTGTTTTGTTTTTTTCCACAGAGGCACAGAGTTTTGAGCCATTTTGTTGCTACATTTCTATTTCCTTACAGCCCACTTGAAATCTTCTATTTTAACACTGATAATAATAAGACTTTGCATTTATGCTGCCAACAAACATGTTGCATTCCCTTTGGTAGGCTGTGAGGGTAGCACTGGACAGCTGAGAAAACAGGACACTGAGTTAAGTAGAGAGTCCCTA
The DNA here is from genome assembly GCA_013396755.1 of Sclerurus mexicanus. Lineage (NCBI taxonomy): Eukaryota > Metazoa > Chordata > Aves > Passeriformes > Furnariidae > Sclerurus > Sclerurus mexicanus. Next base: position 2,399,616 of record VWZF01007212.1, on the reverse strand, counting down.
CTGGAGTATGGATGGGGACTCTGGATCTCCTGGTTCCTCTGCTTCACGCTCATTTCTGAATTGTCTGTTTTCCAAAGAACTTTAAAATCTTCATGGGAAAATGTGATCAGTACATTTTTAGCTTGGTTTTATTTGGAAAAGGGTTTATGTAACCACACTGGTTGCCAACCCCTCTTCCACGTAACCTTCAAATCTGCTAACTGGTTTTAGACAAATCTGAGAGGATTAACAGCCTCAAAGATGGATGGTCCTCACATCCCTGCACTTTCTGGAAACCAACAATTGAACAGACACCTTCAGGTTAGCATCTCCAGAGAGGGAGAATGCAGCTGCTCTACAAAGACATGCATACACGTGTATTTACACACAAGACATAAACATAAGTATTTAGTGACAGACCGACCAGCACATGCACAGCTCTGGGTCAGCTATTTCCTGGCCCATTGACTTCTTCAGGGGACACGCGAGGACAAGAGGTTGGGTGATGGCAACACAAGCTTTCAATGTGCTCTCCCTTTTGGGCAGCTGGCACAGCTGACATATGAGCCAGAGCCGAGGGGCACTGTGTAGGCAACACTTCATCTGCAGGGAGGTCGGGCTGGGTTCAAGATGGATTGGGGGCGGTGAAAAGCACACCTGGACAGAGGACAGTGCACACAGCTTTACTGCTCAGAGCACAGCAAGACGTGTGGGTGCTGCTGCACTGTCTTCACCCACCCACCCAAAGACAGCCAGTCCCTCGTGGTAGCTCCAGGAGAGGAAGCCTTCATGCTGACCCAGAGAGGTGAAGTGCTGGGTGATCATGCTTTGTCCTTCCCAGATGTGCTCCAGGAGTGTCTCTGTCTTCAAGGCAAAGGCCAGGCTCGGTCAAGTCTTCTTCTGCACTTTGAAGATCACTATGTCCTTTGGTTAAGACCCAGGCCTCCTAGATGTTTTCAACAAGGAGATGATCCTTTGGATAGTAACACGGATGGACACAACTTCTTTTTAAGCCAGGGCAGGAAAGGTGAAGGTGCTAGAATATTTCCCAGACTACATAAATGTCACGAAAACATCTTTCACTTGCAGTCAGTTCATCTTGATTTGCAGCAGGTAATATTTTGATTTTTTTTAAAGACCCTAAGGGTCACCAGCTACCTTACTATCACAACCAGAAACATTTTATTATAATAAATAGCTTCAAATCTGAACTGGATGAGAGAAGTAACACTGAAGCAGTGAAATCACATTACTCCTTTCTTGTTTCAGGAAGATTAAATCACAAAGTATTTGAAGACAACAATTCTGCTGCTTCCATCCCTCACATTAAGCCATAACATAACAGGAGAGAACAATAAAGCAGAGACAGCACTGATCCTTTACAGTATTACTTGGGAAAAGTGATACTTCTCCAAGGAGAAGTACTGATGCTCAAATATGACCAGTGAGCACTACAACACTCATTACATGAGCTGGCCTATGAGCAAACAGAAATGCATGGATTCTGATTATCTTTACAACTCCCTTGTGTGCTATGTCACCTTTCTGAAGAACACAAAGAACTGAATTTTGACAGACACATCAATCCCTTCCTGCTCTTCAAAGCTGCACAAAAATGCTGTTAAAAAGACGAGATTTTTTTTCTGCATGTGATAATAGATGTTTGTCTAAAAGAAGAGTATTGAGAGTACCAAAGTAATTTTGAAAGGGGACTGTACCTGTTGCATGTTTGAACTTCTTTCCCATGGAAAGCAGAGTGCCAAGGAAAAGGGTGCATATCAAGACCTCTCATGCTACTTTGGAATAGGGATGCAAACAGTGCACAAGAGCCTTCATAGCATCTTATCCAGTTTCTGTTTTAAATGGTAATTGGTAGTGGAAAAATCATAACAGGTTTTCCTGATTTTTTTTTTAATCTATTTTGAGCTCATGTTTTGTATCTGGTGTTTCAAAGACAAGTAAAACATTCCTGTGTAATCTGAAGAACAACTTTTTAAAGAATTGATTGGGTCATAACTGCAGAACCACAGGGAGTTTCCTCAGGCACATCTCAATCAAACAGGACTTAAAGCTTCACAGGAAGAAGAGAAGGCGAGCTTCCACCATATGTTGAGATCCTTCCCTGCCTAAAATACCTCAAGGACCACCTCCAAAAGCCACCCAAACTCAGCAGAAAATGTTCCCTTGATTTTAATAACATATTACTCAAAAAACTCCGTGCGTTTGCACAAGACAAAGTAATGCATCGCCACTTGCCAATTGAAACGAACACATTAAACTCAGATACCTTTTGGCTACTACTGAGTTTCTTTAAGAAACAAAGCCAACAGTGCTGAACCTCTCAAACCATTAAAATCTATGTAACATCTCATTTCACAAGAAGACTGAAGCTGTGCTGCAATTCCTTTTTCACAGAACTTAACAAGAAAAGGGAAGCATGTCAGTTTTGCTCATCTGTCCATCTGATGAGGTAATCGCAGGTGCATTAGGCGTCCCTCAGGACACAGAAAATCAGATGCAATGAAGAGAAAGGTGGGCAAGCCATGACAAACCTGTTAGGAGACACACCACCTCTACAGAGAAAACATTTCCTGCTATTTATTTCAAACTATTGCAGCCCAAAACGGGTAGCTGGTTTGTGCAACAAAGAACCAAACTCTGCAAAACACCAGTGAAACTGAATTCAGCAGGGAATTGGGTGGCAAGCTGGGCAAGGTAGTTTAGAAAACAGAATACAATAGTATAAGAGAATTTCCAGGGATAATTCATGAACCAGCTGTCTGAAGAGTCATTCACTTGGTTCACTTCTCCTGTTACCATTTGAATGCAAGATATGGCAATGAGATCATATGGAATATGCATGAGATGCACTTAACGAGACAGACATAAACTCATAGGAACACAGTTGACATCTGTGGACTGACACCAGCTTTACAAGCAGTAAAACACATATTTGTTCAGTGGGGCTGTTAAGGACAAATCAGTCATTCTTTAATAACAGCCTTGGTCTAGCAAGACTACACCTATTCTTACATTAGCCACCCTATTTTCTAGCTTGATGCTTGGTCTTGGTGTAGGTCTAGGATATATCTTTCAAACCCTGCTCCTTCTTTACAGCTTTCCTCAGGAAGGGGAAACTTTTCTGTGTGCTGCTCCCAGTAACATCCAGCCTTCCTCCCTACCATGGGAGCATCTCTTACAAAACTCTCTGATAGGAAAGGAAATGTGTCATACCAGCCAGGCAGTTTGCAGAGGGCCTGCCTGCTTGCTTTAACAGAGCTTTTACCAAACAGTTGCTATTAGTATTAATACTCCACTGCTTTCAGTATTAATTCACTGAACCAGATGGAAAGAACCCATTCTTTGGAAAGTCCTGGTAAGCGAGGGGACATAAAACACAAGTTAAATCTTATTGCAAATCAGTAGAAATTTTACAGAACGCATATAAACGTGCACATTTGGCACACCTTTAAAGGTAAGTCGTCCTGCAGATCTTTCTTAAAAACCTGTGTGGTAAAAATTCACTTCTCAGCATTTGAAGTCTGTTTAAATGATTTTCCTCATCTTTTAACGCGGTCCTTAGGTTCCACCTAGTGGCTTTCAACAGCCATGAACAGCAGACTAGATAGGCATTCATCGCCTGAATGCTTAATTTTCACATCTCTGTGTCTAGATGCAGAAAAAATCAGAGTCTTCTTAACACATATGATTTATCTTGCCATCTCCCTGAAAATCCTCTTGGTCTTCTGAGGGAAATCTTCCACCTACAGTTATTCTAGTTTATACATCTAAATCAAACGGGTGTTAAATTAAAGCGGAGGTTATTCCTGTGCAAACGAGGCTGAGCGGATGGGCTGGCCAAGAGCAGTAGGAGCAGCCCGGAGCTCTGCAGGGCTGCTGTGCCTGCCAGACAAAGCAGCTGCCGCGTCCCTGCCCAGCCAGGTGTCAGCAGGAGAGCTGCTCTCTTAGCACAGTGGTACAAACCTGTCACGCCCGGCCACATGTGTCCCTCTGAACCGCTGACATTGTCAGCATCCACCCCCCTTCGCAGCCAACTGAGAAACAGGCACCTCTAGACCATGACTCGGATGACTTACTAGAGAGGTTTTACCTTCAGGTGAGATGAATTACATCCGACAAGTATCTCATTTCCTCATTTCCATTACAAAGAGAAGCCAGGGGGCTTACTGATGGCGTGGTACCGCCATCACACATCCTGAATCCCACCCAAGGTGTTTGACTGAGAAAGACTCTGCCTTGTTACACAGTACTTGAAGGGTAGCCCGCCTTGCAGTGAGCTCTGAGCAGGCAGCAAGATCTGGAAGCAGGAAATTACAAGAGTTACACATTTGCACCTAAGTTAAAAAGCCCGATGGTGGCAAGTAGCCTTGCTATCACAAAACACTTATTTCAACACTGTTCTGTTCCCAGAATACATCTTACCCTGCTGCTCAGATGTATTAGACCGATGAAGGTAGATTTGTCTTACAGCATGAAAAGTGTAAGACAGTTCTCCTCCTGCCTGCTTTAAGGTTATGAAACAATCTATGCTTATATTCCAGTTCCCTGAGGCATTAGCAGAGCACTCGCCACAGACATTTTAGCCCTCTTTGGAGGAGCTTTACCAGCTCTAAAGAATCGCTATCTTCAAAGGAAAAGGGGGAAAAAGCAACTAAAGAAATGTGAAACTTCATGAATTTATCAGCTGCCACGTTAGAGGTCAAAAGCAGATATTTCAAAGTAATTTTAGTGTCTTACATAAACAACAAGACAGAGTTCACCAGAACTAGTCTAGCTTGCTCACGGGGATCATACCCATTTAAAGAGAAGGTGAAATAAAAACTAAAGAAAAAAAAAAAGAGAAAGTTGACCTAGTTCATGATTTGTGGAGTGTGGGATGGATGAAACGTCTTTAACTCCTTAATGCATCTTTTTCTGTCTCTTCTCATTTTAAGGAGCTTTACTTTTGGTCACACACAGTCTGAGGTTCGCACCCAGCAAATCATGGCTGCTTTTCTAGAACATGACTGCAGCGTGCAGCTAAACTGCTCCCATTTATTACCCCGCAGCGGTGTCTCCCAACTTCCTCTCCGCAGCTTATCTTTTCACCTTCACCTAAGCTTTCACGGAGCAGGTCTGCACGCGACAGACTGGCTCTTTTATGCTAAGAAAAGGAGAAAATCCTCGAATGGCTTCAAACTTCCTTGCTCAGTGAAAATCGAGAGAGAAATGAAGGCTGCGCGCCGCCTACCCTGCTGTGGGGTTCATACCCCCTTCAGACCGGACTTGCGGTTCACTCGCAAGACAGTCAAACCAGCATTTCTGCAACACTTATTTCGCGAAACCCGAGACGACTTACAACAGCGAGCAGGTCATCACCCACCCGAGCTGGCTCTTTCTCCCCACTCCGCACGAACACACGTGCTGTGCAGCCTTACCTCCCAAAACCTCCCCTCAGGGAGGGGCTGCGCCCCCCTTCACTGGGGGGACACTGCTGGGTGGATGTCCCTGGGGGACGCGGCATCACCCCCTCCGTGAGCCCCCGACACACCCCCCGCCACCCCGGCAATCCCCTCGCTGTTCGCAGCAGGTGCGCCCGCCCGATGATGAGCGGGATGGGGCGATGCCTTGGGGAGCGGGATTCACCCCCGCCGTGGGCAGCTTTCCTGGAGAACAGGGGTGCGGGGAGGCGCCGGGGGTGCTGCCCCCGACAGCCCCAAGGGCTCGGGAGCCTTTGGAAGCGCCAGCGGAGAAGGGCAGGGCTCGGGGGCAGGGAGGGAGCTGCCAGCCGGGGCCCTGCGGCCGGAGGTGCGCCGGCACCCCGCGGGAGCGGCACAGGAGCCGTCGGCAGGGGTGGAACTGATAGGTGGCTCCATAGCTCAGTGGTTAGAGCACTGGTCTTGTAAACCAGGGGTCGCGAGTTCGATCCTCGCTGGGGCCTGCGCATCTTTTTTTTTTCCCCCCTTCTCTGTTATTATTATTTCTCCCCCGACCAAACGGGGCGTTCCGGGGCCGCTCCCCGCCGTCCGGGAGCCACAGAGGAGGCAGCAGGGCCGTGCTTTTGGGGTCCCGACGCCGTGCCCCCGGGGGTGGCGGCGGGAGGCAGACGTAGCGCTGGGAACTGCAAAATGACGCCACGGGCTCGGCCGCCTCCGCGGAGGGAGCGCGGGTGCGGCCCCGGCTGCGCTTCCCAAATAAATACATCCTTGTCTGGAACTGAATTTTGGGGGGTTGTTACCGCGCCGCGTCCGCCCGGCGTGGTTCCAGCGCACGGCTCGGATGTGACTCGGGCGTTCGAGGGGCGCTCTCCTCTACACACCAGTTTAAAGCCATCCCGCCCCGTCCTGACTCTACGTGCCCTTGTAAAATCTCTCTCTCCGTCTTTCCTTACGGACTAGAAGTCTGCTCTGAGGTCTCCCCGGAGCGGTCTCCTGTCCGGGCTGAAGAGCGCCAGTTCTCTCAGTCTGTACTCGTGAGCAGTGCTCCAGCCCTCTGAGCATCTTTAAAAAGAAAACAATCTGATTTCATTGTCTGAAAGGCAACTACTCTTGAAATATACTTTTCACTGCATTTCAGTTTAAGGACTGGGAAAAAAAAAAGAGACATGTGAGGTCATGGACATGTCTATTTTTTTATCAAAGATGAAAGTCCTGACATTTGGAGGCACTTGGATTTATTAGACGGTCATACACAGCCAAATCTTACCAGTGAATGTCCATCAGACGCTCTATAATCACTCCTGTCAGAAAAGGACATCGTAGGAGGATTTGCAAAGAATGTTGACATTAGGTTACGTTTAATAAAACACATATAGAGACTGCTGACGCTGCCGGGAACAGAGGCACACCTGGGAGCACAAACTAGTCAGTCAAATTCTCTTTCTTTTGGTCAGTATTTGTTTCACCATCTTATAAGCGACTTGCTCATCATGGCACATCACTGAGCTTCAAAAGCTGCTTCTTCCTCCTCTTCTCCAGTTCTCCCTTACCTAGTGCTGCTTTCTTTGGAAGAACCTTCTTGCTTCTGGCTAGATGGGAGCTCTTCCTTTTTGGCAAAGGTGGTGCTGGTGTAGTTCCGGACTTGCGTGCATCCTTCTCTCCCTGCCTTGGCTTGTGAGGTTTAGCCTCAGCTTTGGCTCCCTGTCTCTCTTTACTAGATGGAGCTAGTTTCACTGCTGGTCCTTTTATTTTGGTGAACAGGGTCTTTTTTTTCTTTCTTAGAAGAAACTGTTGGGATGGCTGCAGTAAGGGTAGAAAACTTTTTTTGGAAGTTTGGCTGTTGAAAGTTCATTAAGCAGCTCAAGGACAGTCTCTGAGGAAAGTAATTAACATGGTTCAGCATTCCTGCTTTAAAAGGCTAATTCAACGATACGACTGATAGAAACCTTCAGTAGAGCTACAGTTAAAAAATAGCTGACATTCTGAAAGAAGAAATGCACACTATAAGCCACTCCTCTTCCATTAAAAGACCCGTGGTTTTCTTGGAAATAAAATATTTAATTTTAGGAATTATGGGTCTATATATAAGGAAAGTTATTTCCAGACAGAGTATGATCAAACCTTGCATGCTTCTTTGGCAGACTTAACAATACAAATTTTTCATATTACAGTAACAGCTGAAAATCCCAGATAAGATAACTTGCTAAACACCATTTCTACTCAAGATGTAACTCCTGCCCTAGTTGCATGAGACTTTAGAACAGAAGGTGGCCAGGAGGAAGTAAGGTTGACTCCCCTAGATGTACAGAGAGGGGATTATTTGATTCAAGGAGCTTGTCACAGAGTCAGGCATAGGCACTTAAAACTTCCCAGGCCTAATCCAATGCCTGCATCAAAGCCATCAGTTCCCTTGTGATGCCTGAACACACTATGACTTGGCAACACTTAGGAAAAAAAATCAGAGCTTGAGATTAAGAAAAGGCATGGCATCTCATAGATGGCAGAAGCACACGTTAAATGTGATAACCCAACTCCCAGATTGGTCCTGCTCAGTACTTTAGTTTATAAGGCTGCTAAAGATTCCAGTCACATCCCTGAAAGGGGGCTATATGTTTTGCTTCTCAGTGAAATCAAAGCCTGACAACTTACTTGCACGTGGAACAAATGGTATCCGCTTACTCTTTGTTTTCACTGGAACAGGCTCGTATTTACACTTCCCTGGTGGAGCTCTCCTTAGAAAACAGAAAGCCATATGCAGATGTCAGAGATTGTTAGGGAACTTTATTTATTCCATAGGCACACCTCACTCCGTTGTCATTTGCCTCTGGTGGAAGAGGCGTGAAAGCACTTTAGGCACCTGGAGTGAAACACAGGTGGAATTCAAAAGCCTAACACAGGGCTACAAGCCTTAAAATCCCTGTCTCAATAGCAGCTGGAAGGCTGCAACTTTTCTTCTATCATTCTTCTTGTCAACTTTCTACCATCAGACAGTCTGGACTGTCTTTATCCAACATCAAGAGCCTGTTTGTTTGTTTGTGTGTGGGATGCTGGCCTGTCTGCATGAACTTGCTGCCCACTACTGAATTCAAGGGTGCTGATGAGGTGCGTTCAGCTGCACATCCCTGCTGATGCAGGCACAGCACAACACTGTTTCTAGAAGCCTGGTGGGTGCATTTGTTGCATTGCGGACAATCAGGGTTGTCCTCACCATTACGGGCTTGTGCATCCCACCTTGTTGCGGAGGAGTCTCATTCATACACACAGGGCTTGTCAGGACAGTTCTCTGCCCTCACTCACAGGGCAGCACAAGGATCTCTGTACATGCGGCAGAATATTCCCACACAGCCCCACAAACATTAGAGTGATGTGCAAAGGGAGCTGCTTCAGACGCAACATAGGGCTGCAGTGAGAGAGGTGAGAAAGGAAAGGAACAGGCAAAGAGTGAGGGAGCAACAACTGCAAAGAAAACATGTCTGTGTTCCCCTCCTGCTGTTCCCTGACAATTTCCCACAGTACAAAAGCACAAAAAAAAGAAGAAAAAAAAAGCTCATTTTCCCCAAGGTAAAGCTGTTGCGTATTAAATGACAGGAAGAGGGGAACAAAGAAGCACAACACACCTGTGCTTTCCGTTACCCACCAAGGGAACTGCCGTAGGACAAATAAGAACAGGTTCTTCACATTTGGCATGCTTGACAGAACAGAGCAAAGCAAAGCATGACCTAAGGCATCACATTTTCTTGTGATTAGCATTCTCCTTCAGAGACTGGCAAGAGCCAAGTGCTTCCTCCATACCATTTCGATAATAAAAAAAACAAAGGTTACTAAAGCAGGGTTGTTGGCATTGCTTGTGGGGATTTGGGGCAAGGGGGGATTTCCCCCTCCCCTCTAATTTTTAAATCACTTCCTAACTCATTTTCCCTCTGGTTATGAGTGAAGGAATTTGGTGGCAATCCAGGCACCACACTGCTATCTCCAAGAGTACTTCTGGAGAGGCAAGCTAAAGGGGGTGGGACAAACAGCACAGCTGCCATCAGTTTTCCTGGTGGGTTCCTGGGGAAGTTTGGGTTGCCATCGGGTTTATGGCAGCAGCCCTGGCAATGTTTTGAAGCAGGCGTTTGTGTGGCTTGCTGCCCTTGGCAGCGTGCTGGCTGATGTGTGGGCAGGAGGCAGGGAGTGCCTGGATGGACAGACTGGGATTGCACCCATCAGAGGAGCTGGTTATCCCAGCGAGACAGAAAGGGAAGAATCCCATAAACAGCAGTAAATGCAAAAGGAGAAAGGAAAAATCTCCTCTCATGGTACAATCGGGTGGATGCCAGAGTACAGCCCGGGAGCTGGGGGTGTTAGGACCCTCTGCTCCAGGGCCATGCACTCTCAGGCTCCAGAGGAGCACACCCTGGGCGAGCCTGGAACATGCTCGAGCAAACAGGCAGGGGCAGAGCTGACAGAGCAGCATCCGGGCTAAGGTAAACAAGCGGAACCAGAAAATACAAGAATAAATTCCAAAGACCCAAGGGAATAACTGCTTGGTCCTGCCCTAGAAGTGAGGAACATGAACCTTCAAAAGCACGGGATCTACATGTGGATTAGGGAGAGGCATAGAGACCACTGAGCTTTTTTTTTTTTTCTTTTTTTTTTGTGAAATACAGTATGCTCAACTCTTGATATTTGTGTAAGCTCACAAATAAATAAATATATATATATATTTGTTTTAGTTGAAAATGCTATATTTTGGTAAGCCACAATTAATACAGTTCAAAAACTTCCTGGCAGACAAAAAGCACTAAAGGCAGGAGTCTTGTCAAGCAGTTGCAGCAAGTAAAAGACTCAGAAGTTCTTATTCCCATCACCTTGGTACAGTAGTATCTAGCTCTGGATTCGGCTTCACAGGGAAACATAACTTGGTTTCTTCATTTTGTTGGTGTCCGAGGTCTCTGCAACAGCACAGACACATTTTTACTGTATCTACTTTATAGGGTGATTTGAAACTCATTTAATGCTTTTTAGCAAGATCCAAAATCTCGGGAGGACAAAAAAATTACATAATGTGCTTATTATAGTAAAACCAGACTTTAGCAAGGATAACTGCTTAATGGGAGAAAACATCTTGCTTGGAAAAACTCATGTTCAGGCTCCAGTTATTATTTGAACACTGTGTGAACCACCAGATTTTGCTCATCTTCATAAGGAAATCGCCATTTAACACACAACACTGGATTATCCAGTTTCACTGGAAAAACAGTGCTATGGCCCACTAAATAAACACATATAATAAAGTAATATTCTCTAACAAAACTTCTTCCTTACCCAAAGAGGAATTGTGGCAAAGCTTTGTGTCGTAGCATTCAAATCCCTCCTTTGCTCTCCAGCCATAGTTCCCTCCTTTAACAATGAGGTCGATTTCTTCAAACCTGTTCTGCCTGACATCCCCACAGAATATCCTCCCTCTTCCCTTTTTTGTGGCAGGGTCCCCTCTGTCAACTGCACAGCGCCACATGTTCCTGACCCCATAAGCGTAAACCTCAGGGTGGACCTTGGGATCAGACAAAAATGGATTATCAGGAGGGATGAGGTAAGGCTTTCCATCAGGGCTTTTTCCATCCACATCAATCCTCAGGACTTTCCCCAACAAAATACTCTTAAGGAGAATGAAAGAAAAAGAAACCCCAGCGTGAGAGCCAGCTGAAAACACAATCATTGTCTTCCTCTTTCCCCTTTCCAAAGTTACCTGTCCAAAATAAATTAACCAAAGGCTGGTATGTCTTGGAACCTTCTCAAGTCAGAAGACTCTCTCTCCTCTAAACAACTTGGCTTGCAAAATGTAAATCTTTTATTTTTGAAATCCTGCATCAGACAAACTTGCAGATGCACAAGCACAGGAAGCACTCTTATTTATTCTTTCACACTGTCTCACTTTCAAACCTTGTATCTTGGTGAACAAGCTCAAAGCTTTCACCTGCCTTCCTACTTACTTGTTCTGAGCATTTCCAAATTTTCCAAAAAAGGGTCTCCAGCTTTCCCTCCATCCCCTGTGAATAGATACATATAGCCATCCACACCAAAGAGCACCTGCCCACCGTTATGATTTGCAGCTGGTTCCTCAAGCTCCAGAAGAATCCTTAAAAAGAATTTAAAGAAATATATAACAATAAGTCCAGATGTAGGTATTGGGAAGGACTGAATATTTGGGAGGCTGTAGAATTATTGCATCACTACTCCTACAGAACAATTTGAGGGCTTCAGAAGCATCTTAGGGTGATTGTGAAATTTTAGAGAAAAGAAGACCATTATTAACAAATTCTCCTCCATAATTGAGAGTTAGCTCTTTTTCTTAGCAGGGGACAGGTTAGGTGCACACGCAACAGATAAAAAGAATGTATAGTACTGTAGGAAAGGATCCCTCTTGTCCTACAGTACAAAACACATAGGGCACATGTTAATTCCATAATAGTCCTAAGGCTGTTACTGCTCTTTAGAAGACAAGAGTACAAGATGGAGAGAGAAGATGATCTGGAAGCCCAGATCCTGGGTCCTGTTTTTCAGTTCCATTTTGGTTTACTGTGTGACCTCTGGTAGTTTCACACTAGGCCAGTCACACCTGAATCAGGGGGACTGGGAATTTGCAGGTTTTGAGCTTTTTTTAAATCAAAGGATGGTTTTGGTTGAAAGAGACCTTAAAGATCATCTAGTTCCAATCCCTTTGCTGTGGGCAGGGACACCTTGCAGTGGACCAGATTGCTCAGAGCTTCATCTGATCCAGCCTTGAACACTGCCAGGGATGGGACATCCATGACTTCTCTGGGCAACATGTGCCAGTTCCTCACCACTCTCACAGTTAAGAATTTCTTCCGAACATCTAATCTAAACCTACTCTCAGTTTGAATCCATCCCCTTTATCCTGTCACTACATTCTCTTGTAAATGGTCTCTCTCCATCTTTCTCTCCAGGTAATGGAAGGCTGCAATTAGGTCACCTTAAAACCTTCTCCAAGATGAACAATCCCAATTCACTCAGCCTTTCCTCATAGGAGAGGTGTTCCATCCCTCTAATCATCTTGGTGGCCCTTTTCTGGACTCACTCCAACAGGTCAATGTCTTTTCCTGTGCTGGGGACTCCATAGCTGGATGCAGCATTGCAGGTGGGGTGTCATGAGAGCAGAGGAAAAGGGCAAAATCATCCCACTCAGCCTGCTGGCCACACATGCATCCCAGGAACATTGTTGGCTTTCTGGGCTGCAAGTGCACACTGCCAGCTCAGGTCCAACCTCTCATCGACCAGCACCCCCAAGTCCTTCTTGCCAGGGCTGCTCTTGATCCATTCACCTCCCCAGCCTGTATTAATACCTGGAGTTGGACAGCGACAGAGAAAAATGATTTCTCATTGTGGCCTGTGGTAGCATCCAACTTGAACTTTACCTTTCGGCACGTAGATCAGCTTTGTTGGCATCAGATGCCAAAACCTTCAATTCACTGATCCTAATCTTTTCCACTCGGTTTTTACCCAGGTACGTGTAACAGATATAAAACTTCCCATTGTACTTGTACTTGGGGTGGAAAGCCATCCCCAGAAAGGCTCTCTCATCCCCTGGCCGTGGTGTAGCCAGCACTGTACTCCTAATATCCAGAAAGGGCTGCTCCAGCCGGCTGCCATCGGGCAGGTAGACCCAGACAATGCCCAGCTGCTCAGCTATGAACAGGCTGTGGGTGCGGTCACCGGGATGCACCAGGAGCACCGGGTTCCGCAGGCCATTGGCAACCTCTCTCAGGCAGAGCTGGGTGCAGCCCCCGCCGCCTTCCACCACAGAGCCCAGGCGGCGGCTGAGGACCATGTTCTTCAGCACGCTGGGGAAGCAGTAGTCCTCGTGGTGCAGGTGGAGGAGGTTGCAAAAGCGTGTCCTGTTTGCCTCGCAGCACTCTTGGATGTGCCGGTCGCTCGTCAGCAGGCTGATGGCAGAGCGGCAGGTGAAATGGAACTCAGAGCAGTACTCAAAACAGAGCCCTGGGAGATTTCTTAGAGGTGCCCGAGGATTTTCTGCGTCATGGAGATGTGCAGCATATGGAGAGCATTCCTAGAAAGTAAAAGAAACCAAATATGTGGCTGTGTACAAACATCCTTGAGAAGCCAAGACACCTCTATGGAAGAAAACTAGTTAATAAAATGAAAAATTAGTAATGCAGAGAACACAGAGTCACTTTTGATGTGGAGTAGTAGAAAGTCACTCAGAATACGGCCAAGATGCATTTAGAGATCAGCAGTAGTTTCCCTTATCAAAGCACCATCAGCTGCACCTAAATTCTTCCCAACAGAAGTACAACTGTAGAGGCTGTGGATTCTCCACTCACCAAGACTGGACTGAACAGTCTTGCAGAGAGGTAATCAGAGCAGGGTGACATCTTAACAGAGGTCTGTAAATATCACAAGTGACACAGAGAAGTCACTTGTGATATTTACACTTCCCCCCAAGAAGGAAAATGAGAGAGCATTAGACAAAGGCAATAGGAGCCAGGTTAAAAAAAAGGAGGTGAAACTCTGCCAGAAGAAACTGTACATGTCAAAGATGTATGTTGATTAAATATACAGGTTAAATTAATATCTGCTCTGATGCTGTACCACTCCACTCATGTTCCTGCATGCATAGCATTACTGAAGCAGACTGTAGTTGAGATTTAAAACTCATTCAGATAAGTAAATATCCTCTTATGCAATTCACGTACATATCATTGAGTCTGTATGTGATTATCAGGAAAAAAAACACTGCAGGCAACATCTGCAAGAGTTATGTATTTAAATTATGTTCCTTCAAAAATTGCTATGTTTTTAGCTGTGCAAAATCTAGGTTAAATTCTGGAAATCAGGCATTGTGTTTGAATTTGTACCTAAATTTTAACTTCTCATCTTGTGAAAATTCTGGGACAGAACTTTTATGAAATATTTCCATTAAAATCGCACCTGCAGAAGTTAAAATCCCAGTTGCAGAAATTAAAACAGAAGAAACTAAATTCTGCAGAAATATTATTTTAATGGTTTTCATGCCAGCAGTCCAAAACAACATATCCAGATCTTTTATTGGGCACATATGTAGGAAGGTAAGTAGAAAGACAGTAGAAGAATGAAGAACTCGTACATTAGCAATTTTTCTGCCTCATTAAACAAGTCTGCTTCATTAAACCAGTTTAATTTAAAAAAATCTGGGCAATTATAGAAGTACTGGTGCTTTTCTTTTTTATTTTGGTGCAAGTAGCAGCCTTTCCAGGATATTTAATGTGAAGACTACCGTCCCCAGCCCCAAACTTCACACAGCAAGCTCTCTCCTTTGCTCACAGAAGCACCAGAGGGTTTTTTGCCATCATAAGAACAGATAGGACTTCTAAGTAGTCAAGCCCTTTCAGTTCTTGGATGGCACAGTAAGTTTCTCACTTTTCAATGCTGCCATTTGGTTACTAAGCTGCACAGAGCTGTTTCTGCATCTCATCGGTAAGAAACCTCCTCTCCCTCTTCCCAAATCAGAAATCCCCCAGGCCTGCCCTTGCAGCCTGACCCCAGCCCTAGTTGGCAGAACCACACTATTTTCTCCATATTTAAGGTCTTCCTGTAACAATGAAGGGCACCAGCAGGCCCTGAGAGGCACCCACAGAAGTCAAAGCTTCAGGTAAGTGTCCTTGTCTTTCTGTTCTCACTTTCCTGAAGGAGAGCAGCTTTGGTGTGGGCTTTTAACAACACTTGGCTGGCATGTTCCTCCCCTGATGTTTATGGAGTCCATTAGCCATTGCTCACTCTCTCTGTTTACACCACTACACTCTCACATGTGCACCCCCAAATAGGTTGAGATTTTAGTTATATCATAGTTTTCACAGAACATGGTGCTGGTTTCAAGTGACTAGAGGCAGGGAGGGGTGATAGCCTGATAAGGTGCCCCAAGGAAAGGTGTGGGAGAGTAGAGAGAGTCTAACGTGCATTTCTAGTCCTGGGAAACTCCCTCATTCCCAGTAGCATGTGGCTGGAGATGGCTCACCCTTCCATTGTGCACAAATCATTTGCAAGCTAAAGCTCCTCTCAGTTCTCTTCTGAAGTGATTACTGTATTAACACCTTTGAAAACGTTTTTAATTTCTCTCAGGCAAGTGGGAACAGACTCCAGTGGGCAGACCAGCAATGTGAGAACAGAAAAAAATCAGCTTCCTCTGAAACATGACATACTCCCATGGCCTCTGAGCTTCCTCAACTCTGTTCTGCCAACAGGCTGCACCATATAGGTCTCCTACAGTTCATACTCCTAAGTAAGCGTGGCACCTGAACAGCTGATGTGCTTTTCCAGTTGCTCGGCTTCCCAAACAGTGTTTGCCTGGCAAAACAATGCCTGCAGCACACGGACCCAGCAGACACAAGAAGGATGCTGTTCCTCAGTGTGTGTAAACTCCCAGGATTAGGTGGCCTTGCAGTCACCATTGGTTGCCTGCTTTCATTTCACTCAAGCAAGCAGGGAAATGAATTTCACTACTTCATAAAACCAAAGAAGCAGAAACTGCTAAGATCACATTGAGGCTTCTCTGCTGTTTTGTAATAGTTTCTCCAAAGAGTGTGCATTCAGAAATCAAGTCTGGTCTCTGATTAAAACTGGTGTAAAACATATGTTGCTTTCCCTGCATTAGCTGCCATTCCATGCTAATATCACGGCTTTCAATCAGCTTGAACAAGGCTTAATTGGCCTTTTTGGGGTTTTTAAGCCTCTCCTGTAGCAGTTTTCTGAACAGAGAAGCATCCTCTCAGCCATCAGCTGAACAGCTGTTCTAACACACATAGAAAGGTTTGCATCCAGGGAATTTTCTAGCCGTGCAACTTGCACAACACCTCCTTAAGAACATTTCAGGCAGTTTTCAGTGTTTCATATTCAGTTTTTAAGCTAAATCCTAGAACAACTCAGCTGAGAGTCAGACTCTAAGCCTCTAAATGCTTAGAAGAAGCGTAGCTAACTAAAATAGATACAGATCTTGCCAGACACAAACCAAAACAGCTCTACCAGCAGAGCCAGATTGCTTTAGATGCCTCTTCTAGCCTGCTAGTTTTTAAGATGAGTCTGATTTAGAATGACAGCAGGAAATCTATGATCCAGAACGCATCCCTGTTTAGTCATCTATCTGTTAAAAAACACACAGCCCCACTGCCAAGGTAAGATGCACTCCATGGCATCCTTCTGGGGCTCTGCAGGACCAACAAGACTGCTGCCTTTGCCAAAACCAGCTTCCTCTGTGTAATGCTCCGTACATCTCTCATTGCCACACCAGAAACATTGTCTGGTTTTTACAGTCTGCTGGTGTTGGCACTGAAGGAACACCCAACTGAATGAGCTGTTTTGTTATAACACAGAGTTACTGCTCTGATCTCACCCAAAAATGTGAAATAATGCTGGTTTTGCTAATTTAGAGTGGTTACTATTCAGGTTTATCAATAAGCACCTATACCACTTTCTTGCAATCTGTTTTGCTGTAAAGACAAAAGCTAATAATGTTATTTTGTCTACCACTGCTTCTGAAACTAATATGTGTCCTAAGTTTTATACGGATGATATCAATAAAAGCACTCCTTACCAACAGGAGTGGTTTATGTGAAATCCTGCTGTACAGAGCAGAAATAAGCACTTGGCACAATTACACGCTGATCACGTAACTGCATCTATCTTTTCATATTTGACGTGGCAATAAGTACATGTCAACATTTCACAGGTAGTGACTACAAATTATTAGGATACTGTGGAGCTGGTAGAATGGAGATGTCATCATTTTCCATCCCTTCCATGTGACATCAGCAACAATTCCCTGCAAAGTGACTTCCTAAAGCAAAACCATTTGGCAGATCTTCACTCTTTCACTAGTTCCAGTCAAATAATATTTGTTAGACAACATCATTTCCATGGTTGCCACCAACTTGACCAGGAAGAGCAACACATAACATAATCTTACTCTAAAAGATAGAAAAGGAATAATAGATTATAACTAATAAATAACAGTAGTCTTTGGGTTTTGGGTTTTTTACAAAATACACTTAGAACAAATGCTAAATTACATTATGACCTGCAGAACAAGCAATCAAAGAAGCAACAGTAAATTTTATAGTGTTCTTTCTCTACCTGAAACATGTCGAAAAATCTTTATAGCAGCAACATATCAACACTAGTGGTTCTGCTAGGACCTGAAACATTTCTGGTTTACCAACTTTAAAATGACAAACCACCCTGATGCTACTTTTTTCACCCCTAGTGCTGAAAGCATGTGTCCCTTACCCCAAAGAGATTGAAGAATCTTGCCAGCATTCAAAAGGAGTGAAAACATTTTGGTACACAGAAAATATTTTAGAGCTAAGGAAATATTAACTGCAAACTTTTACATGTTCTTAGACAGATTAAGTGTCTCCTTTGGCTGCTTTGAGTTTTGACATGCAGCGAGAGTCCAGCTTTGTATGATCACCAGTTGTGAAAAAGGCAGGTGGGTTCTGCCCTCTAATTACAGGGATGCAGAGGAGCTCAGGCAGAGCAGTGCCTTTGGTCTTTCCTCCCTGCACAATGCCTGTTTCCATGAGCCAGGTGGGCAACGTGGAGGCAGCACTGATGAAAATGCTATGACTGCAGCCTCGGGACCTTGCAGCAGCTGTTTGAAACCACTGCCTACTAAATGTTGTTCTACTTTAACAACCACACCATTTGGAGCATCCTCAGCAGGAACATAATCAAAACACATCCTTCATGCAGTGCAAAGATCCAAACACTTTGCCTGTAATTCCCATTTGATTGTGTAGAATTTGTAATCCAGCACCTAGCAGCTGCAAGCAGAAGATAAATATTGATCTGAAATTCTCTCCTTCTTTATGAGAAAATCAGCAGAGCAGCAGGATTCCCATCATCATCTGAACTGGGCAATGCTTTCATAAACCATTACTGCTAGCAAATGTCACTATATATTGCCAGATTCCACAGAGTGATGCACCTTACACAAAGCACTTTGCAAAATGCATGCTGAGGATTAGGTGCCATTACCCTGTCAGCCCTCCTTTCTCTTGCTCCCACACCTCCCTTCACAGCAACACAGCTAGTTAGGAGGCTCCCAGAACTACAACTGACCTCCAAACCAGCCTAAAGCATAGGATACATATATTATTTTTCTGCCCTACCTGACACAGGATATCTTTGATATATGTCCCACACAGCTTATGCCCTCTGGGATCAACGTAATCCATGATGTCCCAGTATTTTGCTGCAATGCTGTTGTCTTTCTCCTGGTCACAGCAGGCAAAATTTTCATAGCCAGAGCAGAACTCCAAGTGAAAAGGGGGCTGGAAAGGGGGCCCATAATCCAGACACTGAGGATGCCTCAGCAGACTGCCTATCAGGCACAACAAGAAGATGCAAAGACAGATAAATGGGCAAGAAAAGGAAACTCCAGAGCTGCTGCTTCTCCTTCCAGCCTGTGGCCAAACATTTACTTACTTGAGTGTAGGTTTCTTGAGATCAGATGTATAGAAATCCTGGACTTCCTCACAGTCTGGTTCATTCATCTTCTCCATTTTATTAATTGCCAGCCACGGAGCTCAGCATTCACTGAGGTTTGTTTACATTCTCTCTCCCTTTTTCCCTCTGAAGTTTACTACTTGGCAGGAGAAGAACCCTCCAGGCTGCCTCTTTGGTATTTCACATGTCACATAGCTGAACCCTCCCCTGCAGGAGCATCAAGACCATGGATGGAACAAGAGGAAAGGCAGAAGAGGTAGAGCTGAAGTGACTGGTAATTTTTTGTTATCATTATGTTTGGTTTTAATATGAAAAATACCAGAGAAAGAGGTGGAATAACAGAGGGACAACAGACAATGGGTCTGTTTAGAAAATGTGGATTCCCTGAAAAACTTCCTTAACTCAGCGTAAAGGAAAACAGCAACAACTTGCTATTTTTTTCATGGAAAGAAAAAAAAAACCTGACAGAAGCTTTGTACACAGGATGGAAAGGGCAATTGATAGGAAAATCAAACCTAGAGCACAGAATTCAGAGCCAAAGCAAGATCATTCCAATACACTAGGAACTACCACCTTCAAAGTACACACACAGGCTTGAAAACACAGTATGCACTGAATAATTTGCACAGAAGTTTCACTGAGGACTTGTGTAACCATTACAGGTTGAAAACACATTTCACAGTGTGTCAGGTACTGTTCTCCGATTATGACATGTCACCTGTTATGAATGGCACTGCCAGTCCTGAATGCAGTTTGAATTCCTTTCCACCTCTGCATCTAGACATGAGGAGGTTCAATCCTGAAATACTATTGAAACAGAGATTCCAAATCAAAGTCACTAATTTTCAAGCTGTATTTGAAATCAGTGCTGTTTGCATTTCACACAGAAATACGAGACTAAATTAATGAAATTCTTCAATGTAATCAGTTGATTTATATTCATTTTATTATAAAATAAATACAAACAAAAGGGTTTTTTACAGAAGTATATAAAAAGTCTAGTACTTTCTGTGTTTGTCCAGAAGTTTTAGAGAAGCATCAACACAGAAGTCAGTTTTAGAGAGAGGAAAAAGTACAAGAACCTTTAAGACACCTTCTAATCAAGGTTGTATAGAGGAATCTGAAAGACCAGATATTCTCAGGTAGACAGGATTGTGCCTATTCACAAATTTCTTCAGCATCCGAAACCTTTTCACCTGAGCTTTGCATCCTTGGTGTGATACATATTTAAAATATTTGCAATCTAAGGGAAAAAACCAAAACAAACTAAGTTATACCATGATACAAGCAAATACAAAATGCTTTCATTGGTTAAATAATATGCAAACATCTAAGAAACTTTTCAGTAATTAAAGGTATTAAAACCAAAGACATGCACATTAGAGACGTAACTACAGCATTAAATAATCTGTCCTCATTTAACCCAGAAAACATTACATGTATATAAATTATGCTGTCTTGCAAAATACTTTTTTCTTTTTCTCTCTGCAAATAAATCAGAAAGCAACACTTCAACGGTGTAACACAACACTGATATACATTAACTTATTATGCTGTATAAGGAAAATAAAGGCTCCCATTGACACCAGTAAGCACTAAAACTTCATTAAAGAAAATCAGAACTGGAACAATTTTTTTTAGCCAGCTGGAAATAAGAGCTGCAATACATTTGAAAATGTTCTACTAAAATCAAAAGAATAAAAAGCAACTTTCAATATGATAAATTATTTTATAAAGTCCAGAAGATAAAGTTATAGAAAAGCTGACAATGAACAAGTTGCCCATCAACCAAAAGTCCAAACCAGTGTATGAGCCTTCACACGGCCTTCACACCATATTCCCATTGTTAATTTAGCAGCTGATTCTTGGTCTGATCCTCACCTGTTTTTGGCAGCATTTCAAAGAATGCTACCGAAGAGGTTAAGAAACTGCTGATGGTTTTCACTCATGACCCCCTGTCCCCCTCTTTCCTGCATTACAACATCCCCATGGTCCTTAATGACCAGCCACTCCCCAGTGTTTGCTGAGACTCTCCCTATGCTGGCAACCAGCAAACAAACTCTCAACAGTGCTCACAACAGTCCATCAGGAATGTGTTGTGCATTTGTGAAATTGTGGTTTGAAGGTTAAACAAGATAAATAGTATTGTGGCTGCTCGACAAGGCCAGATAAAACAGAGTTCTAAACCAGGATAAGACAAGTTATGCAAAATATACCTTACTGTTAAATATCAAACCAATTTAAACATCTTTCATATTTATCTCCAAAAACAAGAATATTTCCTAGAAGGAAGAAATTGCATTTCTTCCAAGGAGCAGATCAGCTGCATCCCATCTCATTAGGGCTAGAACTAGATATTATTTCTGTTCTATGTAGTGAAAAGGAAAAAACATGCAGTATTACCCTTTCCCAGTAAAATTCCAGCCACCAGAGCTTTTTCATATGAAAGGCTTTTATTTTCCTGCCAGTTCCTTTTTGCCAAATACCGGCTAAAATGGAAGGGTGGCCACCAGTCCTTCCTGCAGTTCCACTCTTCCTTGATCCAGTCAAGATGCTTCTCAGAGCTGGAAGAAGGTTAAACAAGTTACAGAAAAGCTTCAATTGTGATTAAAAGATTATCAAGGGACAATGACTTTTATAATCAGTTGCTACAAGTCTCCTAAATTGCTAACAGAGACACATTGACTTTATACTGAGACTGAAACACTAATCTAAACAGAAATAAGCTATTTTTTAAAATCCCTGGCAACACTCATGAGGCAGGAGGTGAACTCTAGCAGTCTTATTTAGATTTGGGAATAAGACAAATTATGATGTGAAATGAAGCAAGCCTTTGACTTTCCTGCCAATTTGTCAATAGTAATATGGAAGTTTCTTCAAGTTTGTCAACAAATCAGTAGCATGAAGGGGTTGGTTTGTTTTTGAGGAAAGGTTTGTTTTACTCTAGGCATACTCAAAGACCACTTTATCCTAAATAGTTATTACTGTTATGCAATAACACCCTTAAAAAGAATCACAGAATACAATGAGTTGGAAGGGACCCATGAGGATCGAGTCCAACTTTAAACCAAGCATTTCAGAAACAAAAAACTCTTTCCAGTCTCTCAAAGAAAAATAAGAAAGCTGGAGAGGGAACCCCTGCTTTTGCAGGGGCATGTAGTAACAAGACAGGGAGGAATGCCTTCAAACTGAAAGAGGGCAAGTTTAGGTTAGATATTAGCAAGAAAGTCTTCACTCTGAGGGTGGTGAGGCACTGACACAGGCTGCACAGAGAGGTTGTGGATGCCCCATCCCTGGAAGTGTTCAAGGGCCAGGTTGGATGGGGCTCTGAGCAACCTGGTCTAGTGGAAACTCTCCCTGCCCATGGCAGGGGAGTTGGAATTGGATGGTCTTTAATGTCCCCTCCAAATCAAATTATTGAAGGATCCTATAAAATTATCTGCAACAAGGAAGAGACATTACCATAAAATGACCAGGATGCCAAGTATATTTCAGGATACTCTGAAGTTGTGTATTCAAAAACTAAAAAATGAAGACAAAGAGTATCATACTATTTTTACTGACTCTATGCAACAGCACTCCTAGCTCTAATCCACTAGCTTCTGGTCTTAACAGCAGATGCTGTGTAGGTAGAGGTGGCAGTAAAACAGTAGAATGGATCAAACTAAGTGCCAAATTAATTTACTGTAAATATAAAGGGCTTAAAACACACAACACCCTGTTTGTTGGGTAAAATACAGTCTAGACATTGGAGGCCAGTTGGATTCTTCTGAAATCTGAGGCCATGCCTGCCACAATTGGAAGGACACATCAATCCCTGGGCATGTTGGCTCAGATTTGGCTGCACCCCATAGCAGTCACCATCACACAACAACACACCAATCTGCACAGTACCAGCCACACCCCTGCGGCAGCACAGCACTTCTCAAAGCAGCTTCAAATAATGCACAGCTTCAAATAATGTAGGAACAGAGCAGAACAACCAACAGCTTTCCTGTCCTGAAAGAGGGACATCAGTGACAGGTAGCACATGCTACCCCAACATGTGAATGACTTTTGCTGCATAAACATGTAACCTGGTAAAAATGGAACAAAAAGCACCACAACTTTTTTTCAGGCAATGCAGCACTGGAAATTTTGAATTCTCCTCAATACTTTCTTCTTCCCTCCACATGAAAGCACACTGCAGTCAAACAGTGCCACAGAACTCAGGGCAGGCCAGGCAATACTGCCCTTCACCAGCAGGAAGAGAGAGGGCACAGAGGGTCGGCTTTGTCAATTGCCCAAAGGCAGAGCCTTGACACATTTGTTTTTAGCACTTTGCATAAGAGATACTTACATTACAATTTGTTTCACCTGTCTTGCCAAGCAGCTCCATGCTTTTACATTTTCTTTCCAGCCAACATAATCCAAGACTGCAAAAATAACTTCTAGCCCCAGACGGCGTTTTTTTCTTTTCTCTAGAAAAAAGGTTAGGCTGATAAATGAAGTACTTAGATCAAGATGAATTCATTAGTAAGCAACAAGTGAGATGCGGTTCTCCATCCTGCCTCCCCAAATGCTGCTACTGTCCCCATTACTGAGGATGGCCCCCACTGCCTGTTGCTGCTTCCAAGAGATAAAGTTAAGGAATACTTCTTGGCTCTAGAAAACAACTCCCAACAGAGACACTCTGTCCCTACTTCCACCCTGCCTCAAACACTGCTGATTCAAGAGGAACACATACAACACTTATCCCACAATGCATTGCTTACAACAGTTGCTGTTTCCAAAGCTCATTAATCAGCGCTTACAATGAGCACCTCTGTTCAATACGTTCTTCCCATGGGAAGGAAACACAGTGCCTCTCGAATACTTCAGATCCTGAGATGCCACCAAAAAAATCAAACCTGAGACCAAAATGACTAAGGCAGACATTTCACATTAGTAGTTACCCTTAAGGAGAGTTCTTAAAATCACACTTGACCTATGACAGCACGTAATTGAGGGAAAAGTTATGTTTATTGCTATAAATGTCTTCCAAAAAATCAGACTGTACTCATTAGCTATGAAAAGTAAGCAAATGTGTCATGCAAGAACAAAAAAGGGGAGGTTCCAGCCAAAAGGTTTTTTTTACCCTCTCCCACTGCAGAATCATAGAATGGTTTGTGTTGGAAGAGACCTCAAAGATCACTTGGATCCAAACCCCCCTCCATGGGCAGGCAGCGACACCTTCCACTAGACCAGGATGGTCAAAGCCCCATCCAAGCTGGCCTTGAACATTTCCTGGGATGGGGCATCCACAGCTGCTCTGGGCAACCTGTTCCAGTGCCTCACCACCCTCACAGTTAAGAATTTCTTCATAAAATCTCTTCTAAGCACAACCTCTGTCAGTTTAAAGCCCTTAATCCTTATCATATTAGACAGGAGAACAATCTTCATTCACAGACATTTCACCAATCTGTTGACCTGCTGGGACATACCAGGTCACAAGAAGACAGGCAGCTTGGCATACAATTGATCAGCATGGAAAAAAGTCTCCAAACTGAAAGACTTTTCTAGCACCTCAAAGATAAAGCTCTCTTGATTAATCAATAACAATGAACTAAAGAATGGATCCATTTCAATTCTTCTACAAGAATAAATAAATAAATCAGACACCCCAAAAGGGAATGGAGACTGTGGAATTCAGAGAAGAGTACCCAAAAAGAACCCTTATTTTTGAGATCCTATCTGTGCCTTAAAACAGTTTGCTTTGATCAGCCTTTAAAATGAGCAAGACATTTGTTTACAGAAGTTTGTAAATGCTTGCTCACACATCCAACTTGAAGGTTTCTGTGATTGGAAAGTTGGGATTTGGGTTGTTTTTTGGTTTTTTTTCTTAACAAACAAAACTATTTTAAAAAGCAGAAAGAAGGCTGCAAGATAATCTAGAATAATATTCTGAAATTAACATAGATGAAAGAGCAAAGGTAAAGACTTACTTGATTTTTGAAGCATAGTATTAAAATCTATCATTAGTTCATGAGATGGAACAATATCATGTAAGATCTGAAAAATAAAAGAAAATCCAGACAAATTATTTTAATGTGAAAACTTTTGAATGTTTCTAACTGACCAAGAGAAGCACAGGTTTCAGAATTTTGGGTGACTAGTTCAGAAAATTAAGCAATCTGGTATCTTAGTGCCTTGGTGTAAGGAATGAGTATCTAGGTCCATTTTGCACATTTGTGATACTGCTCTGAGACACAATGGATGAAATACCTTCATGGCTGCTAAAAACCACTGCATGTGGCAAATACAACATTTGAAAGAGCAGCCCAAATCCATATCCAGTGTCCCCATTTTAGAAGGCAATGTCATTTTCTCCCCAGGCCAGTCCTAGTTGCCCTGTCCACTGCTCTGCACATGGGATCACTTTCTGGACCTACCAAACCAGTTCTTTGATTTGTCGCTATCTTGTAAGACACTAGTGTCTAAAGCCACTGCTAAAAAGCCCTGAGGAGATGGAATTTTATACACCTGTGAGGGTTTAAAAGCCTAAACTTTACAAAGCTGTTTTTAAACAACACCTGCACTAACGAAAGCACATTAGTGCCACCAAGTGGCAAACCATACTGCAAAACATCGTTTGCAAGCAGTACCAAGATCAACCAGCAAGGGCAAGGAAAGCACGAATTTAAGAGCAACTGTACAAAAGCTTGGTCAAGCAAGGTCTTGCCTGCCAACAAAGAGCAGAAATTAACTTTTATTTTAGCTTTAATGCACAGCTCGTTAAAAACAAGCAGAGAAACTAATTTCTAGACAGGATCAATATGTGAAAGCGGAAGCATTAATAAATTTCTACAATATTGCAAAAGTCAAACTCTTAACAGAAATCGATGCATGTTATGTACAAGACTGCTGATACAGATTTCTGGGACCACATAAATACGTTCTCTGAGCCAGCTTACTGACTTTAAGAAGCGACAGGATGTATCAGGCAAAGGCAAAGCAAGATCTGGAATTCAAAGACAGTAAAAGATACTGCTCCCTCTCTCTAGCTTCCCTCTAACCCTCTGCTTCCCATGGAGAATATAATAGGGGAAATGATGTTACAGAGGTCAATGGAACCGAAGTGTCAGACCACCACACAACACGAATGACCCGGAGTGTATCTCCCATGGAATACACACCTTCAGTGCAGAGATAAGCGATTTCTTTGATTCGCCTTGTCTCTTCAGGAACTGGTAGAGGTAGACGTGAGCATTGGGATTAGCAGGAAACCTTGAGTTGTAGGCATATTCATTCAATACCTGGTGGGCTTCGTTATGGTCTCCATAGAACTCCAACAACTAGAAGTTAAGCCTGTCATTAGTTTGCCAGATATATGCAATCAAACTCCTCCAACTAATTTTGGACTGCCACAAAACTATACAATAGCATAGCCTGTACCTAAGAGTACAGCATATTAGATAAGACTAAGACTGGTGTATTTTCTTTTTACTGGCTACTCTCATGACAGAGAGACAAAAGCTCACACTTTGTCAAAGAACTACCAGCACTTGCTCTCTGAAAAGAGATGCAGAAAGAACCTGCCACGTCTTTAAAAAGGGAACCTGGCAGATGCCAACACTAAGGAAAATTCCCTAAGATGTGCTTAGAGAAGTCAGAGCTTATCAGCATTGACAAAAAGTAAATAATTACAAAGAGATTTTAAGATTAATTTTATTTCTTAATTACAAATGCTAAGTAGATATTTAAAAAACTCAAACCAAAACAGAGGAGCTGCGTGTTTGGCATCTCTAACTTTAGTGTATCCAGAAAAAACACTGCCCTGCCAAAAAACAGAGAACTTGTTTTCAGGAATTTAAACAAAAGCAGCTATGCTCCAATTTCTGTAGCACCATGACAAAAAAATATGCAAATGTTTGTCTATTTCTTTGTCTTGAAAATGCACAGATAAAATCCTTTCTGTACTCTGTGCAGGCTCTGCAGTTCTACCAGGAGTAAACTGTCTGATATAGATCAAAGCCAGTGACATACACATACAAATATGGTGTTTTTAAAATATTTTGCTTTCACCTCCACACACGTAAAAGAGCTGCAGACAGGCATCTTAATGGAAATTAGACAAAAGAAATACAACTGTAAAAAATGCCCTTACATCCACATAGCATTTCACAAAGAGATCCCAGACTCCGGGTATTTTAATAATTTCCTTTAAGTTCACTGCTGCCTTCCGAAAGCAACTGTGCATTTCCTGTTCAACAGATAAGTCTGCAAATCCATCCAGGCCTACCAAAACATGAAAGAATGACATAAAGTTAGCTCTGCCAAGCAAATCAAGACCTTGAAGAAGGGGTACATCCGAGACAAAAACATTTTGCTAAGCAAGGACTGCAGTCAGAGAGCTTTTAAGAAAAGATGCCTGAGTTTTCTCAGTAATGAAACAAGAAATTTTCACTGCTCTTCAATCAAATTTATTAACTTGCAATTTCAACTTAGGTAGCATGCTGAGCAGTGCTCCAGGACACAAAGATCCTACCAGCACAAGGTCCATTAACCAAATCCAACACTTAGTTTTCACAGAAACAAGTAGAGAATCCAACGTAACTGATAACACACAGCCAGCAGAATTAGATATGACACAATGGTAGCAACTCGTGTTTGAATTTCAGTTTATTTAAAGATAGCAAAGCCCTCAAAACTTAGGTATCACTCAAAATTTGAGCAACAATCAAGCACTTGCACACCTATCAACCCACTACTTTAAGTGAATACATTCCTTTGATCATAATTTGACTTTATTTCAAACTAGCTGGATATAAGAAACGGAATTCAGGGGGAGAAAAAGTTTTGGAACAGTATTTCAGGGCACTTCAGAAAGGTGTGGGTCAGTGTGCCATTCTGGTACCACCATCACTGTTGATACAGAACTATGTACCAGCCATACCACCAAATGCTGAAGTCTAGTAAAGGGAAAGGTGTCATTACAAACCATGATGTCTGCACAAGCCAACAAGTTGAAGCTTACACCTCAATCCAAAAAACACTTACCATGCTCTAACAGGATATTCTTCTGCTTAGACCAGCTATAGTAGTCCAACAGTCCCCTGTAAGCCTGAATCAGTTTCATTTCTTTATTCTGAATGGCTGTTTGTTCTCCATACCTCCAGCTTTCTGCCAGGGACAGGTTTTGGTAAGCTTCATCTATTTGCCCATTACAAAGGAGATGAAAGACATGCTCCAAGCAGATCTGCAATTCAAACAGTCCAAACCATTGTATTTCACACCTCCAATGGAAAGATTCTCAGAAATACAGCAAAGTTCTACACGTGTGCAGCAAAAGAGACTTACCGACCTGCATGAAAAATACTGCCAACACTGTTAATATTTTAATTAGAAAAGCATTGTACAAATATTCTTTTATCCAAAAAGTATATTTACAAAGACTTTTCAAGAAAAATGAAAGAATGGGAAAATACAAGTGACACTAGGGCGAGGCATATAAGCCAAGAACCTATGTATTTTTTTCTGTCTGAAGATGCTGCAGAAACTTTAGTAATTACAAGCATATCTTATATACAACAATATTTTCTGCCCCAAAAGATACTTTCTGTCCCACAGATTTCAAAAACTTCAGTCCTTTCTCTTCCCAAGGATATCTTCTCAGGAAAAGGGCTAAAGCATTTGAAATCTGTGGGGCAGAGAGCCACTCATCAGGTGGCAGACACTCAGAAGTACTTATCAAGGCAGCAGAAAGCAGTTGTCTCACAAACCTGCTTGTCTTTAACAAAGTGCTGCACCTATTTCAGAAGAGCTAGAAATAACCCGAGGAAACCCAGATGGGTTACATCTGCTCATTTTTCATTTGGCTACTCAACTGCAGATCCTGAAAGAGGGATGTCCTACCACTCTATCATGTTGATCAGGCTCTGGATCAAAGCCTAAACTTCCAGTCAGCTCTAGCAAGCTCTTGTAAAGAACTTCCTTTGAAGACCTTTAACAACAAAAAGGAAAGATAGAAGCACCATCCCAAGTGACCAGGAAACCAAAGCAGTATAGGTTTGAATGAGTCACCACAGGAAAAAATCTTACAGCTGAATGACACAGGTGTGCACAGTGTACTGTTTTATAACCAGATTAGCTACTCAAAAAGTGAGATGGCAACAATGGCAAAATTTAAGTACAACTGTTCAGTTAGGAGCACAGAGGTCAAATTAAGGCCTGGAAATAAAACCTGGCAGGTGTTAACCAGTAATTAGATGTCATTGGGGCATGTGTGAAAAACAAGCTGTTTCAAATTCAAATTAAAAGCTTAATTAAAGGGTTCAGGCACTTCTAGGGACTGGCAATACGAATCTGTGATCAAATATATAGAACAAATGAGATAAGGTTAGGCATAAAATAACATTAAAATATCACGCATCAATTTTCTTTTGACACTAATGTCAGTAATATATTTCAAAAGAGATTCAGAAACTAATATTCAAGTAAGTGTTCAGGTAAACATGGAAAATCATCAAAACTGCATTAAGTACACTCACCTTCAAATACCTTTTTACTCCTAAAGTTTTCATCTGTTCCATGAAACAGTTGAACTCTTTCATGCTGCTGTGGGAATGATGGCACAAAACTTCAGTTCCTATTCTCCAAATCACCTATTAATGGGGAGAAAGAGATTCAAAAACAACCTTAGTAAAAAAATAACAGTCATCACATATACAGTCTTATCAAACTTATAGATACTGTAGCACCTAAAACATACATTTGAATTGTAAATAAAAAAATAATACTAAGTATTATTTACCGCTACAGTAACCAATGAATTCATATCATAGGACTTTCATGGTCATTCAGTGGGTGCTTCATAACTCCTCATTATAAATGCTGCACTTCAGCAAAGCTTATAAAAACTGCATGTCAGAAAGTTCTTCCCTCCTGTCACTGAAAAATTATGTTCTCCTTTGATATGATCCCACTGAGACACAAAGTATACAAAATTCTTTGAACCTAGTAATAAAGATTATTTCCAAGTAGATGTAGCTTCCCATCTACACGCATTTGTTTCAAGGTCTGCAAGCTAGCAATATTCAAGTAATCTATTTACTTAAAAGCTCTGATTAATTTCCTTCCACTTGCTTCTATCTCAGTACCTGCAAGGAGTTTTGCAAGTACTGGAAGAGTCAGTAAGACCTAAACAAGCCACTAATTTTCAAACTAATTCTAAGATTCTAACGCCATGCCAGAGGCAAACATTCACTGCTTTTCCATTTTAGAAGACTACTTTAAGCTGACCTGTCATAGATACACTGCTGATGGAACTAACTTATACAAGCCAATTTTTCAAGTTTTAATCTGCTGTGTCAAGGATCTATTTAAAAAATCAAACAAACAAAAAACTGCCACCCAGCCAACCAAAAACCAAACCGAACCAAAAAAAACACCAAAACACCAAAACCAACACAACCCCATAAAATCAGCCTGCATGTCCAAAGAACTTTTCAGGACTGCTGAGTACTGTCAGGAAAAACATGAGACAGCTCTGCAGATTCTCAGCACCCCTGAAAATGAGATCTCAGCAGAACTCAAGCTCCAGCAAGATGGGTTAAACCCTCAGCAGAGGCATGTCTGTGCAGGGATAGGCTTTTGGTGATTAACTGGAAAGCATCTGCCTTGAGCACTGACAGTGGTGAGGTCTGGTGGACCTCCTGCAGCCTGTCACACAAGGAGCTTCTACATCAGCATCTGAGTAGTTGCTCATTTGCTTTTGGAAGCTTCAATGTCTTTATTTTCTAGTCTAGTTTATGAAAGTTCCACAATTTTTCAGGTCTTACCTCTGATATTTTTTTAAGAAAAAAACCCAAACAAACCTGTGATTAGTTAATTAAGACAAATGTTGGTCCTGAAGTATTATAGATGCAGCTTGCAAGTACTTTTTCAGCTGCAAAAGAACCCAGATGAGGGACATGGACCTACCTCTGATGGTCCAACATGTTCTCTGGAATAGTCCTTCTCTAGTGACTCAACATAGAAGGTCAGAAACTCTGCAGCCCTTTTCCACTGCTTTTGCAGCATGGCATCCTGAATGTAACTTAAACAGGTTTCCTTACTCTTCTTGAAGTTTAGTTTGTGCTCATAGGAAGATGCTAAACAAAAAAACCAAACAAAATTAACCAAGCCCACAACTGTCACAGCACTTATTCAGATAACAGTGTGTGCTCCATTTCAGTGTCTTTCTTGAATGCTATAGAAAGTCATTTTAAGCTCTGCAGTTTTGAAAATAAACACACCTTTTTACTAGTCCAAAGGGAAGCAAGACTATGGGGAAAGCTGGAAATGTAATATGAAATGGCATTTTCCACAAACAGCACACAGCTGCAGACACTTGAAACAGTGAAGAGCCAATTATTTCACACTACTGCCCTACCAGCATTAGAGGCCCACAGCGCTTTGACAGCCTCACAGTACGTTTTGTGATATTGTGGGGACCACGCTCTTCACTTACTAATTATCATCTAAGTTTGTGACCCCACTGTGCTGAAGATTTGCATACACTCATACAAACAGCCCATTCCAGTGCCAAAAGCTAAGCAATTCCCACAAAGATAGATGTAGAGAATTATTCTCTTTTAAGTACAAGACTGAAAAGAGGCCACTTAGCCTTTCAGCTCATGTTGAAACCAGCACAAAACCGAAACTTCATTTCTACGCCTATTTAAAGCTCCCAGCTGCATGCCATGGCCCTGCAACAATGCTCTTCCATAAAAAGCTTCTGCAAGGCACAAGAAGACTTCACCAAGGCATCTCCTACCTGGATGCTATAGGCAAAGGAATAACTAACTCAAACGCTGGCTAAGTTAGGTAATCACAGGATAGGGTTGGAAGGGATCTCTGGAAATCACCCAGTCCAATCCCCCCGCCAAGGCAGGGTCACCTGGAGCAGATGACACAGGAACTTGTCCAGGTGGGTTTTGAATATGTCCAGAGAAGGAAACTCCACAACCTCCCTGGGCAGCCTGTGCCACTGCTCTGCCAGCCTCCATGTAAAGAAGTTCTTCCTCNCCATGAGGGCCGCGGGGCGGGGCGGCCGCGGCGCCGCGCAGGCGCGGTGGGGGAGCGGGACGGCGCGGCCGCCATGCTGGGAGAGGGCACGGGGGCAGGGAATGGCGGCCGGCGGCACCGCGGTGTGTGCAGCGGCGTGGCGGGGAGCGGGNCTTGTCCTGTCGCTGGGCATCACTATAAAGCACCTGGCACCATGCTCTTGGCACCCACCTCTGCGATATTTACATGCATTAATGCGATCCTTCTCTTTTCCAGGCTGCACAGGCCCCGCTCCCGCAGCCTCTCCTCCTCAGAGAGATGCTCCAGACCCCTCACCATCTTTGTGGCCCTCCGCCGGACCCTCTCCAGCAGCTCCTCGTCCCTCTTGTCCCGAGGAGCCCAGATGTGCGCACAGCACTCCAGATGTGCCCCACCAGGGCCGGGCAGGGGGGCAGCATCGCCTCCGCGGGCCTGCNCGGGCGGGGGGGCAGCATCGCCCCCGCGGGCCTGCTGGCCGCGCTCTTCCCGATGCGCCCCAGGGCCCCGCCGGCCCATGAAACAACCGAGGTTACTCCCGAGCCTCCCTCCTGCTCCCCGGTGCGGCGCCGTAAATCCCCGCGGCACACGGCGGAGCCGGCCCGGCCCGGCGCTCACCCGGGGGCTGCGGGAGCGGCGGCAGGCAGGGCAGCTGCAGGCCCGGCTGCAGGGCGCTCCCCGCCGCCCCGCCGCGGCTCCTCCTCCTCCTCCTCGTCCCCAGCGCCACGGCCTCCTCCTGCTGCTCCAGGAAGCTNCCGCGGCGCCGCGCAGGCGCGGTGGGGGAGCGGGACGGCGCGGCCGCCATGCTGGGAGAGGGCACGGGGGCAGGGAATGGCGGCCGGCGGCACCGCGGTGTGTGCAGCGGCGTGGCGGGGAGCGGGCTCGTTCTACACGTGGCACAGGCAAAGCATCACTAGAGCACTGAGTGGCTACTCTGAAAGCGAGCCACGAGGTCCTTGTTGTCACTTCCCATGAGGCGCGTTGCTACTTTCCTGTCGCTTTGTACGTCACCGTGTCCTACAGAAGGAAAGGGTTCCGAGCCCGAATGCTGTGCGGTGGTGAGGCCGCGCCTTGAGCATTGTGTTGAGTTCTGGGCCCCTCAGTTCGGGAAGGACACTGAGGTGCTGGAGCGGGTCCAGAGAAGGACAAGGATGGTGGAGGGACTGGAGCACACGTCCTGTGAGGAGAGGCTGAGGGCGCTGGGGGTGTTCAGCCTGGAGAGGAGGAGGCTCAGGGGAGACCTCATCCCTCTACAACTACCTGAGAGGAGGTTGTAGCCAGGTGGGGCTTAGTCTCTTCTCCCAGGAACTAGCAATAGGACAAGAGGGCATGGGCTTAAGCTTTGCCAGGGGAGGTTTAGGTTGGATATTAGAAAGAAATTCCTTACAGAGAGAGTAATCAGGCATTGGAATGGCCTGCCCAGAGAGGTGGTGGATTCACTGTCCCTGGAGGTTTTTAAGATAAGACTGGATGTGGCACTCAGTGCCATGATCTAGTAATCACAGTGGTGTTGGATCAAGAGTTGGACTTGATGATCTCGGAGGTCTCTTCCAACCCACTTGGTTCTATGAAAAAGAAATAAAAATATTGCCCGTGCTCCCGCAGAGCACCTGGATCCTGGGAATCTGTCTGCCTCAGCCACGGAGCCTGGTTTGAACTAATCTGTGCTGGGACTTGTTTCTTTGAACCACTTCTGCCAACTGAGTTTTTCGTGGGCCGTTTTGGTGTGTGCAAAGTCCAGTCTTCTGAGAACGATTTTACAGAGGTTTTTCAGAAGAGCTCTGCCATGGGAGGGTGGGTAAACAATAAACTGGCTCAGGTTTAAAGGTTTCATGTAATCCTGGTTCAACTGCGATCAATAATGTGTGCCAAGAGAGGACTACAAAGCAGAACAGTTGTTCGCAGCATATAAACACTGAACCTCAGTATCACACTTTAATAGGATATTTAATAAATCTATGTGGGGGTAACACAAGTCTCCATTTACTCTTTCTGTACTTTTAATCCTGTGTTCTTCCAATATATGACCAGCATTTCCATTCATAAGGATTTTGTATTATTGATAGTTAACTTACTTGACTAATGACGATAAACTGTTATATAGCATCACTTCTTTAACAGTGCCGTCTTCTTTAACTGTCCTTTATAATTTGTACCTTGTGTGAATGTCTGATTGCTCCTTGGTGTTCCCCAAGCACAGTGTCACTTCCTACAACACTTCTGATCTTTTGCTAGGTCAGTACCCCAGTTTCAGCATCCAGCTCATGACACTTTATTCATAGAAGTTCTCATGTTTGCATAGAAGGATGCTTACATTTGGCTTGTTATTTTAATTTTCCTGTGTCATACATGAGTGAGAGTCTTTGCTGATTCTTAGATTAACTTAGCCAACTGATCTTGTTAGTAAGTATCAGTTATTTTAGTAGATATTTTAGTGCAGAAAAGAGGAGAACTGCTTTGTAACTGTAAAGACACACAAAATATTGGATTCCTCATGTACGGTGGGGCTACTCTCATAGCTGAACACATCTGTTTCCAGTGTTGAAGACTGAAGGAAATTTTACCTAAAATGTCTAAATGAAACTAAGTAACATATTTCTGGTCTGTGTCACACATTGGGGAAAGCTGTGTATGTTAATAGGCAGGTATGTTATTACTCTGAAATACTTGAAATTGTAGGAATGCTGGACAGTTACAGTGGCAACCTTTGTATACATATTGGCTGTGAGCTGCTCATTATTGCACAATAAAGGCAGTGGCTTATGCAAGAATTATGTGATCTTGTTTTTCTTCACATCTCCCTTTCTTGCCCTTGTCTTTATGACCAACTGATACCGTTACCTTTTATCTTGGTCTTTTAATAAAGATAAGCTTCATAACATTGTGCTAGTGGAAAATTACTAAACAGCTATTTCTTCACAAGAGATTGGACCTAAAGATGCAGGCATTAGAACACAAGAAATATTAATGTTAAGGGGAAAATACTTGTCTTTCATTTGTATAGTCATCATAAAATGTGATTTGAAAACATTTACTTCTATATTGTAAATTGTGACAAAATTAACTTCTAGATTTTCTGACTTAGGCTTTCCTAGAGCTTTTTATCAGCCAATATCATTGATGGCAAATAGGTATCACCTCATTTTATAGGATGTGAAACACAAAAATGTCAAGAAAATTACGGGGGGGCTACAGCCACAATATTGCACTAGGCCTGGAGAATATACATAGGCACTGGGTGACTGAATCCTTGCATTCCTGTAGCGTGTGGATCCTCGGGATGGACAAGGCTGTAAGAACAGGCAGGATGTCCAAGGTACCAACACATCATTGCAGCCCTAAGGAAGATACCTGTTCCTACCTTGATGCTTTTTTTGTAGTGTGATGAAAATATTAAGCTGCTTGAGATGGAGGCTGAAAATTAAATGCTTATGCATTTTTCTGAGATTATGTAGAAGTAACAGCTTGGATCTCAGACCACATATGATGGGAAAATGAGAGTCTGTAGAGCAAAAATAGTCATGAGGATGGGATAAGAACACATTTGTGTTGGCAATAGTGGTGATGGCCAACTCTTGAGATGTAGCATTTTAAAAGGCTCTTAAAAAAAAACCCCTCATCTGCCTAGAGTTGTCCTTTGACATCCACCTAAAACATAGAATCATTCACCTTGACTTTCAGTTCCACCGAGTGTATGTTCACTTTGAGAGCCATTTCAGAATTTGACCTTTGGAAAGTGAAAAAAACCCCAAAAATTGACCAGCAAGAGGACTGTTGTTACCTGTCACTTCTTGGCTGCATCTTTTGTCCTCATCATCCATTCAGAGGCTGTGCTGAATAACATGGGTCTGAAAAGGAGGAGGGATATAAAGTTTTGGTTTTCACGTGTACGTTAGCATTGTGACTTCTTACTGTCATCCTGCTGTTTTAGATCCCTAAAGCAACACGAAGGTCATGGATGTGAAAAAAAAGGAATGGTAACCCAAACAATTCTGGGATTCTGTAATTTCATGATTCTCTTCTGCTCTCCCCCCACAGAGCTGTGCAGCTTTCCTTCACCAGAACTGCTTCCAGGGTGGCAAATTCCAGTCAAAGCAGAAGATTATAAAGGCTGGAGAACAGCAAATTCAAGCCTATGTACTCAGTTGAATTTCTGTTGTTAGTGATTATGGTTCTAAAAATCTTTCTTTCCTTCTTTTACCATTGCAGCATAATTCCAGGAATGTGAAATGTGTAAAGGTAATTTTGATGAGGGGACAATGTATTTATGTCTCATTAACTACTCACTGTTTTGGTGTCACTGTGTGTATAATAAGCCAAAGTCTTCTGCTCTCAAAACTTAGGCACATGGTGAGATTTTGGGATTGTCCTGTGCTAGGCCAGGAGTTGGACTCGATGATCCTTGTGGGTTCTTTCCAGCTCAGGATATTCTGTGATTCTGCAAGCACAGCCGCAGATGTGTGCAGATGTTTCGGTTTGCAAACATTCCATAGGTAAAAAACGGATTAGCAAGTGGAAACTACAGCTACAGAAGATCAAGGATGGGCCTGATGAGGAATCGTGCATTTTCAGCTGCTCGGTGTGAAACTCTGCACTTTCCCCAGCGGCACCATGGGTGAGTGAGCATCCCTGACCGCCTCACCGCAGCCGTAACCTCAGACTCTCGGAGGTCCCCAGGGGCAGCTGAGGACTGCTCGGCGGGGCAGGACGGAGAGCAGCCAGAGGGATGTTCAGGTCTGTTGTATCCTTACAGGGAGTAACTACATCCTTCGTGCACTGCGGGCAGGCCACTCGCTGTTCCAGAGACCCTCTGCTAGAGAAACCCACTATTAACAAGCACAAATAAGGAGAAGCACAAATAAGGAGCAGCACCTTCCCCCTTCTCTACACTGTGGGGTGAGCCTGAAAAAGAGCTGGACTCCTGCCCGGCGTGGCGACGGGATCGGGATGGGGATAGGGATAGGGATGGGNNNCGCTGCGCTGCTCCCACCCTTCCTCCTCCTCCTCCTCCTCTGCCGCCGCCGAGCTGGGCCGCCGCTTCGCCGAGCGCAAGCGCTGCGCCGACCCCGAGTGCAGCAGTGAGTGCGGGGGCGCGGGGGGGCAGGGGATCCTCCCGGCGGGCAGGGGATCCTCCCGGCGGGCAGGGGAGCCCCCGGTGGGCAGAGCAGCCCCCGGCGGGCAGGGGAGCCTCCCGGGGCCGCCCCCTGCCCGGCGGCCCTGGCGCGGAGGGAGCGCGGTGCTGGCATCGCCGTCCGGGCTCGCCGTCCCTCCCCGCCCGCGGCCGAGTTTGCGGCTCCGGGGGGGGGGTTTCGGGGGGTTTTTGTTTTCCTTCCCGCTGCAAAGCCCTCCCGTGGTAAACGCGCTCTCCGGGTGTTCTCTCCGCGTGGGGTGATTTCGGGGCTGGTTCGCTGGGGCATGGATGTCGGCTCTCTAATTTAACATGAATAGCTGGCTCCGGAGCGCACCTCCGAAATGCAGTGCTCCGGTGCTTTGCCAAACGCTGCCCTTGGTCAGAAATGTAATTCTCTAGTGCTTTGTCAAACGCTTCTCTTGATCAGAATACTTACCCTTTTTTTCCTCTTTTGCTATGATTTAGTTTTAAAGGTGTAACTGTCTCTTATTTTAGTTACACTTTCACTTAAGTTCTTATCTCTTGACACAGTCTGGAAAAATAGGAAAGCGGTGCTTGCGGGGAGGTCTTGTTTTCTGAAAGTAAAGTCCCTTTTAGTGAAACTGTTGCATTGCTGCTACTGTTATTTTTTTTTAAGTAGTACGCTTCTCTTTGTTTTCTCTGGACAGTGTTAATGTGCCGAGGGAAGGCAGTGCGGGATTTTAAAGGTCCAGATTGTCGCTTCGTAAATTTTAAGAAGGGAGAAGCGGTGTACGTATATTACAAACTAATAGGAAAATCAACCGAGCTTTGGGCTGGAAGCGTAAGTACTTTAAAGCATTTTTTATGATTGCTCCTCTTGATTCTTTCTGCTGGCAGTCTGGTTTTCTTCCTTTTGCTTTGTAAGAGAATCCGTAGAGTTTTGAATGTGGCTAAAAAGCGTACTGAATGCCATTTTGTCTTGAGACCAGAGGGAAATGGGATGTGGTTTGATCAAACCTAAAGTGCTGTGAAAGGCTGGCAACACTAATGTGTGCTAAAAACTGTTAGGAAACTGGCTTTGTGTTGAAAACATCCCATTGCAGCAGTGTAAGTGGTGGCCATGGGCCTGCCTGGAAGCTGAGCCTCCCTTCCCACCTAGGGAGGCTTAAGCCCCTGCTTGTGTTTTCCCATGACGTGGTCTCATCCTGCGCTCTCTAATCCTGCTAAAGGTCGCTCCATGTACATGTTTTAATTGCTTTTCTCTTTCTGATTTTTATCTGCCATCTTCCCCTTTATATCTAAGCTACATGCAGAGTTGGAGGGGGGAGGAAAAGTAGTAAAACTACAAAGGATTAAGGTAAATTTGATTTTTAAAAGGTCTGTCTCTCTTAGCTGCACTGTAGCAACTTGGAGAGTAGTGGCCTTGTCTGAGTCAGCGTCTTTGGGCAGTCTGAGAGCCTTCTGCTAAGGGAGAAAGAACATCCCCATACTTGCAGTTATTTCATAGAAAACTCCTCTTGACTTTCATAAGCACCTTATTTGCCTGACAGAAACAGAACTGAGATGCCCCAGAGGACGAGCAGTTTTTTGGGGTTTCCCTTGAAAATGCTGCCAGACTAGAGGTTGCTTAACCTAGTCCCTGTTGCCTCCTCCCCATGCTTACCTTACAACCCTTTTTGTGTCCAAATTGTTTACTTCAACCTCCTTTCTTACTCTGGTCTTCCCAAGGGATAGACAATTGGGACAGTGGTCTAGGGTGCTCGAAACAACACCTGGGTGTTGACTGTGGGACTAGTGGTTTAGTGAGTATCAGGATCTATCACTTTCTGTAACCACTTCAGGCTGGGCGTGGACAGCCAAGCTCTCAGTAGGAGCTGAATCCAATTAGAACGATACAGAAGAGAGCAGAAAAACTGCAGCACGTGGTTCAAGAAGAGTTTATAATTGTATCATGCTGGTAATTCCCTTCTGACATGTACTGTACCATAAATAATCTGGTTAATTAGCTGGTACAGGTTTCCAGGGCTGCCAGTTCTTGAGACACGGAGTAGCAGCGTGGGGCCAATTTTGCATCTTCTAATGAGGTGCAGTGCAGGCTGCAAGATCAGACAGCAGGTTAAGGTAATTGCTGAGTTAATATTCACTTGAATTATTCACTGATAGGACGCTCATGCAACAGTTAGGTGTGTCTCCAAGTTAAAAGGATGTTTGCTTTGAGTTTAACAAGTAAAAGCTGAAGTTGGCAGGTCTGAAAGAATTGCAAAGCTCCATTTTATTTTTTGCCATTTTTCAATTGCGTTGCACTATTTTCAGTGTTGCTTTTAAGGCTGTGCCAACACACTGAGTCCTTTCGGTTGGTGGCTATAACCATTATTTCTTTTTTCCCCATTTTGACTGACTGCTGCTGCATTAATTGTACCGCTGCAACAACCAGTGTGGAAGCACTGCAGCAGGGTCAGAGGTGCTTGCCCTTGTGTGTTGAGTCTGCCCCTGTCCCTGACTCACAGATAGCACTGGGGTCTCTCTCCTGCAGTGTGACTACCCGTGCCAGGTTTGGCTGAGCAGCTTGATTTCCCGTGCCAGGTTTGGCTGGGCACCTTGATTTATGCAGACCAGCCGTGCCTGCTGCGTGCAGTCTTGGAGCTAGGGGGAAGCTGCTGCTTGCTAATTAAAAACAGGCTGCCCAGGCAGATCTGCCATCAAAGGAATTCCAGTTACCTTCTGGCACGGCCCTTTTTGGGATCTCATTGCACCACTTCATGTGGGCTTTGTGGGCATCATTAGATCCCATGCATCTACCCTACTGCCTTTTTCCATTCCCCA
Organism: Sclerurus mexicanus; assembly: GCA_013396755.1. NCBI lineage: Eukaryota > Metazoa > Chordata > Aves > Passeriformes > Furnariidae > Sclerurus > Sclerurus mexicanus. The sequence goes on along the minus strand of VWZF01007212.1, from coordinate 2,359,746 downwards.
GTGTTTCTGGGAGGAAAGGATTGGTTAGGGCGTAATAGAAACTTTGAAATCAAGGGATAACTGGGATTCTGATCTTCAGGTGTGGGCAGACATCAGGGGAATGAATGTGTGTATGGGAAGCTTCAATAATGCAGCCTGGGGCTTGTTTCAATCAAGTTCTAAATACAGACCCTGATCCTGACATCGATTTGGAGGAGCCATGATAAATACAGTAATATTTCTGACCTGAAGAGAGATGATCTGATAAGAAAAGGAGCCTTTCACCAAGGCTGACAAATCTATAACAGTTAGGTCTGGCCTGTATTTGCCTTTGCTTTTCTAATTCACTGCACCCTTTTCAAGCCATTGTTGATTTGATTTTTTTTTTTTCCCTGTGCCAGCAAACATGTTGTATTTTGACAAAATAGGTCCGTTATTTTATGCTCCCAGTCTTGTTTATTTTATTGCTTACAGAGCACACACTATGCTCACTGAATATTTTGCATGTGAAAAAATTCTGAAACCCAGCAGTATATTCTATATGTTATATAGCACGCAGTTTTTAGCAGAACTGTCTAAACCTCATTAATGAAGCAAAGCCAAATGCTTGAAAAATATTCCATGACCATTATTTAACAGTAATTTTGTGTTGTGAATGTCAGAATACATCAGTTCCAGAAAAATGCTTTTTTTTTTTACCAAAAAGTGGAGCTCATCAGGTGCTCTTGTTGTCCAGTGCACTGTTTACTGCTGTAAAACCAGCCTCCTCTTCAGCATCAACCTTGTGTTGCTTACTTCAACATGTTGTTCTGTAGACTCTCCTATGCATTTCTCCTGCTCTCTGCCCTCACTTTAGCAGGGTCCAGAACTCCAAAAGTACTTCAGATAATTCCTAGTAAAAATTGCTGCTTTTTAACAAAAGCATTTTGTCAGATACACTTTGATTGTTATTTTATCTGATGGCAAAGGGATCTACTTTATGGTTCAAGGCTGAGAAAACTCTTTTTGGCCTAACATTACAAGAAGTGGACTTGTCTGCACATTGTGGCTTTTTTGTGTGGTTGTCTTTGGGTTTGTTTTTTCCTTTTGTTTGTTCTCAAATCTTGTATGTAGGTAAAAAGGAAAACAATAAAAAGGAAGACAAGGGGGGTAAATTGAAGGTAATAGAGGAAGACAGAGCATGTTGGGAGGACACAGAGGATCAGGGACATTCTGAGTTTTCTTAGCAATGCCAGCATTCAGCAAGGGCAGACCAAACCAGTTCATCTTTGCCCAGTAATGTTCCGCAGTTTTAGGTAGCTGTGTTGCCTGTGCTTTAGGGATGTGGGCTTTAAAAACATTTGAACCTCTTCTTTCCCAGCTGTCTGTTTTCTGGTAGATAGTGTGAGGGTCTGGCTTCTCGGTCAGTGAATCTGCTACAGCTGCCTGTCACACGTGGGCACTGGTGGGGACAGATGCTGTACACACAACTACGTGTTTTGTCCATGCACAGCATTTTAGTTGGGAAGAGAGTGGAAATGGATGGTGTGCTTTTTTCTCCCTTATTTACTTGGCATTCACAGTGCCTTTCCTCTCTCGTGTCTATAGAGAATGAAGAATGTTTCCTTTATTTGCACAATGAGGCATTTTTTCCCTTACAAGAGAGGACTTGTAGTGAGAGAAGCAGATGAAAATTTGGGCATGCAGATCCCATATGGCTCGTAAACCACAGAAGTGGCAAACTGGGTCACTGCAGAGGACTTGTATGGTCAGCAGCTTGGATTACAATAAATGAGTTTCAAATTGTGATGCCTGATTATAATGAGAGTCACAGGGATTAGTAAGGAGACTACTTTGAAGCTTCAGCTTTTGTTTTCAGAAAGATCATTTAAAACTGGAGTAGAAATTTGGAGAGAAAAACAAGCTAATTTAGAGTCAAACTCTAGTATACCACACAAGGACAAGCTTTTGATTTGACTTGTCAAAATTAATTTCCCATTTCTGGTAATTTTGGGTAATAAACCTGCATATGTTATCTGTTTTCTGTAAGAGAGTATATGTGTTTACAAAAGGTGGGGAGGGAACAGTTTGGGTTTTTTTAGTACATATTATTTACCTGATACTAATTCCTCTCTTTTTTTCTATGCCATTGTAAATCCAGAAGACTTCAGCCCAGGTTAACCTATTTCAGTGCAACCAGCGTAAGAACACATATATCTCTGTATCCCTAATTGCTTTGACATAACTGGTTTCTGTTTTAATTTGATCTTTAGCTGAGTGCTCTTCCCAAACAAACTCTTCAAGAAAATGGGCAATGGCCATCTTCCTCCTCTAACAAATGATTGAGGAAATGACCAACATTATTCTTCCCCCCTGGTATTTTGGTTGTCTAGGAACTCTGTACCTTTCTGGTTGTGTTCTACCAGGTTCTAATTACCTGATTTATCTAATCTGTGTAGTGATAGCGTGCTATTAATATTGGCTTCTTGACAGCTGTTGTCAGAACTCTCAAGTGAGATCATTACTGAGTAGATCTTATCCGATGATTGATAAGAGAGATTCTTGTCTTCCACTGTTTACCTTGGCTTAACATGTCAACTTGCTTGAAAATAGCCATCTGTGACTGATTTTTGTTTGTGTTAGGCACTGAAGATCAACAGTGCATTTGCAGAGGGGTGCATATTTTCCACACAGGCTTTAAAATAAATAGTACCTCAGGTACAATTTTTCGTTTTCCTACAATCTGCTTTAAGAATTTATTTTTTCCCATTAAGTTACAAAGTGGGCATATTCTGGGCTATAATGTTGTGCATGGATGTAAATCTTATTAGTCAAAGATTCTCTTCTGCTTGCTACTTGAGAAAATCCTCTAGGCAGGTGTGGTGCCTGTGAGAGCACACAATGGCACTTAGGGTACAAGCCAGAATGTATGGGCTTTGTTCCCAGCTCTCCTAATAATTTGTTATAAGTCGGGCTTCAAAAACACAAACAGTAAAACCTACCAACTTCACCAGGCTGTTGTGAAATGAAAACTCACTCATGAACAAGGTATCATTGGTCTTCACTGTGTTAAACTTCATTTAGAATACTTGAGAGTCAGTTCAACATATCTGTTACTGGTGTCTGCAATTAGGATTTTTGATACAGTCGCATGATTTCTAAAGCTTCTTTACTGCTTTGTGTTTGCTTGTGTTTCTTTTTTGGCAGGTTGGAAGTGATTTTGGATATTTTCCAAAGGATTTACTTGAAATAAATCATAATTATTCCAATGAGGAGCTAGAATTGCCAACAGATGTAAGTCTTCTTTGTTGGGTTTTTTTTTGGTTTTTTTTTTGGTTTTTTTTCAATTGGGCTTTTTACTTATGTATGTGGATTGGTGTGAAAGCATCAACCTAAAATGTGGGCATGGATCTTTCTCTTCTCGAATGTTATGGTTTTCTTCTAATGTAATCTGTTTGGATTGAACTCTAGAAGTGCCAATAGCTGTCTTGCACATAGGCAGTTTGGTATGTATTCAAAATGGTTTCTTTTCCCAAACTTTTAAAATTTAAAGTACTGTCAGAAACAAAGAAAACCTGATACATTTAGCCCTCTGATTCTAGAATTGGTCCTTCAGCCCTTTCACACATGAATGGCTTTCATGCTCCAATAGCTAGTAACTCCAGAGTTATGTGAGTAAGGCCTCTTTGAGACTGCAGCTTTAGATGTGCTTGCAGCCCATCTCCTTTGAGGAAAGGCTGGGAGAATTGGGTTTGTTCAGCCTGGAAAAGAGAAGGTTTAGGAGTGACTTAATTGCAGCCTTCCAGTACCTGAAGGGAGCCTACAAAGAAGGTGGAGAGAGAGAGAGAGTATTTACAAGGGCATGTAGTGACAGGACAAGGAGGAATGGCTTCAAACAGAGTAGGTTTAGATTAGATAGCAGGAAAAATTCTTTACTGTGAGGATGGTGAGGCACTTACACAGGTTGCCCAGAGGAGTCGTGGATGCCCCATCCCTGGAAGTGTTCAAGTCCAGGTTGGATGGGACTTCGAGCAACCTTGTCTAGGGGAAATTGTCCCTGCCCATGGCAGGAGAATTGGAACTAAGTGATCTTTAAGGTCCCTTCCAATCAAAACCATTCTATGAAGTCATGTTCAGTGTCTTGCACTGCCTCTGTTTAATTTTCAGAAATTGTGTAACAGGGAACTCCTGCTTGGAGGACTTGGTCATTTGAGGAGAGATCAGCTAAAAGAGATCGTGGCAAACAAGCTTAGCAACATTTGTTTTCTTCCCTTCACTGGCACTCAGCAATAGACTTGTTCTTGATTCAGGATATATGGTGATGAGTGAAGTGTAATACTGTCAACTCTTGCTGACTTCCACTTTGTTCCTCACTACAAGGTCTCTGGTGGGGTAAAGCCAGAAACTTTTATTGAGTCCTTGGGCAAAACCTCCACCAATTTCACAGTTTTGCTTAAGAACTCAAGGGGTTAATTCTGCATGATTTACATAATTTACTTTGCTGCTGCATCTCTCTATAACTAGTCAAATGGATTTGGTCTCATCACTGTAATAAAGAAATTATATTTTTTGACTACTTATTGTTTTTCATTTCAGGAAACAGACTTTGTTTGCTTTGATGGTGGAAGGGATGACTTCGATAATTATAATGTGGATGAGCTTTTGGAGTCATTGCAAGAGACGATAGCAAATGAAGGGCAAACTGAATCGAGTGATCCAGGGACAAAAGCAGCTGAAGGAACAGAGAGGGATAAAGCGATTGAACAGGCTGATAGAGTAAAGTCCCTTGGTGCTTTGGAGACAGACAAGCGAAGCACTGAAGAAGACAAGGAAGGTCTCGTCTTGAGAGACAAAATAGACAGTTCTCTTACAGAAGGAACTGAAAATGCTGGGGGAGACTCCAGTGTCAGTAGTCACAAAGAAAACTCTCAGGGAGATCAAATTGCACATGAACACTTGAAAGGAATGCTAAATGGGAAATTAAAAGGGCTAGAAAGTGAAAATACCAAAAACACTAGTATTCCTCAGGGTGAAACCAGTCAACTTGACCAAGAGAATGAAGAAGTCAATGCCTACACACTTTTAAACAGAGAGCTCTCTGTTAACTTGAAAACAAAATTTGGCTCAACTGCTGATGCTGTTGTATCAGATGATGAAGTGACTCGCCTTGTTACATCACTGGAAGATGATTTAAATGAAGATTTGAGCATTCGTCCTCATGATGCAGAGGAGGAACCAGACTTTGAAGATCAGTCTTCAGAAATCCCTTTACTGTCTTTTTTGACAGAGGATGAAACTACATCCCCGGAGGATTTAGAAGATGATGGAAACAATGACGTTGAGTCACAAAACCATGAATCTGATGAAGATGCAAAGGGTGCTACAAGGCTAAATAACCAAAGAGACAATGAGGAGGAACCCCATTCAGATGAATTACTTCCTGAGGATGCCTTCAGTAGGAGTGAGATGTTAAGTGACAGTGAAAGTGTGGACAGGTCTGAATCTAAACAGACAAAAGAAAAACAGGATGATGTGGTGCTAATTAGTAAAAGAGAAGCACCAGCAACAACTCAGTCTGAGGATCTCTCCAAAGAACTCCTTCGAAAGGAACCTGTAGGTACAGGTGATCTGGATTCAAAGGAAAAAACAAACAGAACTGAACAGTTTGAAGTGCAGCTCACTGATGGAACAGAGTCACGCACTGGAGCACTGAAGAGTACAGCTGTGCCTGATCCTCCTGCTTTGCCTAGTCCAGAAGATGATCTGGAGCCCAAATCATTTGTTAAAAACAAGCAAGACGCTTTACAAGCGTCTGATGATGATATCGACAAGAGTCTCAAAAGAGTGCCACTTGCTCAAATAGAGAAAGGTGAGAAAAAGTTTGAGGATGATACCCTGGAGGAGGTCTTGGAGAGTGATTTAAAGCACGAAAGGTCACAGGACAAAAGAAAGGAGAAAGGAAGAGCTGAGAACAAGCCTTCTGTTAATGTTCCAGCCAAACCAGTGAAAGAGGTAAAAAATACATCTCAAAGTGAATTAGAAGATACTGACCCCTTGAGAGTGAAAGTGGAGCGTGGAATGCCTGCAGTGGAGAAAGAACTTCTTGGACATGAAGAAGATTTAAAACAAACAGGGGAGACTGATCATGAAAATAAAAAAACTGCCTCTCCTGACAAAGAACTGGAAATAAAAAGGAGAAACATGAAAGAAAATCCTGCAGAGGAGGGAAACCCAAGCCGTAGCAGAGCTGTTGAACAACCTAGGCCATGGGAAAATGAGACTGAGTATTCAGAGGCAGATGTGAATGAAGAACCTTCAAGAAATCCTGGAAAGATGCCAGTATTTGAAGAAAGCATTGAGAGAAGTTCCCCTGAAGAAACATCAAAAAGCACTATGCAGAATACTAATACAGAGACTCTTCCTCAGCAAGGAACTGCTCATACTGAGGATGCCGATTCAGACAGAAATCTTAGCACAGATTTAGCTAAAGAAAGAACACTAAGACCAGAATTGCAATCTGAAGAGCCAGATGCTGAAGATGATGCTGACCTGAAACAAGTTGAAGATGAGCTACTGGAAGATGAGAATGCAGCAAGTGCTAAGCTGTCACAAGTAAGGGCTGCAAATGTACAGGGTGATACACTACATGTTGAAAATACAAATCCTGAATTGGAAGGACTAAGTGAAGCTGTTTCAGGAACCCCAAATCCTACTTACAGAACAGGAGAGGACACAAGCTCAGTTTCTAAGGAGGATAAAAAAGCAATCAGCATGCAAAATGCAAGCGAGACTGGGAACATAGGTACTGATGTGCCAGTCAGAAAACATGCTGAACTGGACGAGATGGAACATGTCAGAGAAGATGATGAGGAGTCTTCTGAAACTGAGGAACCATCAGCTGTGGAAGAAGATAGTTTCCAATCTCCTGACAAAGAGGACAGCAATTACTTCGACCGGGAGAAAGATCATCTCCCAGAGGGCAGTTCACAGAAAGACTCAAAAGAGGTGCAAAATTTAGAGCATACGAGAAATGACCAGCAGCAACCTGCACATTTTCCCAACCCTGCTGACAGCTCAGCAGCCACAAATGAGACTGTAACAGACTTCAACGAGGCTGTGAAACGGCTCACAATAATGAGAGATTTCCTTGATGAGAAGCGTGTGATGCGTCTACAAAAGTACCTTGGGTTCCAACATGTGCTTAGGATAGAAGGCATGTTTCACGACATGAAGGTGGAGATGGAGCTTGCTCGTAAGGCAGGCAGTAATAACGGAGATATAGAAAAAGCCTTGGACCAGATACTTGAGTTTTCAGAATCTAACATCATGGATGTTGTAGGAAAAGTTCTAGATTCCAGAGTGGCAGAAAATAAGGAGGAGGTGGTGAAAGAGATGGATTTGTATGATGAGGAGAGTGCACTGATGGATGACATTCAAGAATTAATATATTCGTTAAGGAGTAAATATTCATCTGCCAGTGAGAGTGTCCCACTTGCATCTGCTCCAGAACAGGAAGATGACCAGCTGCACATTCAAGGTAGGATGTCAAACCAGTTAATAAATAGATGAAACAACAGTAAAAACCTATCCCAGGCAACACTACGTAACCCAGGAAAGCCTTAAGAAGAGTGTGAGGGAGTAGAACTGAAAGAGGCCTTGTGAAATCTTCTGGGATTTTGCTTATTTTTTGTGCATGTTTTCAGCGTTTTGATGAGTTGGGTCAGGGACAAATCCTGAAAGAAAATGTTGAGCTCAGCATTGTCGGTTCTTATGTGCCAAGTTCTGTGTAAAATAAGTGGAATCCATGCATAGATGTGGCTAAAAGTAATCAATCAGGACATGTCTATACCTCCCTAGAAGCAGGGATTGATACATACTAATTCATATATACTGAATTTTGTGGAGGGTTTAGAACAGTTTTTTTTTCCTGAACTTGTTAGCACCTAATTATGAGAGATCTGGTGATTAATGCAAAGTTCAGGTACTAAATCCCTGCATCTAAAATCTCCAGTGTCTCTGTTGTCACGTTTTTTCCGACATTCGTAAAAGAGCATGTAAATAGAAATACTGAACAAACAGATCTTTTGACTGGGGAAGAACCAGAGATATGGTCTGCTGCAAACTTGCTGGTTTTTCTAATTACTGTGCAAAATGTTAAGATACGCTCCTAGCAAGGCTCCTTTTATAGTAGTACATGTTAAGTATGTGATTTCTGATAAGGTCATGAGTGATAAAAATATTTCACCTTGCAATGTTTCACTGCAAGGCCAGTGGTTGATATCTTGCATAAACTTCATACGTACATTTAATTAGACATTACTGAAAGCTGATTGAGAAAATATTGAAGGCAATATACAAGCAGAAATATTTAAAAAGTGTCAAGAAATCTTTGTCAAATGCAGTATTTCACTGAAGATGTCTGTGGGTAAGAAATACACGTTAGCTCAGTGCTTAATTCATGTCTCCTTGTCTGTCACAGATGGTGCAAAAGAGGCTGAATATGACAGAGTTACCATCAGAAACCCGAGTGCCATCGATGAGGGCAATCAGGAATTTTGGCAGCTTGAAGATAAGAAGCCAGAGAAGCCTGTTGAGGAGGAAGAGAGGGCTGTTAATGTTCCACCTGAGCATGAAGAGGCCAGTTTCTCAGACAATAGAGAAGCCAAAGAAGGGTATGACAGTGAAAGAGGATCGCTCATGGAAGGTACTTCCTTTGGGTCAGTTGATTCAGGACAGAGTGCCCAGGAAGACATTGCTGCAGGTAACCATTTGAAATTGGGTTATTTTGTTCTTTTGGTCTTGAAAAGGTGCATGGTTGAATGTATTTTTACTCAATACCAGGGTTTTTCACCGTTGCTGTAATCCTAATGGCTTTCCCTGATCCATGGCAGTCCCTCTAGTGGCAGTACCATGGCGTTAACTTTTCTCAGCACAGTGGTTTTTCTATTATTTCTCAATGTAGGAATAAGAAAAGTGCTCCTGTGTGTGTCATAGTTAGAGCTCTGTGCTTGGCCTAGTGGACTGTGTGTCAGGATGGTAGTGGATAAAGAGCAGAAATCACTGGAAGGCCATGTTTGTTCTTCTTGCAGGGACTGACAGCCTAATGGTCATGTGCTATAGACAGGACTGCCCATAGAATCATGTGCCCTCTCTTCTTGCTCCTTTTAGCCCGTGTCTCTAGGCTGGGTTACTTTCCAGGAAAGATGGTGTGTAGCTTCCCCCTCAGGCAGTTCAGTAATTTCTCTATGTGTTGGAGTTGGTGAAATGTTTGACTCTCCTTGGCTGAGGCCGTATCCCTCTAGAGCTAGAGTGCTGATCTGTGCTGACTCGTCACTGTGCCAAGAAGGGATCCTATTACTGTCATCCTCCCTAGCTCTGTCTTGGCATGAAACTATCTTTGACATTCTCCTCGGTGCTAAGCTCAGCTTTGCTGTTCTGCATTCACCTCTGACTGCGCTTAATAAATCTGTCTCCACTGAGCATTTGGAAAAACAATTCAGCTTTTGGATGCTCCTGAGGTGCTGTACCATCCCCAGCAGCTTCTAAGCTCTGCTGGAAACTCTAGGTTGAATGCAAAGACACCTGATGGATTTTAAATGGTGGATAACTTATGTGGTTGCCAGATGTTCAGCTGTATTTCAGCCCTTTCCTTCCTCAGGGGTGGTTAAATGCAGGATTTCCGATGAGGAGTGGTGGAAGTGCTGTGGAGCAGCAGGGTGGATGCTGCTGAGCCCGGTGGAGCAGGCAGGTGGTGGCCATGGAACCTGCTGGCCTGGGCTCATGGCAGCAGCGAGAGGAGGGCCAGGATTCAGGTCAGGGTGGAGGTGAAGACGGTGTGAAGCTTATGCTGGTACTGACAGCCCAGGGAGCGTTTGGACAGTGCTCTCTGCCACGTGGTGTGATGCTTGGGGGTGTCCCGTGCGGGGCCACGGGTCGGACTCCACTGTCTTCCTGGGTCACTTCCAGCTCAGGATATTCTGGAAAGTAATCGGAAGGATTGCCATCCAGGAGATGAAGGGTGCTGCCCCGGGGTGGCGCAGCACTGCCTTATCGCCGCCTGTGGGGCGGCAGCGCGCTGCCCGAGGGCTTTTCGCCTCTGCCCTGGAGCGCCGGGCCCCGGTGGCTGTGGGCGGTGGCGGTGCCACCCATCGCTGCCCTGCCCTGCGGTGACACCTGTNAGGCGCGTCCCTGCGCGGTCACCCCGCCGTGAGGGGGCTGGCGTCCCCTCAGGGCGGCCGGGGTCACCGCCGGGCCTGCCGGCCTCCACGGGGGCGGGTGTGCGGCCTCCTGCTGGTGCCCGGCCTCTGCCGGGGCGAGAAGGGGCGCGGGGAGGCAGGGAGGAGGTAAGTGAGCGGGGAGGCAGGGAGGAGGTAAGTGAGCGGGGAGGCAGGGAGGAGGGGGAGGCAGGGAGAAGGCAGCGGCTCCTGTGTGGCCCGCAGTTTTCGCCCCGAGCGCCGTGTCGTGTCGCCGTGAGCCCTGCGGCCCGTGCCGGGCACTCACACCTGCCCCAGGTGCTCTCTGGCCTCCAGGTGCAGGAGGAGATACTCGGCATGTGACCCTGTGGCCAGGGCGACAGCTGGGGAAGGTCTGAGCCGGTTTCACCGGGTTGTTACTGATATCGTTAAGCAGTTCGGATTTATTTTTTCCTATATTTCTTCCGTCCCTGCAGCTTTATTTGAAAGCAAGTCAAAACAGCTACCAGTGCTGTGTGACACAGAGTGTGTGCCCCAGCAGACCGTCGCTGCCAGGTGTCCTTCCGGCGCCCGGAGTTTTGCATTGCAGTGCAGGCTCTGAGCTGCTCTGTGGTTTCCTCCGTTTTCGCTTTTCAGTTTGCACAAAAACTGCAAGAAAGCTCTAGATGGTTCTCTGGGTTTGGGAGGGGGATAAAAGTGCCTTGCAGACTATTTGTTTTCCCGAGTGTTTAATGAAAACGTACTCATAGCTGTCAATGCTGTCGGTTTCCAGCTGGTTGCCACCCTGCCTGAGGAAATGCGTCCTGGGCCTGATTTCCATGGACTTCCATGGGAGCCTGTTATTATGACTGCCTTAGTGGGAATTGTCACGCTTGCTGTTTTTTTCTGGAGAACCTGCCTTTCAGTGAGTATACTTCATGCTTGCAAGCCTGCTGATGTTTCACTTACTGAGCCGTGCTTTGTATGGTTAAACTGTTTCAGCATTACTGGGCTCAAAGCAATATGTAGTCTTTTGAGTTTTTACCTTTTCTGCCTATAGCATTAATGTGAACTAAACGCTGGTCTGAATAGTTAAAGTAAGCTGCAATTTTCTTCGAGCTAAGAAGCATTTTCTTTAAGCTGCTAATTGAAGATCTCTTTGCAAGAGGCAATTTCAAAAGCAAAATAGAGGCATATGATGTAAATAAAGAAGGCTGAGGAAAGTGTCAGCATATCTTTGAAATGGGAAGCCTTCCATGTGCTTGTGCCTGTTGCTCATGACCTCCAAAACAAGCAGTTAATCCCTCCACCTTCATGTTGTCCAGCTGCTTGAAAGCACTGCATTTAGAAACCTAAAATCCCAACATTAATTCTCGCTGGGGAGCCCCTTCCCCACTCTACTCTGCACTCTACATTTGTTCTCTTTCCTACATGGATAATTTTCTGTGGAACAAAAATATCATCACCAGCTCTCAAGTATAGGAGTGCATCTCCTTGGGAGCTAAGAGGTGAAAATCAAATAGGCCAATTTCTTCTACAGCTGGCAAGTGTAGTCATGATATGCTCTAGAACTCTGTGGAATACTTTATATTTGACTGACAAAAATGAATTAAAACTAAATATTATCTCTAACAATATTGGTAGTTTTTTTCCTTGCTTAGTTTTGGTATTGAATACAGAGAGTCAGTTTCAAATGCAAAGCACTGCTAATAGAACAGCATAAAAAAGCTTCTGAAATTCTTTTTTTATGGTGTTAATTTTGAAACAAACACCTGTCATGTAAACGTACATTGCTTTAAAGGGATCAGAACTGGGATGCAAGTGTGGTTTGTGTTTGTTCATGGCTGTGGTTTGATGCAAAATGGCTTCATTTTGTTTCCAAATTGGATATGGGCAGTTACCGCTATCCTTTTAGTGAGTGAGTAAACAGACGTTTACTAAGGCTCTGGGACAGGGCCTTAGCCCAGAAGCTTTTATTAGAAAACAACCTAAGCTCATTTGTAGTGTTACTCAACACTTGTTGGCAGTGATAGATGTGTTTTCCATATGCTGCTTTAATATGAGTGGTGACTTTTTTTTGTAGGGAAAAAGAATTAGATTTTTCACTTACCACTTTTTATGGCTAATTTTTTTTGTGTGTGTGTTCTCTCTTTTGTAGGTAAAGAGTAGAATTTATCAAGGTAAGTTTCTCTCTACTTTTCAGTGTAGTTGGTGCTTAGGCATGTAAAAGTTACGAAGATTGTTAGATTGTTTCAGAGAAGCAAGTATTTATCTTGACTCCCTCTTAAGGAGAATGCTAAGTCCAAGGTTATGGTGTAAGCTTGGCCAGTAGATCAGTTGAATCTGGGGGTTTAAATTTTGCTTTTGGTAATGCTTTGATCAGGAGAAACAATGCAGCTTGCTCCTGCAAAATAAAGGGCAAGGAAAAGCTCCACCTTGTTCAACATAAATGTGAATCATTGATTTACTGGGGTGATGGTCACAGGGCCATTTGTTTTGGTTTTCTGAGTAGCTGTGGATCTACTTTTGCTTGTTGTTTCTCTCAGAAAGCAAGAGCTAGTTCCCCTTGCCTTTTTGGATTGAGGGGAGCCCAAAACTGACTGCTGTGCAGGTGAAAAGAGACCCTCTAAATGTAGACCTAGATATGTAGGTATTCCTGTGGCTACCACATTGCTTTTTACAAGACTGTTTCTCCAGCTTCAGGTTTAAAAAATTGAAGTGTACTCAATGAAAAAAAAAAAAAGGAATTAAAACTGGGGTGATTGCTGAAATTCACAATTGAATACAAAATGAAAGTATGGAAGAATTGTCTTCACAGGAATTCTCTGCCTTTTCCTCACAAACCATGCTACTTAAGTCATTCCTCTCTAGTTTTGTTGTGGTTATACTGCAGTTGCCTTCTATACAGTTAATGCAGAATTGATGAGCTGAAAGAAGTCCATCTCAGATCTGTAAGATGATTTCTGTAGTGCAGGAAAAACAGTGGTATTGGTGGTGTAGAAATTATTTAGCAGCCCGCCCTAAACCAATGAGCAACATGGGTCTAATCCCACCCCCCAAATATTCTTCTGTATGATGCTGTACAGAAACTACTGAAGCTAGAACCAAATAGATATTCTTCAAGCATGATAAAGGTCATGTTATTAAAATCTTTATCCTAAATAATAGAATATTAATGGTGACAAAATTAAAGATAGATTACATTTAGATTCACAAAGACAGAATTTATTAACCTCTCCTTAATGGCAGTAGTGGAATTGTGTGACCAAGCTAATGAAGGGATTCCTGTCCCCCTTAAACTGCTGAGAGCTGTCTTGGACCTTGGCAGTCACTTGCTGGCTGTCCTGTCCCCAGAGTGGGGAAGGCTGGGCATGCACTATCCCAGGAGCCCTCGTGTGGGAGAAGGAGGAGTAGGAGTTGCCACTGTACTCTGTGGGATGCAGTTGGAACAACCAGTGCTGCTTGTGCTGCAGGATCTGCTGTGAGGCAAGTGGTGCTTGGGGCGTTCAGATACAGATGGAGGTGGCTTAGGACTTGAAAAAGAACTACAATGGGATGTCTTTTAAATTAATTTGCAGTAAAGTAATTTAAGCATGTTAATGATTTTTGATGAATCCTATGGGTTGGTTGGCGACTTGTTTAGAATGCATACCTAAAGGCTGTTGCTTGGTCATAACCTTTTTGAGATCTAAGCAGTGCAGTTGTTGAGACTTACTGATGCTGTCTCCTAGCTGATGTCTCTGTTCTGTTCCCAGTAGGTCTTTCAGAGCTTTCATCCTATTACCTTTGCTGACCAAACATTCAGTTTCAATATAGCAGAAAGGTGGTTGTTAGGGGAGGTGTTGCATCTCCCCGACTGTCTGAAGGTGTTCTGAGAAGGCTCTGAGATCCTTGCTGTCAGTTCTTCCCGTGAACATACCTCATCTGTGTGTAGCCAGCACCTTCCTCTGCTCTGGGTCCTGTGACCAGCTCCTGTGAAGTGGATGCAGTAGTTTTGTGCTTTGTGTCAGTGTTCAATGCTTTACTGTCTTGTTTTCAGTCCTTAACTCTAAATGAAAGCTGGAGATGCAGAAAGGGCTGACTGCCAAGGAACTGGCACTATCCTGATTTTTGCTTTTGAGTCATTACCTGAAAACATTCTCTGAAGTGGTAGTAATGATAGCTGATTTCCACCCCCCACCCCAGTATATGAAGTACAGTTACTGTAACTTTTTTTTTTCTTCATAGTGACTGAAAAGCAACTTGCTGAAAAGATTAAAAACCTTCTGCAAGAAAAAACAGAAATCTTAGAAAAGTTGTCAGAATATGATCAGAAGGTATTGTTCTAAGTTCTTGTCTTTTGCTTCTTAATTTTCTGTATTGCTTTAATGAAACAATTAGGGCAACAGCTGATATATTTTTATTTTCTATTCTTATTGAATATTATATTGACAATTGCCTCAGTTCTATGTGTTTGTTTCTGTGTTTAGATAAAGGAAGCAAAGGAATCCATGAAAGTGGCCCAAGAACAAAAAGACATTCTCTCTGATGAAACTGCAGGGCTTAAGGTAAGAGACAGTTAACTATGTACTGAAAGCAGAAGTATCAATTAAAATAGTTTGCTTTAGGTTGGTCTTTTACCCCTTTTTTTTCCTTTTTTTTTTTTTTAATTTTAAGGACACTGTCAAAGAACTGGAAGAAGCAAAGCATCAACTAGATGACAAAGTGAAAAATCTACACACAATGCTTGAAACAGAGAGAAAAAAAAATGAGAAGAAACAGAACAAGGTTAGAGCAATTACACCTGTGTTTTATATTGTCCTTAACCTGATATGCTCTAAAAGCTGGTCACAAACTGATGAGTTAGATAGCGTTAGAAAAAACAAGGTGAGCCACCTCAAAAAGAACTGAAATGAAATTTCAGGTTCATACCAGACTCAAGGGGGAGTTTGGTTTGGAGTTTGTTTGTTTGTTGTGGTTTTTGTTTGTTTGTTTGTGTTGTTTTGTGGTGGGTTTTTTGTTGGTTGGTGGTTTTGGGTGATTAGGGGTTTTTGTTTGGTTGGTTGTTTTGGGGGGATTTTTTGTAAGATCTTGATGGATTTGTGCAGTTATGTGCTTTCACGCACAAACAGATGTATTCAAGTCATGGGCTAGTCTAATACTTCCCAGCTGGAGCCAGGAACTTTCTTTATAATATAAGCAGAAGGTTTCAGGTTTGTGAGAGACACTTTCTTATACTTGGAGAACTGTCTAGTTCTGCAGTAAATGTGATGGTCTCTAAACTGCCCCTTGTTGTCCAGAGATATTTGTTTCTCTTTTTTTCTTCTTCTTTTTAAAGCCTGATTGTATCAACAAGGTCTTTGGTCTTGTTTTGATCAAAGGTTGCTGCTAATAACAGCAGCATGTGTTACTTTCATTTTAGATTGTGCAGGTGTACAGGGAACTTCCTGGCCACAAACAGGCAGAGTCATAGGTGGCAGTTGATTCTAATGTGCTGAATGTTTCTGTTCCTTACCTTGTTGATAAGGCAGTGCTCTGTTGCTGCCAGACTAATGGCTGCTTTATATGGAAGTTTATTGGTGTTTCGACTTTTCTTTTATGCTTCCAAGTTACACAGCTAAAATAGTTACTCAGGTTGGGGCATGTACCTGGCTAATATGTCACTGTTCATCTTTTTCTCACATAGCTCTCTGAAACCCAGAAGTCCTTGGAGAAACTTCAGGAGGCTGTCAACATGCATTCTGCAGAGCTTTCAGAGGTAAAGCATTTTTTACACCCTCTCAACAGTCACAAGTCCTTGTACCAGGAGAATTTATATCTGTGCAATAGAAAATGCTAGCTTGGCAGGCTCCAGGTTGTTTGTGCATATGTACCTTTTCCATTCTACCAGGTTGTGTGTAGCTGTTGCTGTATTGTAGTTTGACTTGGTCTTTTTGTTCCTTTTTTGTTTCATATGTAGGTGCAGATAGCCCTCAATGAAGCTAAACTAAGTGAAGAAAAGGTGAAATCTGAGCTTCTTCACGTGCAGGAAGAGAATGCTAGGCTGAAAAAGAGCAAGGAGCAGGTAAGTTATGGCCAGCCCAGGCAACCTTATCTTTCAAAGGAAATGTCAGAGTTTTATCCTAGGGTTTTTTGAGTATAACTTCAACGTGTCTCTGTTTTCTTAACATGGCAGAATTCTCCATTTCCTGTTAGGATAAAATTTAAATGCTTTGTGCCAGCCTGCACAGACCTTTTGTGCAAGTCAGCCACATGTCTCTGGTATGAAGGCTTTGCCAGTTCCAGTGGTTCAGTTTTTGTCAGCAATTTCACAGAAAGTCTGTGCTGATGTGGTAGTCACTGGTTGCCACTTGGGATCAGGACTCAAGGAAGTAATGGTAAAGAGTTGCCAAAAAGCAATTCCAAAGCGAATCTAAGTGGGGAGGACCTTTAGCCCTGAAGTGTCGTGACAGTGCTGTTACAAATAATTGTAAATACCTGTTTTCTTTCTCCTTATATGAAGTAGATGGCTTTTAAAGAATGTGTTTTGATTACTTCTGGACTGCAATTAGTTCCCTGTATTTTGAAGTGTGTGAGCAGTTTGGTTCTGATGTTGGGATAGTGGCTGAGAAAATGCCAGATTTGTAAAGTCACCTTATAATAATCTGCAGAAAGATTCCCAGCATCCACTTCTGCCAATGGAACAGCAATGAGCCTGATAACTATGAAGTTTACCCTTTATCTGTGACCCGTGGTGATCAGTTATCACCAGAGCTGGCAGTAAAATAGACTTTAATTACATACACCCTGCAGTAAAATAAAGCAAGTAATCATCTTGCCTTGGTGCTTCATACAGCTGCTAAAAGAAGCTGAAGGTTGGAGTGAGAGGCATTCTGAGCTCCGTGAGCAGATCCAAATGTATCAGAAATCTCAGAAGGACATAGAAGAAACACTTGCCTACAAAGAAAATGAAATTGAAGTAGGTTCTTTATAACCAGCTTGCCTTAAATATTATGCGTCATAAAGTGGTTCATCACACTTCACAAAATGCAGAGCGATTCTCCTTCAGTGAACCTTTGATTTCATTACTAGGTTTTAACTAACTGCATCATGCAGCTGAAGCAGCTGGACATGGATTCAGAGGCCAAGAAGGATGACAAGGGCTGTGAGTGGGGCCCAGGAGATGATCTGGCCAACGGAGAGTTGCCAGGTACAGTAATCCTACCTGTTGGCTGATAGGCCCAGCAGCGGCTGAAGCACATGTGGTGGTGTGTTTGTGGCATGTCATGGAGGGAACAAGGGCAATCCATGCATGTAGGAAAACCTCCATGCCTGTAGGTTAAGAGGCTGACAGCCTTAATCCTCAAACACAAAATACCCCCCCAGCTGAAGGGAGGAACTGCCAAAAAGGGCCAGTAATTGCTTTTAGATTCCCTTTTAGGTAAATCATGAGTGTGATGACACAGCTGTAAAGATTGCATATAAAGGTTAGCAATTAAGAGCGCTCTGAAAGCTGAGAATCTCAGCTTTGTTGTTATGGTACGTTTATTTTTAATATGAATTTTTAATGAGCATTCTGCTTAGCTCCAGAAAAATAACTAATTTAGGTAATCATATTTTTTAAAGCTGAAAGACCAAAATAGATGTTTTCAAGACTATTCAGGCAGTTTGTCATTCATGATGTTGCACGTGTGTTTGCTACATCTCTGATTTTGAAATACTCCTTTTTTTCCCTTTTTTTGTTTTTTTTTTTTTTTTTAAAAAAACTTTTTTCTACATATGGTATGTGTGGGCTGGAAATTTCCACTTTTTAATTTTCAGATACTTTGCTCAGTAATAGATGCTGCATTCACATTAATATTACTGTAGTGTCCAGAAGAAGTGACAAGAAGGAATCTTCTGAGCACCTTTCGGAACAAATCTAGTAGTTCTGTTGTGCTGGTCATGGATTTGCTATTGTGCTTTGTTCCTTACCCATGTAAGGAGACCTATCCTAGATTAAAGTGTAGGGAGTGTTATTTTTTACACCTGCAGAGTCTAAGGATTTTGGGTTAAGAAACAGGGAAAACAAATATATTTATCTCTTTTAGATATTGAGAGTGAGAAGATGAAGACTCAGATTAAGCAGATGATGGATGTCTCCAGGGTATGTTGCACAACATATCTAATAAATGCAGTCACGTTACTGCTGTGCTTGTGATCATAAACACTCTGATCCTCTTTTTAGGTCAAAACTATGTTATCCATAGTTGAAGAAGACAGAAATCTTCTGCAGTCCAAACTGAATGATGAAGTAGCAGCAAGACATGAGCTGGAAGGTAGGCTTAGCACAAGAGCTGCTTAGGATGAAGTGCTGTTTGTGGTTTAAAAAGAAACAGAGCGTGTAAGTGGCATAACAGTTTTCATTGCATCTTCAACTTCCTCACATATCTTTGCTTCTTCAACAGAGAAAATAAAAACATTGGAACATGACTCCTATTCGCTCCAGTCAGCCAAAACTCAGCTGGAAAATGAATGCAAAACTCTACAGCAGAAAGTGGAGATCCTTGGTGAACTCTACCAGCAGAAGGAGATGGCACTCCAGAAGTAAGCCTTTCCTTACTCTGCCACAAGATAGGATATTATATCCTAGTCACTGTCCAAATGCTCTTTGCTCCGAAGGATCAAATAGCTTGAAGTTGTAGTTGGAATGAAGGATGATGACTGGTGTTTCAGTACAGTTGAAGTTAGTACGCTTTTTTCACTTTTTCCACTGTTCCAGAGATTCTAAAAAGACTGTCATTTTGCACCCACAGTATTGCCTTCTACTTTTAAACTTTTGGAGAGGGGAAGTGGGTGGTCTGCAAATTCTGTGATTGCTCTGTTACATTATTCAGAAATGTCAAGGAGAATATAGGGGCTTGTTAAGATTTTTTTTTTTTCAGTTACACTGGCCTCAGTTCAGTGAGTCTCATTCTCATAATGTAGAAACTTAGTATTTTAGCTTGGTAAGCTTCTTGCATTCTCAAAGGGCTAAATTAAGGCCAAGTTGGTGATGGCAACTGAGATCAATGAACTGCGAGCAGTGAAGATCTATTGTGAATCTGTTTTCAGTCCTCATTTTTTTATTCATTTATTTACTTACTGCAATACCTGTAGTACCATCTCAATTGGGGAAAATTTGAGAATAGGATTCAGGGAGATTTTCTGCTAAATTCTGCAGAAAGCTGAATTTGTGATGGGGAAGCTGTTGAAATTTCTAAGGTTTGAGTGTAAATTGGGGGAAGTAGAGGGTTGGAACAAGCTAAGAAACTTAGGCTCTACAGCACCTCAGAAGTGAAACTACCTGGCCTTGTAACTTCAGGATCCACATGTAGTAAACACATAACGGAGAGGTGGAGGGTAGCCCACCTTTCAAGGAGAACTACCTCTTGACCTCTGTAAAGAATTTCTGTTCTTTCCAAAACTTACAGGAGGTTACACCAACTTGTTACTACTCCTTTATTAGAATGAAAAACTTCTTGCATTTTTTTTTTCTGGAAAAGTGTTTGGACGTGTAGCCAAGGAATTATGTTGAACTGACTATTAGCAACAGTTAACTTGCTGCTAGTTTAATAGTTCCAGTTTTGTGGGATAGCTCTTCTAAGTTAGGAACGCATTATGGACCTCTTAAATACTCCCAGAAAAATGTAAGGAAAAAAAAAAAGTGAACTGTGAGGTTAAGAGATTATAAAAGACTGTGGAAATTTGCCATGTAGTAAATTGGTATGGTGAATACATAGGAAAAAAATCTTCTTTCCACACAGTTAATGACTATTGAATGTGTTTGTCACCTGGGCCCTAAATTCCCCCTATTTCACTACACATTCATTCCCCTTGGTTAATGTCAGTTAGTTCAGTGTATTTCCTTATTTGTACCTTTGTAAATTTGGATGATCATCTGTAGAATTGCTGACAAGACTACAGGAGCTGAAGAGATGAACTGCCTGCAGTAGATAGATTCTACAGATCTTCAGATACTGAGAGAACTCTCTCTGTGTGCTTAATTTTAGACTTTTATACACGAAGAGTTTGTCTGTTTCAAAAGACAGTATTTCTGTTTCTTAAAAAAAAAATACATCTTCTTTTGCTCTGCATTCTCACACATTATTATAGATTCCGATATCACTGTTAGCAGGGGAATACCTTGATTTTGAGTTGTAGTAGGTGTAGAATGGTGGACTATATTGTGCTTATTTTTTTCCCTCTGCAGAAAACTAACACAGGAAGAGTATGAGCGTCAGGAGAAGGAGCAGAAATTGTCTGCTGCAGATGAAAAAGCCGTGCTGGCCATCGAGGAAGTGAAAGTTTACAAGTAACTTGAGTTTCTGAAGATTATGATTTTCAATTTGTTTCAGCCATTGAGGAAAATTCATTCAATTCTCTCTCCTTCCCCTATTTTTTCCTTTTGAACAGGCAAAGGATCCAAGATATGGAAGAAGAATTGCAAAAAACAGAGAGATCTTACAAAAACCAGGTAACTATCTTGCTTTCTGCTTATTGTGTTATCTTTTACTGTGTCATTCCGTAGCACTCCCTAATGAATTATTGGAAATACTGATAGTTGGGCAAAAACTAAATCACTTCTTTTCTTCTCAGATTGCTGCTCATGAGAAAAAGGCACATGACAATTGGGTAAGAATGTTCTTTTTCTTATGCAAACAGTTTGTATTTGACTTCACATTGGTGCCCTTAATGCAATTGGCAAAATTTTTCCTACTAGCTCATTGCCCGCTCGGCAGAGAGAGCTCTGGCTGAGGAAAAAAGAGAAGCAGCCAACCTGAGACAGAAGTGAGTACAGAACAGACCTTCTTTATTGTTCTTTGAATGTGCTGTGTGTTGCTTTGGAGAGAAGCTCAAGCAGTGCCAGGTGCTCGTTTAGCCTGCTTGTTCAGAATGTGCAGTGCATTATTTGAGTTACTAATTTTAACTGCTATTAAACCATTTTGATGGTTAAAATAAGATTCTCTTGGTGAAAGCTGTAACGTTTTACCATGCAGTTTGCCCTGTTGCATTGTAATAAATATAACGCACATGTATTGCTTGAATAGTAATAAGAAACCTTTATTTCTCAAAATTAGATTGATAGAAGTAAACCAAAAAATTGTCATGCTTCAAAGACCAGTGATTGTAAAGCCAACTCCGGGCAGACCCGATCGCCAGGTCCCACCACGACGAGGTAAATGCTGCTGGTTTGGCCAAAGCTTTGGTCCTGGAGTCAGTACATCATAAAAAAATAAGGCTATCATAAATTACAGAAAAGTAAATCATGTGGTTTTAATTCTTTGGCATAGGGCCCTTAAGCAGAGATGGCTCTTCTGGCCCATCACCTGTGAGCGGAGGAAATCCGTCCCCCACACAGATGATAGAAGTTCCTGCTCGGCCCCTTTCTGCTCCTCGAAGGGAAGGTACAAGGGGTGAATTTGGTAAGCACTGAAGCTTCCCTTGTGTGACAACTCCCTTATGCTACAAACCCAGGAATGCTAAGGTCAGATCTTGATTCTAGGGATAGTGTTAAGTATTGATACCTACTTTATTAATACACAAATGAGTGGTTGTTGGTGGTTTTTTTTAAATAGAAATAGCTCAGGGCTGTGTTGATCAGGGTCTCTGGGTTCTTCTTTCCCTTAAGGTACAGTGGTGGATGGCCCCCCTGCTCCACGAAGGCCCCCAGAGTTACCTGGAAGGATGTCTGTTCCTGGTGAGTTATGTGGTCTGCAACCAACTCCATCTTACTGAGTTACCCTTTCACTTCAAAAAGGCAATTTTAAGCCCACCTTCCTTACCCTATGCATGGTGAGACAGGCATTCATGGCTCTCTTTACAGATATTGGGCCTTCTGTAGCATCCCTGATCAGCAGTGAGCCAAGAACCTCCTCCCCTTCCACAGCAATGGATGGAGTGGTAAGCTGAGAAAACCCCAACCTTCAGGAAGTGTTTCTAGTACACGATACACTGTATTCCTGCTGCTTCTTTAACTGTATCACCTTCTGTCTTGTCTACATCCTGTCACTGTCCTTATTTGCTGTTCAAAAAAATCCCAAAAGCAACCCTCTCCCAAAGAGTCTGAAGCCCCCAGTGTAACTACTGATTCACCTTCATCCATTGAAGCAGCTGCAGTGAGTATTCAGAGGCTGGACATGGTGTTACGCTGCTTTCATGGAGAGGAGTAACAGGCTTGGTGTTCCAAACTGCTGAATAACAAACGCTCTGCAGAACTAACCAAGGGCTCCTACCTGTGTCCCAAAGGGCTTCTCTAATGGTGAACAGTTGCTGTCTGGTTTTTGTGGAATTGAGATGTTTCTTGTTAGGGGCTGCAGGCAAACACTTTGGAGTGACTGCAACAGTAATCCTAAGCAGCTGACTTACCTGTGGTGTTTGAGCACAATTCCATACGGAATTCAAAGTTACAGGCTCTTTACCCAAAGGGTGTCCACTTTGAGGACACTTCAGAAGGGATTGACCTTTTCCTTAGTACAGTGTCAGCTAAAGAAACTCATCATCTCAGTTACACTAATCACTCCTGTGTAGTGCCAGCAGTGTCCTGGGTAAAGGGACAATGATGGTGCAGTGACTGTCCCTATTTTCTACCAAGTTAGTAAGTTTTGGGGTATGTAGTTTTTATTTTTCCCTCCTTCTCTTGCACCTCTTTGCCCCTGGGTGAGTGGTTGTGGTGTTCAGCAGTGTCAGTGCCTCTCTGATGCAGTAAGGCACTGAAGTAGAACCTCATCTTGCCACAGGGTAATCCCAGTGCCAAAGGCCCGTCTCCTTTCCCCGGGACACCCATCATGCCCTCCCCGGTGATGGGACCTCCTCCGCCACCGCCTGTCCGCTATGGACCGCCGCCACCTCCTCTCCGAGGGCACTTCGGGCCTCGACCTCGTCCTGTGCCCCAAGGTATGGCTGTGCATTGCCCTGTGCTGAAACTTCACTTCTGGGAATCCACTTTTCCTTAATGCACAGCTTCCAGTGCTCTAGCTGTCTCGCCCAGTACGCTTGGCCCGGGTGGGTTTTTTCAAGCCTCCCTCCTGCCAAGGTATTAAGAAAGTATTTTTCCTTGTTTAGTCTAAAATGGAACCAGTAGCTGAAAGTCCCTAGAATATATATAATTCATGGGCTGTGAAGTCTGCATGTAATGGAGACCAGCCCCCAGAGCTGCTCTAGAAAATAAAGGAAGTGGGGAACAAGTCAGGAGCTTCACCACTTAGGTTAAAGCAAGATTTCGTTTAACTCCATGATTTCCTTTCCTTCCAGTTTGTGGTGCTCCCTTGCCACCTCCGGCTTCAAGAGACTTCTTACCTGGTCCACGTTTAGGAATAAGAGATTTGCCTCCTGGCCCACTACCGCCTCCCCCAGACCCAAGAGGCTATGCACGTGGGCACCCTCCTTTTCGACCCCTAGGCCCTCCTGGCCCCAGGGATTATCCTCCAGGCCCACGGCTACCCCCACAAGCTTCCAGAGACTATACACCTTCTCCCAACAGAGACTTGCCTCCATCAGCACCCAGAGACTAAGGCGTGGCCACCGGGCTCCAAGGACTACGCTCAGCCCCCCGCGTGCGGCCCCGATGCGACAGCAGCTCTGCACCACGGGCTCCAGTGCACAGCCCGCAGTCGGGATCTTAGGGAATGGCTCTTGGTTTGAAGACATTGGTCTCATTTCAGTATATCTCAGCTTTTGCAGGATTAATTTTTATCCAGTTGCTACAGACATCTTATGTGCATTTATGATCACAAACTCATCCATCCACTTGGGCTGCAAGAACCTGTGGTGGACTTGAACCTACTCTAAAAGTGCAATAGAAGGAAATACCTGTGTGGATAGTTTTAATTCAATGTAGCCTTTGTAACCAGTTGGCGAATGAACTAATTTCGTTAAAAATGTAAATCAAATCATTTCCTGTGGAAATAATTTTTTAAGTAAAATGCTATCCAACCTGCCTTCTCCATCACATCATTGAGCTGCAGTTACTGTAGGCCAGGGGTTTACAATGAGGACTGTGAGGTTCTGGGGTTTTTTTAAAAAAGATGTCTGGTCAGAGATCAGAAGCACAAATGACACTGTATTCAAAGGAAAGTTATAATAAAAAGCAAAATTCCTTTTGCTAAACCCCAAAGGCTTTGTTTCAGTGCCATTTTTTGTTCAGAAAGGACACTGGTTTAGTAACGTGACCAGAAAATGCTACAGTTCTGAATTCAAGAATTGAATTAAGGCCAAATTGCTCCTCCTGCTGCTGCTGCAGGGTTAATGACCCTGTTATCCTTATGCTGAACTAGTCTGGCCTGTTAAGGACTTGCTTCATGCAATGAGGACCACTGAGGATACACCTTCCAGAGCTGGAAACCTTCATGAAGATGTGTAGTCACTGTGGAAACACAAGTGAACTCTCCACTAGATCGACTTAGAACTTCCCTAATGGCTTTCTGTTTCAAGACCAGCTCACAGCATTAAGCCAGGTGTGAGAGCCTAATTTTCATCTTACTGAGTGTTTAAGACCAATTCAGCTTCCTTAACAATAAGGCTGTATTTTGAGAGCCTCTTTTACTTATTTGTATTAAAGAAAGAAAGTAGCTTTCTGTAAAGCAGAGTGTGTGTATGTAAACCATGTTAACCTGTACTGCAGATACAGATCATTGAATAACTTTAAAAACATACCCTACACTTGCAGCTGTTCAAGTGTTAGTGCAACTCTTTGGAATACCAGACCCCTCTTACCTACCCACAGTGCACTGCACAGAAGTAATCCTTAGGGAGGAAAAAAGGAAGACAACTAGGAATAATAAAAACCCTACTGGGGAGGCCATTACAGCTTTACTGCCAGAGTACAAGCAGCCATTAAACTTGCCATCTAGGTGTTACATTCTTACAGTACAAGTGTAAAGCTTTAGACTCGAGATGAAAGACAAGCTAGAACATCACTGAAGCATAAAACAATACCAAAGTTTGTGGTGTGGGCAGCAGCAGTCCTTTCAGTGAGAGGCAGTTCACAGAAAAAATGCAGGGGATAGAAGCAACTTTAAAAACGGTGTTTCACACTCAACAGACATTAATTCACAATGAGTTAAATACAAAGCTCTACTTGTGTATTTAACAAAAATCCTTCAAAGTTGACATTTCATATAACTGGCATTAATACAGACATCTACAAGCTGGGGAAGGGTCAAGGTAAGCAGCAGAAAGGATGGGTTTGGGGGTCAGGGAAAAATATTTCAATTTGCATGTTGGCCAACGACACACATTGATGAACATCCGTGTTTGAAAGTTGGGTTCTCCAAGTTCAGGACCTTTCCTTCTTCATACAAGACTGTGATGTTCAGTGCCTCCTCCCCTGCCCACCCCAGCTGGAATTAACAACGGAAAAGGCCCTCTGGATGCACCAGGAAGGAGGCACCTTGGACAGGCATGACTGAAGGCAGTGCTTTACACCAGGCTGCGAGGGGAGGATGGCAGAGGTGGACAGAGCTCCAGAACTCCCTGAGCAAGAGAGGCCCTTCCGGGGACACTCAATGCCACAGATCCTTTGGTCAGAACGAGTCCCAAGCCAGCCAGGGACCACTGATGGGTAACACAGCTCTCAGCCAAGCTCAGATGTATTCGCAGCCATAGACTAACACTTTGCTCTATCCTTTAGCAGAGTTCAAAGGATGATGTTTGTTTAGTTTTTCAGGAAAGTATGTATCCTATTCTGATACTCAGAATGCTGCATTCAGAGGTATTTCCATAACTTGTAGGGATATCTTTTCAGGGCTTGATAGTCACCCTATCAGCTGTAATAGCATTGGGGTATTGTAAAGAACCATAAACAGGACAATCCAATTGCCCTTTACTTTTCCCCTCCAACCAGCAGTGGAATTTGAGAAACTGTTGGTGACTTCTGTCATAACACCTAAATAATGTTATCTCTAGCTATACCAGAACAGAAGAAAGGCAAGAAGATTAGGACATTCAAAACCAGCTTTTTGTCCTAATCAATAAGGGAAAGCCAAAAATGCCTGGAGACAGACAAACAGCGAGAGGAAAAGTAACATCCCTTCCCTTAACACATGATGTAACGGGGTTATATGACAGAGGAATGGATGATACACCTGTATCCAGGCTGTTTAAAAGAATTGACACTATGGTGGGAGCTGGGTCTTTAGTTAGCATAGCATTCAGGCACTAGTTAGATATGCAAGAAGTTTATCAAACCTTAAAGTATCGTATTAAATATCCACGCAAATATATGAAAGATTGGACTGGGTTCTACTTCTGTCCCTTTATTAGGTCAAAAAATGAATGCAAGTGTGTCATAATAAGCCAATGTCCTGCAGCTTATTACACACCAAATCAAAAATATAGAAAATAAGTGATAATCCTATCTACTTACATAAAAAGGTAATTTTTAGAGTAAGTTTCCAGACTTGCACAAAATATGCAGAAAACTGCATACAATCAGTTTCCATAAGAACAGCAGTTTCATGTAAAAGGTGGGTCAGCCTGCTAGCCAGATCTGCTTTATACAAAGCTCTGGAAAATTGACATTTCAACACTGAGGGGCCTGTCCTGCTGTCACTGCAATGGCAAGACACCCACTTGGCAAGACACAAGACATCCACCAGGACAAAGCCCTGGAGAAGCCTCTCTATCCCCCACCCACCTTTGCAAACCACTCTCTGACAAGATACAGAAAAAAACTGCTCTATTAGGGAGTAACAGGGATTTAAAGGGTTGTAACATGTATCCAAAAATCAGTACAGTGGATCAGGCAAGGCTGTTAAAATCATAGTTCTGTGTTCTCATCTGCAGTTATCCTCCTCCTGACCTGCCCACGGCCAAACAGCTGCCCGAAGAGCTGTGCCGTGGCCGCCCACCTGACCTGCATCCTTCTCTCTCACTTCGAAGCACTTGCAGTACCTCAAGCTCCTTCCCACCCCACCTCATCCTTCCCCCAGCCTTCTGCCCCCCTGTCCACTACAGAGGACTCTGAAATGCAGATGAGAGGAACTACAATAGCACAGTGAGTGTAAACAGTTAGTAGGCCTGCCACGTTGCTGCAGGTTTGGCAAAGGGGCAGTCTCCATCCTTGGGTGAAATCTGAGGCAAAAGGATAATAACGGTTAAGATAATAAGTGATGAACAGCAAACTTAGGAAAAGCAGTCAATGTATTTCAGGGCACTCAGAAAAACCTGTATCTGGAAATTACTGAAGAAAGTCTTGCACTTGCACAGTGGGCTTGCCCCCGACCCTGAAGTAGTGCTGTGCAGTGTGTGATGATCCCGTCTGACCTACTGGCTTGAATACAGTCGGATCTTCCCGCCCCTCAGAGGCTAAGGCTACGACACACAGCTACCAGGACTTGTGGTTCAGTTCACAGAAGTCTCACAACTAGGGTCATTCCTTGTGCAGTGTTTGATGGAGGTGAAGGTAAAGTGGTTTCTTGGTCAACAGTTGCAATTTCTTCCTTTTAAAGTCAGTGGGTTTTTTGTACCTGTAACCACAAGAAAGTGAGTTAAGCCAAGTGCTAATGGCTGCACAGGAAGATGGAAGCAAATTAGAAAGCTCGTCCTGCACATATCTTATTACCCTAATCTTTTAAATACATCTGACAAGGCTTATCGGAAGCAACAGTAATGAGCAGATTTACAGGAAGAAACTCAAACCAGTATTTTATCTGGATTATTGTTTTAACAGAACAAAGATTTCAATATGTAAATGAACGCAATATTTTTATAAGGAGATTTCCAGCATAATACTCTGGATTGTAGAAGACCCAGTATCAGTTACTCAGTACTTCAGAAGTACTCCAGCTAGCACAGACTAAGCACTTTTCCTAGAGATGTTCGCAACTGGAAGGGTCACCCTCTTCTTGAAAAATCCAACCCTCAAAACCCTCACTCAGACCTTCAGCCACACAGCAAGGGTACGATGCACACCACAACCACTGCAGCATAACTGGCTGATCTATTTGTCTACTGATTAGGGCATGGGAGGAAAAACGTTACCACCCAATAATGCTTTGAAATGTTCATAAAATTGCAAATTAGTACTTCATGCCTCAATTCAGATTTTCTTTACAGAAGTTCTGTACCAAAAGATTGAGTTGATTTTTTTTTTTTTAATATAGCTGATCTGACAGCCAAGCTAAACTCCAAACTAAAACCTCCCATCAAGATTTTGTCAACTTCATACAAAATTAAGTTACAAACACGAGCATTCGATTTGGAAATGGTCTAGTTTGTGAAAAGGGTCTTTAGCCATCTTATTTGCCTAAAAGCATTTTATCTTCCCTTCTTTATTAAAAATAGAATATTCTTTATAGAAGTCAATGTAATGAGTCCAAGAAACTTCCGTGCTGCAACAAGCCACACGTAACTGAAGACGAGTTCATTTCCTTGGTCATTGTCATCCGTAATTATGAGCCACTTACAGTTCTATAACAATTGCCCCAGGTTTAATTTCATCCATCTCCATGAAAGCAAAGCACTTGGTGCTAGTAAACCTTTTCTTAGGCTTGTAGTGTTTGAATTCAAAGAAAATAGCTGCACCTAGAGTGAAAAATGGTTTAAGAGAAAAGTTAGCAATTATGGCTAATAGTTATCTGCCAAGAAAACTTACTGCTCTTACACTGGAGGGAATAATCTTCAATGCTTCTATTACTTACTCAAAAGCTTCACTGTGTTCTTACAATGCTCATCACTCTCACAACAGCTTGTCCTCTTCACTCAATTGCTCATACCCAGGTAACAATGACTAAGCAGGTGAAAAAGCAGCTCAATACCCATGTAGTAGAGCAGACTGCTGTATTTTTATCTCTTTTCATTTCTCCCTTGTTTGCGAGTCATTGCAAGGACCAATTTCAAAGCGACAGGATGCAACGGTCTATTTTTATCCTTGTCTGGATCTTGAGCCCTGCAGCACCAGCTCAGGCACAGCCTGTTTATTAGATCAGAAGCAGCCCAGTGCCTATGCTTCCAAAGCTCCTGGGCCCTGTTTCAGGTCTCTGGTACCACATACCTTTTGTTAGTCTTTCAATGTGTTTCTGAATCTCGATGTCCACATTAAAATGGACATATGTGTCCTCCTTTCTCAAAGCCACAGGAGTATCTTGCACAGGAGTCAGATCTATCCCATTTAAATCTGCAGGAAAGAAACAGCATGAGAACAACAGAAGCTTCTCAGACTTTAGGGTCCTGCTTTAAAAGATTTATGAGTCACTCCTAATCCTGCCACAAAAAGTTAATGCACACCTGGATTTTTCCTCTAAACTCAAAAAAGGGGCAATCATGGCTCTTCACAGTCAGTGCATTTTCTTTTTGATTGCAACATGAAAGCAGATGAAGTTCTGGCAATATTTCAGATGAAATTTTGGAATTATCCTTCTTTTTAAGAGTGCATTTCTTTTTTCTGTCAGCGAAAGATTCCATTCCCCCTGCACACCAGACTCCAGCAGGTCTTCAGCCGGAGTGGGATATGCATCAAAGGCTGCCTTGCAAGTTGATCCTGCAGGGCACAGCTGGCACAGCTTACACCACCTGTGTCTGCCCTGCCTTCTGCCTGGACTCAACATGCATTACTCCTCTTGGTTTTTCCATAGACAGAGGCACTGCAGGGCCACAGGTTGGACTCCAGCTCCCAGCACCTGTTACTGGTTGGGCTGCTCAGGCCCAGCCACCTCAGTTGATATTGATTCTACTAAGCCTCTGCTGTGTTCAAGGGTACATGTGTCCTCTTACTCTCTCCCCTCTCATTTCTGACCCCTTTTCTTCTGGCAGAGGAGGTTGCTAACGACATGGCCAACATTACAAGTGTGGAGTACCCATTTGCTTGTGCACAGGCTGAGGTTGCGGCCCTGGAGCACCACTGATGCATAGGCTGGGACTGCCAATGTCATATCAGGAACAAACTCTCCAAACCTGCAGTACAGCAGCTTGGTTTAGTACCAAAGAAAATACCTGTTCAGTGTTTTCAGACTCCTAACAATGAGAAAAAGACTTTTCAGAGTTACTTTTCCTGACCAAAAATCTTGATATATAAAGTATCAAAAGCCACAATTAGCAGACTAGGCGACAGCCCGCCCACACACTTTTTGACCTTATTTTCTACATCACTCCTTGGCAGGCCACCATTTATAGGTAAATGAGTTGGAAATAGAGAGACACATGTTAACAGAAAGACTTGTTGGGAGAGCAAGCCTAGCAACACCCAGTCTCCCTTAGTTCCAGAAAGCAACTGAGAGCTAACTCTGAAGGAAAGCAGCAGTTTTACCAATATGTAATAAGATAAACACTTCCGTGCCAAGGAACAAGGAATGTTTGCTTTACAAGTTCTGATATGGATTCAAGTGACACTTGATCCTGCAACCCTTCCTTCTCCCAGTGACTGGTGGAAGCACTGATCACACATCTAAGAAGTATTTTATCCCTACATTTCGTATCCAAAAGCACATCTCAAGAGGACACATACAAGGTCATTATCACAACTGATAATAACTCGATGTTGTTGGCTCAGCTGCAAATTTTTATACAATAAACAAAACAAATACTTCCAAAGATTGTAGAGAGAAGCAAAACTCAAGAAGGGCAGGCTAAGGGAAACAACTTTGGTTATGGGAGCTTCCTGCTAAGAAATGCAAAATGGGGAACAGACAGACACTCCCAATAGAAGGAGTGTGAACACCAAAAATCTCAGCGTCAATCAAAAGACATCAATCACACTGCCACTTGAAGCAGTGAGAAATCCTAATATTACCTATCCTGGAATGACAGAGAAAGAGGTTCTTCCAGATTCATGGAGGCTCTCAGTGAGGGAGGCTGTTAGCCCACCACACTGGCCAAAACATTTCACTATCAAGGCTAACGCACATTTTATTTTTTATTTCACTTGCAAGTTTTGCTTCACAGCTTTATACCCTTCCTCTAAACATTAAGCCTTGGTAAGATTAAATTTGATTTATTACAAAATTAGTTTATTAAGAGGGCAAGAATAGAGTCAGCAAGCTGTGGTTCACCATCTCCAGAAAGCTCAGAGACCAGTGTGTGCTGGGGAGCACAAGCAGTCCAAACAGATCTGTACTTAGAGTCAGCTGAACAAGCTGGAATGGAGAAGCACTGTCTGCCAAGTCACTGACACTCACTCAGCTCCCAGCACGGGGAAGGCGCCCTGGAGTGCACAGAGAAGTGCACATCCTGCACAGATCCACCTCCCAGTATCTCTCAAATACAGAATTTTTTCACCCTTGATTAAAACAGAAGCCACAAGCCTACAACAGAAAATGCAAGTAACAACAAACATTTTTCCCAGCAGGCTGAAAAAAATCAATACAGCTTTCAGAAAATGCACTCTCTCCAAACTAGCAATGAGGAGCCAGGAACAGAAATCATTACCCTTTACACTGACAGTGATGTAAGGATCAATGCACTGCCCAGCATCTTTCAGACCAATTTTCTCTATGTTGATGGTGAGTAACGTCATCCCGGGTTCAGATGGCAATCTGGGTAATAAAGTACCTGGAAAGAGTAAAGCATATTATTAACCCTTTGTGTCATCTTACAGCAGAGGCCTTGCTTGTCCCATCTTCTCCCATGGAAGATGATGTTCTCCTTAAGGGGTTCGAAGCCCAAGGATTCATATCCCAGTAGTACACAGCACTATGGGAGTGTCTGTGTGCAGAGACACACAACATCATTTGACACATTTCAAAGCTCACACAAAAAACCGAGGACTGTCTCAAGTCAAATCAATTCACAAAAAACGAATGCCCTAAGAACAGAGAGGAGCTTTGTTTAAAGTGTTATTTCTTGCTGTCATGCAGAATAACTCATTCATGGAACTCACTTTATATCATTTCTGAGGATTAAATTTGGGAGACTGGATTCAATCTGCAGTTGCAGGAGGTTCAGAGTCTCAATCAGGAGTCCCACCCCACTGAAAATGACTTGGCTTCATGCTGAACATTTAGATGGGCAGATTAAGGAGGAAAATGGCTTTGTTGCAAATACCACAGCACATAAGGGAACCAGAAAACTGATTCTTAATTATCTAAGTTTTACTGGCCTCTACTTAAAGGGAAAAAAAAAATTATTTGCATCCCCCAAGTTGCCTTCTGCCTTAAGGAAGGAGTTCCCAGCTCTGCATCAAGAACGGTTTGTATCATAACTTGGTGGTCAGCATAAATGAATCCTCACAGTGCTGAGGAAGACAGTGCAGCTGGCAAGAAGTCCAAACTGTTCAAACTCACTGAAAGCCATGATATTCTGTCATCAACAATGGAGTAGGTTACTTCATGCTGAATTTAGCAAAAACTGACACACTTCAAACCTCTCTCCAGTATCAGATGAATAAGCACCAAGATAGAAAATGCTCAGACTTGGAAGTTTGATTTGAAGTTTTGGTTTTCTAATGAAAAAAAAAAAAGAGTTATCCGCAGACTTGAGATCTAAACAGAGTAATAATTTCCTTTGACAAGTCCACTATGGGTTTTTCCCTTGATACCTTTTTTCCTCTTGAGGAGCTGGAGAACTACGGTCTTTTTGTCCTATGAGAGAGACCAGCTTTGCAAGAGGGGACCATGTATTCTGCTCTTAGAACTAGAGCCACAGCTTCAGTGAGATTTCATGAGCATTTCTGCACCCAGTCCCCTGCTCAGGATCATCAGGAAGACTTGATTTCACACCTCTTATGCTGTATGTCTCTGCATTTCCTGTCTTGGCTGCTAGCAGACTCATGGGCTCCAGAGTACCACGTCTGCAGGCACTTCACAACATACCACAGCAGAACTCAACCCACTGTTCTGAAGCAAAGGCTTCTGACTACAGTGTGAGAAATGTTAAAAGTAAACTTAGTAGAGAGCCCTCATTTCTGCAAAGCAGCACATGCTCTAGTTAATCTTGCTGTCTCTCTTGAACAGAAGTTCCAAGTCCTTATTTTAATCTAAACGAAGATAAGAAGCAAGCCCACCTTCTCCTGGGCACAGAACTTTGCTCTGCCATTTCTCAGTTGTCTCCTAAAAGCAGCATGGTCCCCAAGAGCCAAAAACAACTGTAGCCTTCAGTTTTTCCTGTCCATCACTAAAGGGTGATGTGATAGAAAAATCACCAGAAAGATGAATCAGACTGGCATTTACTATAAAAATAGTGGCTAAAAACAAATTATGCTGCTCTTAAAAAATGCTTTCCAGAATGTGTGGAATTGCAAAGTTGCAATGAACAGAAGAGTCAAGGTCACTTCCAGGAGATAAGAGAACAGTAGGTCAGACAGTCTCCAAGGAACACAGTTTCCTTTCTGCCTCAGCAGGATGAACAGCCAAGCCAGCAGGGAACTAGAGCAGTTAACTTGTCCAAGGTGAGCCACAGCCCCCAGGCAGGCCTGGTGCTGAAGCCTCTGCGGCCACCCCACACAGGAGCCATCAGCTGACAGTGGCCTCTCTATGATACACCTTCACTGGGGCTGGGCACCATCACACTGCTCTCTGGCCCACTGCAGCAGGCTCACACTGGGGCCTTTCAGGAAAAAACTGCCAGCCATTCCAGACACAACCACAGAGCATCTTTGCCAGAGCGGGAAGGGAGCATCAGCAAACAATGTAAGTGTCCTCCTACAAGTGTGTTTCAGAGTCACAACAGCGATCCAGCCCAACAACTCTGTCACCAAGACACAGGCATTCAGTCCCTCCATCCCAAACCCCAATTCAGAGATAGGGGAAAAAGCGACAAGTCTCCTGTTGGGTTTACAAATGAAAATGGTTCACAGAAGAACCCACTCCAAGCACAGCACTGGAATAAAGTTATGTATAACCAGGAGAACGGCAGGAAACCTTTGCTGTTAGAGGCAGCAAGCCTTGGGCCAGTTCAGCTCCATAAGGCACAGAAGTCTAACTAAATAAGTACTCTGTGTCCAAGCTTTCCCATAAAATGTGTATTCCAGTAAATAAAATCCAGCTACACCTACCCTTGGCTACACAACTTGGAATGCATTCATTAGCATAGTAGGACTTCTAGAGAGCTATGTAAGGTGTGTCAACAGATACAAGCTTTCCTTTTTCTGGTGCTGAAGGCAAAGAAATATCAATACAGAGGTGCCTAGTATTGCTGTTGTTACCAACAATTGTATTTTGAGGACTGGAACTAAAAGCTGAATGAAGAACACCACAGCTACGTGAACACGACCAAAGAAATAACTGTACATACTAAAAGGTTATCATACCTTCATTGGCTCCTGGTTAGATGGATGGGGCAATGTGATAACGATGAAGCCATGCATGTAGAAGACAAGACCATGATCAGTTAGACAATACAGTCACACACTATGGATTAACGGCATATTGAAGCAAAGAGTGCAACACAGTTCTGACAATTCAATATGGAAAGCTCACTTCATTTATAAGGCTCAACCCAGAAGGCTGCAAATTGCTTTTGTTTAAGCCTCATCACCCAGAGGAAGAGCAACAGACCAACCTTCAGTGAGGCAAGAAACACTCCAGTAATTCGCACTCAGTGAGGAAAACAAAATCTGTGTTCAAGTAATACAAAACCACCTTAGGGGTTTAGATTATTGTAGCTATGGGGAAGTTTACCTTAATGCAAAATAAGTAATTCAGAAAGTCAGACATGCAGACTATTAAGTAGATGACAATGTAAAAGAGCAGTAAGTTCAGGAGTTACTCTCACCTCCTCTTAAAAGCATGATCTTACTGAGAAATAATTCTGTGAGAAAGTATATGCCCCAAATCTCTCCTCTTTCAGACTTGGCTACCCTTCTTTGAAAATGATTTAACTGTAAACTCAGAGTGTTTATCATCAACTTATATTCTTTCTTAAGACCATACACAGTTTCTATGTCCACTACGTGCATACAGCTCTGATGGGTTGCAGAGGTACCTGTTGGCACTACGGCAATGGTCACAACTTCATTGATTCACCACCACACCAAGAGCTACTCAAGGTCTCTCTGCTGTACTTTGGACAGACAGAATGCATCTCCATATGGAGACTGTGCACGTCTACATCAGTCCAGCCCACCAGAACCACATGCAATACCGTGCCCTAGATCACAGCAGAGGACACAGATGTTTTCTCCAGGTACAAGTAATGCAACACCCCAGCTCTTTTGACCATAATTCCAGTACTAATTCCCTTACTTGTCATCTTGTTTCTGAAATACAAAGTTTGCCAACCGGCTCTGAAACTAGAAACTTGTTTCTTCCGCAAAGAAATTACAGCAGGAACCTAAAGAACCTCTGTTGGAACATCTAAATTGTCAAAACCTGAAGCTACAGGAAGACCTTCTCTAGAATCTGTACGTATATCCAGTTCTACAAGTGCTTTCATGTGGACCAGGACTTAAGCTATCAAAACCAACACCCTCTCCTTATCCTCTCAGGGCTTGGATTTACTCTGAGTCACTGTCTCGCCACACAATGCAACACAAAAATAACCAGCAACAACTTATCACAGCTCTAGCAGGATGTGATGCTCCTTGCAGGAGAAAATTGCCACAGTTTGCATTTGAATGCATTTGAAACACTTCACACAGTGCAGTTAAGAAAGTGCATGGGATGAAAATATTGAGTCTGAACAAGGAATAAGGGCTAATTATTTGAGATAGATGGTATCACCCTCACAGGTTATTCATATAACTGTTTCACAATAAGATACTTTTTGCTGAGAAAAAAATTCACTGGCCACCTTTGTGGTTCTCCAATAGAGCATCAGAGTTTACATTAGCCTGTTCTCCTCACCCAAACTTTTCAAATCACAAGTAGAGAAAGGACCTTCTCAGAGAGAATTTAGAGATGCTACATAGGCTGGCATTGCAAGGCTAGTGCCCCTACCTGGAACTCTAGCAGGAAAAGAGTCTGGAGACCCTGCTCCAGCTCCTCCTTCCTCATCATCCTCCTCAAACTCCAAGTGTTCCTCTTCTCCAGGTGCTAAAATCTTCCTGTAAAATGCAAAAAAGAAGAATGAGACCAACAACCACTCATCATCTGGTTTTCAACCCACAAGTCAGCATCTGAGAATAGAGCAGGGACAACAGGCTTTAATGTCATTTCATACTTCTTAACTTCTACTTGTACCTACAGACTCTGACCGAAATCACAGGAGCTCAGACCAATAGAAAGCACAGTCTAAAAACAAGAGACAGTACTGACCATTTCAGAGAGATGTAGCCATGTACCAAGTTTTACCACAAGGATGGCCTTGATTTTTAGTGGTACCTCGACAAACAGAATACAAATCTTCTTTTATTAACCAGTTTACACAAAGCAGTACAGCAAGTGGGTGGCTCTAGAAATTCTAGCCAGATCCCAGGCTATGCTCCCTTTCAGATGCATATCTGTACATGAAGTGACCCAGTTCTCACCTGAGTGGGACAGGCTGAACATCAAAGGGGAACTCCTTATTGTAAGTGAGGATATTCTTTAGGACTGCAGAAAGAGGAAAAAATAAGAATTCATACTCATAAACCAGCATTAATTCTACTGCTTTGCACAGCTACGTCCACCCTCACAGCATCTTCACACACAAATAATAACAATACTTAAAAAATAATCAGATCATACAAGAAGTACCCCTCTGCTCTCATACTTCAAACACCAGCACAGCAGTGATCAAAGCTGTATCACTCTAACATTCAGACAGGTGAACTGCAACTCCAGCACAAACCATCACCACACTCACGCAGACAGGGAAGATAAATGTGGCAATGACCAAAAGCACCATGAGAAAAAGCTACAGGCCCTGGGGTGACAGTAGCAATCTTTGGTGGCTATTGAAAGGTGGTGGGTGGTGTTACTGGCATCAGCTCCAAACAGCTCCATGTTACTGGCATCAGCTCCAAACAGACTGAAGTCTCCCAAATTGACACACTTCAGCACACGTCTAGGTTGCACATTCAGGTAGCCACCATGGGAGACCAAGGGTGCTGGTAACACAAAGCTTTGGTGAGATTTCCTGCTTCTTCATTTCATGTGTTTTGGGGTTTTTGTTTGGTGGTGGTGGTGGTAGCTTTGTTTGTTTGTCTTTTCTTTTTATCTGCCTTTGGATGCCTGGGCAGATGGGCAAAATTCAGAAGAGATACAGTGCAATGTCTGAGCACCAAACTCCACAGACGCCAACTACACCTCCAGCATTCTGTGGAGAACAGCTTTGCCATTTTTATTCGAAACTTGACTCAAGTTTTAGTAATCAAGACTTTAGCTGTTATTTCCTAACACATTTACCAGTAAAAACAAAACTTCGGAAAGCACATGAATGAAATAAGCATTTCATGATGACTAAAGGGCCTAAAAATTTACAAGAGAACACCTGCTGGGACAGGCACTCTCCTACCAGACAATGAGTATCACAGACTGGGTATGGGGAGAGGAATAAAATGTGATTCCTCTCACAGAGCCTTACTTTGCAATAAGCCCTCTCAGAGCACAGGAAATCTCCCCTTAGGACTACTGAATGAGAACAAAACTCTTTTCAAACAACGCTGAGATTACACAAATACCAAGAGGTACTCAAATACCAGTTATGTTTAAGGAACCACTGCCAGGCCCCTCTGCCTGTGCTACAACTCAGCCAGGGTAGTAGAGCTACCCTGTCTGTCTTCACACTCACATCACCCAGCATGGGCTCCAGCATTAGCTTACCAGACACCATCTGAATGCTCTAAGAATAAAGTATCCCTCAGGGAAACTATAAAGAACCTTAAAAGTCTTTCCAGTCTTTACTCACACTGAATTTTTTTTCTGATTTCTGTACCCCTACGTAAGAGGTTAAGTACTGCCTGATTCCAGCCATACATAATACATAAATACATAGGAAGGTTTAACCTGCCTTCAGTCAGCACTAACAGACAAAACTGATGCCATGTCTGTCTCTCCAAAGACTTCTGCTCTAAAGGATCAATAATGCAGATATCAAAATGAATCTTAAGAATCACAGCCACTTCCCAGCAGAAAAGAAGCTGATCAATACCAGACAGTCACCTTTCAGCACAGCTGAGGTTCAGGAAAGGAAGGGGACTTCTATCACTCTCAGAATTCCCCAGCTCTCGGAGAGCAACATCACACCAGAGATAGAAAGTGAAACTGCCCCAGGCAGAAAAATCCCAGTAAAGTGAGATCTCTTAGAGAACATAGGCACATTATACAGAAGAGACAGAAGTCACAGCAGCTCTCCTCCCATCTTCCAAAGGTTGGAAGTAGTAGATTCCTCTCTTCCTAGTAACCAGTTCCTCTCACTACGTGAACGAACAGCCCCTGAAAAAACCCTTCTAGTAATACATTTCAGACATCACTAGAGGGCTCAAAATGCTCCACTACCACAAGCACAGGCAAGAGGCAAACAGTTTTACAGTGCCTGAGCTCCTGATGCTGCCCGAGGCCAGGCTGAGCTCACACCCTCCTGCCTCAGAGCTGCAGTCACGCACAGAGAGAGGCACTGGGTGGGCACCACACCTGCCCACAGGAGCTGCTTTCAGACACGCTGACAGTGTTGGGAACAAAGGTGATGCTGAATGTTCAGCCCAGAGGCAGACCCTCATGCCTTTTGGTGCAGAAAGCTGTGGCTCGAGTTTTTAAAAAGCTTTCAACTCTGTCTCATCATCAATAGCAAATAATTCGCAGAGCTGTAACACAGCAATTTACTGAAGTGCTCCATTGAACATCATCAGGATAAGCAGCGGACCTATCACACTCAGCCTGGTGAAATATTTATTTGGTCACTAAAAAATAGCTAGTCAATAAAACTTTGAGGAAAAGAAAAATTCTCCTTGCATCTACCACAAGTGTGAGTTTCAGTTGATTCAAATAAAAATAACCAGATCACAGGAAAAAAAAAAAAGATTACAACAAACAGGAATCTCCCTTGTAATGCTGTGTAAGACATCAAAGCTTTAAATGGTTGGTTTGGGCTTTTTTGGTCTTTGTTTCATTTTCAAAAACACGAATCACCTCTGGGAGAAAGAGCCCTTCCCCACCGTAAAGGCTGCTGCTTGAGAACGTGATTCACAGGAAGTTCTCCACGTGTGAGGCAGACTAATGGGCAGTTCACAGCATCATGGCCTCCATCCATCTATGTTGCTTTTCCAACAGAAGTATTTTTAAAAAGTGCTGTTATACAGGCTCTTGAGCAGAAGCTGCCTTTTTTTTTTTTTGTGGTGTTGGAAAATACCACATTGATTTTATAAGCAGTTGGCACTTTCTTGAAAGACTTCAGAAGAAATTGTCAACATGAGCCATAAGACTAGGACTTGGTAAAGAACACTGTCCATTTAGATTTTCTGTGACAGTGATTTTTTTGTGATACCTGTACTGATTTTCAGATTTTAGACAATTTAAAATAATTCAGACACCAGGCTCCCCAGTACAACCCAGTATGTACTTGTCTGGTAATACACATATACTGAGTTTGACACTAACTGCTTGGTGGCTGGAATTATCACCCAGGAACACAGGCACAAGGGATGCCCCAGCCCATCCATTTGTACTGTGTATTCAAACACTGGTATAAGCCCCCCCCCAAAAAAGGCCTTGTGAGATCCAGTGTGCTAATGATTGACTTCACACAGCGCAGTCTCAAAAGCACTATTTGTATGTATGGACCCTCCTGTAGCATTATTGTATCACAACCATTCAGTGACAAATCCTATAAACAAACAAAAGTAGCCAACTGCTTCACTTCCTAAGCTGCATGAAATGTAAGCTTAAGTAGGAAAAGTTAAAACTTGAAAACACAAGATTAAGAAAAAAATAAAGAGTAAATCTAAGGGCCCTGGTTGTTATAACAACACCAAAACCGAATTTCTCAGCCATTTTGATAGTTTCAGGCACAAAAGTAATTAAAACAAGCCAAATTGTGTGAATAGCTGTTTTGTGTGAATAGCTGTTTTCGTTCCACCCTAATGGAATGGCTTGACCTAACAAAGGAATCATTTATTTGCACTTCCAGCCCAGATTTTTTTAGCTTTTTCTAAAAAGTTCTAGTGGAACACAAAATAAAATTGACAACACACAAATGAAAACACTTCACGGTGTATTTTATGAAATGGCTGGTATTGGCCTGATTAAGATTTACTCTATTCAAGATACACTTAAAACCCACAAAACAAAGGCACAATTCAGAAAGAAAGAGGCCAGAAGATCCAAGTCAGACAGCAGCATTAAGAACATCAATGTTCAATTGTTGTTGTAAAGGCACCCGTTCTCCTCCAAGGAAAATAACTCTGTGTATTTGAAAACTGATGGCCACACACTCTTCCTCAGTTTTAATATAGTTGCTTGTTGTATGAGGTGTGGGCTGAATGCACTTCACACTGCTACAGTTTTTTTGACAGCTAAAAATCCATTTTCTGATGGAGGGCAAGATAAGCAATAGGACTATTGCACCGTAATGGAAATTTTGGACAAGACTCCACTCCCTCTCCCATCATTCAGTCAACTCAAAGGGCATTTGCACAATGGAGTCTAAAACCCACAGTCATTAAATGATTACAACATTTTAAATACTTTGTAAACAGAGAGCAGCAGTATCTATACAAAACAATCCCAAATCAGAGGATTCAGAGGCCAGACATGCAAGATGTGATCTGAGAAGGACCGAATGTTCCAGTTAAACCCTTTCCTGAGTTACGATCTTCACAGACCTGATGATTTTTTTAACATACCTTCACTTACCATTTTCAGGGAACAGTTTAAAAGCATTTGGAACACTATGTTTTGGTAGAAATATTAGGAAGCTCAGCTCAATGCCTCACTGCTTGACAAGCTTCCCTGTAGGAACCTGTGCAGAGAAGCTCAGTCTATTCATGAAGGGGAAACACTTCCCCGCCCATCATGTTTATTCCCAACATAACCCTTACAGACACAACTGTGTCATAAGCAAAATGTAACCAACTTCTGTCAGCACGAAAGAAGCTCTTCCACAGCTGCTGTTCCCCAAGAAGTACAGGATAATACTGGTTAGATGTGGAAGCTCTAATCATAAGGATGCTTTGAGAACAAAGTAGTCAGTGTTACAGGAAGGAAAATGAACCTGATAAATAGATACTTCCTACATGAAAAAGTTATTTCTGGATTGACATACCAAGGCCTGACCGAGGATCAGTTGGGAAAAAACAACATCACACAAAACCCTTCAAAGACTGACTCACATCCTCACTTCGACTCTTAACTTCATTAGTCTGGTAGCATTACAGTGGGAGGTGACAGGTGATTGGCTACCACGAGCACAAGTTAAATATTTTCAGAAGAAAAAAAAAATTCATGCTGCAAGGAGGAAGACCACAAAGTCTTGAAATTAAGTTCAAGTAGGAAAAGTGCAGGTAAATTATATAATGTACTACTGGGTAGCTTAAAATACTATTTTGTGCAAAAATTAGCAGCACCCAAATTAGTTATTTGAAAATAAAGATGAATATATCATCTGAAACATTCAGATTACTATACTTTAAAGTAACCCATGTTACATTCCTCCATACACATCAGTTTTTGTCTACATGGTAGCAGACATTTGGAAGAACCACCTAAAAGCAGCACCACTGTCAAACCACACCATGGTCAGTCAGTATTCAGGTGCTGTCATGTTTTCCACTGTCATGATAAATGTCACTCAAAATACAAAGATCCTACTTACTTGGTTCCAGCTTCTTCAGATCCTCAAGCTTAAATTCATCCTGTGATTGGGTGGACTAGGTCAATACAAAGAAAGAGTTAGATTTTAGGATGCACCTTCCTCTCAGGAAGAGCTACCAGATCTTAGAATAAGCATGCAAGGTGCTTCCATTGTTCAAGTGTACCAGATTACTTCAAAACTACATCCCAAAGCACTCAAACAAAACCTCCCCAACAGAGGGTAGGTTTCATTGGTGGGGTGGCAAGGATGTTACTTCTCATTTATTGAGAACAAACTTAACCCATGTTCCAAGCTCTAACACAAGATAAATATTTTTAAAGCACCTGGTGACAAGTTCTTACTTACACAGAAACATTCACAGTTCAACACTGAAACATGGGCAGAAATTACAGTATACAGGATGAGCTTGACAAAATTCAGCTAAGAACTCACTGTAAATGGAAAAGGAATTACCACCTCTCCCTTCTCCAACTCTGATGATGCAGTTTCCTCATCTGTCTGTAGCATATACATGTCTGGTTCTCAGTAAGCCTACCTGACTCACTAACTCAACAGAAAAGTTTTTAATTTTCTCATTTTGAGGTAGCTCACCAACAGTTTGGTAAGCCGAACTAGCTTATTCTGAGACAACAAGTGGCAGAGTTGGCATAAAAATAAGTGGTGTAAAGAAGAGGATTGACATTGGACATCCTCTTTTAGGTGGTCTTTTAGATCAGGTCTTACCTACTATGTCACTGCACCCTTGGCATCTCTTAAGATTGTTTCCAGCATTTAAGGCCCAATAAGGTTTA
Organism: Sclerurus mexicanus; assembly: GCA_013396755.1. Lineage (NCBI taxonomy): Eukaryota > Metazoa > Chordata > Aves > Passeriformes > Furnariidae > Sclerurus > Sclerurus mexicanus. Next base: position 2,317,250 of record VWZF01007212.1, on the reverse strand, counting down.
GTTGATTTTGCCCAAGAGTGATTAGGGACCTCCTGCAAGACTATGTAAGGACAGTAAAGCAGCTGTACCCTTCCTGTTAGGAGCATGGAAAAAGATGACCACACTGACTGTTTTAACCTCTGCTCAAAAACCATAACCAAACTGCAGCAAATAAAGCCCTCCCCAAAGTGAAGTGGATGAGGAGTTCTAGTAGCCTCACATGAGGTTAGAAAATCTCTGAGTTAATGCTGAGGAATCAACAGAAAGGAAGGCTGTTCTTGCACAACATCATCTCTTCATCTTGGCAGGTTATGACACAGCTGCATCTTCTGCTGTTGCTCTGAGACATGTCCCACAATGGAACACGCCTGCCCTTATCAAAGTCACAGTGATTCAGAGCAAGTGCAACACTCCTCAGACACCTTACACCAAAATAGGTAGAGCTAACCAAGGAATTCTTCAAATGCTTCACAGCCTAGACACTGGCCAGCCTCACATCATTAGCCCAGCTCCAACAGGCTGTTTCCCAGCCTCTCAGGCAATTAAAGGCAGCACAGTGGGCCTGCTGCACCTTGAACAGCAACATGAAGTGCTCTGGAGTGCTCCTGAGTAACTTGATGCAAAACTTGCCTTCACCACTCTTTGTTGGCAAAGAGGTAATTCAGTAACCCAAACTCCACTTGCATTGATTCATCCTTTCCCCATCCACAATCTTTCAGAAATTTCTCACTTGCCTTTCATTTTGGGGATAAGATTGTGCCGAGAGAAAAATATATTCCCTCCCATGACAAACACTTTCAGTACAGAAAAGAGCCCAAAGAGTAGTTTATAAATCATTGTTTTCCCACATTTTCCTACAGCACTGCCAGTTTTCATGACTGCTAAAAAATAATTTTTTTTCTACACACCCATTCTTCCTCATGGTCTATTATGATTTGTGAAGCAGCTGAATTAGGGCAAGGGTCACTCTGGGGATCTTTTTACCCTTGCACACAAGTTCGGAAGACAAACTAAACAGTTCTGAAGGAGGAAAGTGAGGTGAAAAACTAATGACAAAATGTGCAGTTAAATTCCTGTACAAACCCTAATAGAAGCTCATATACGCACTTTAAGTCTTTTTTTAACGCAGCCACCTGGGGCATCACATTGACAATCTGGAAATTCTAAGTGTTCAAGGGTTTGTTCACTCTGATTTCATAAGTTGTAGCTATTTCTGAAGACACTAAACAAGCTTTAAAAAGTTACCTATTGCTAAAGGATGAAGTCAGGAAAAAGAGCGATACCTGCAAAGCTGCACTTCTCAGTTCCAAGCATGTTGCAATTTTACCAATGGTTTTCTGAAAGGGAAAGAAAGTAGTTTAGTACTGAAACTGTATTCTTCCAGATTCACATTTTTAAAGAATATAAATACAAACAATTGCTTTTTCTTGCAAAGATTTCAGATCTATTATTCAGTACCAGATCATTCAGCATCAAAAGCACTTTTTATTTTAACACAAGCAAGATTTTCTGAAAGCACAATAGAAACAGACATCTGCCACTTAACTCCCCTCCCACAGCCCAGCAACACAGATAGGGGACATTCACTCAGCAGGCACTGTAATAATGCCTATCACATCATAAACTGTTTATAAACTCAACTGCTCTCAGATGATAGGGGACTGAAAAAAATAAATCCAAAGCAACCAGTGCATTAACTTCTGAGAATTTAAGTGGCTTGTTTTGATTTGCTCTTTTAGGAGCCATGCCTGCAGTTCCTCTATCAGGCTCACAATCCCAGCAAACCAAGTTCACCCTCCTCAGATGTTAAAGCAGCCCAGTATCTCAGCACTCAAAAAACACAGTCCACTTTTGCAAGTTTTGGTGGGAGAGGAAGTAAGAGGTGGATTATTTTTCTAACTTTCTATTTTTGTAATTTTAAGGGATTTAAACTCCAAGTGAATCATGGAATATATTCTTCAATTCAAACTTGTCAGCAATCTAAAATATCCCCAAGCATAACTGTGAGGTAATTTCTCATTTTCATTTAAAAATGTAGAAAAGAGAGGTGGGCTTCAAAACAGTTCATTGTAAGCAATCTTACTTTGAAGACAGTATTAAGCTTTTATGTCTCACAAAACAGTCACATTTGTTTCGGTTACTACCAGCTGAAAGGAGGAGTTAAGACTTATCAAGTGGACATAACTCTTATCACGTGGACACAACTGCCCAGCGTATTTTACCTTGCCTGACCACAAGTTTGTTCATTCACTAAAAGCTTTTAGTGAATTAAAACTCAGACTATCTGCAGAGATAAGGGCCAGATATAACTACAAAATGCTCTGTGGAACATTTATGGGGCAAGAAAACCATCAAGCATGAAGCTACAAAGAAAAGCAGTTTGTTTTCAAAGTTTTCCCCTCAGAAGGAAGATTAAAGTTGAAATATGCACCTGTAACTCATTCTCTCCTTTTAAATCAGGCAGTATAAAAAGAGATCCCCCATGAGCTCAATGCAAGGGGAGGAAAAGATTTCTTAGAGCAGAACTCTAGCATCAAAGAACTTCAAGAGTATATGGGCACCTGGCAAGTTATGCAGTGTCAGTCAAAAGTCAAAAAGGAGGATTATATTTTTAGGACTCCAAGAGGTTGGTATCAGCACATAAAAACTAGGCATGCATTCGCAGGGACTTTCCTCTGTCATCTGCCCTGAGAAATGTCACAACTGCAAAGAGATGTCACAACTCCTCCTCAATCAGCTCCTGGGCCACCACTATTTTCAACAGGCTGGGCTAAAAGCTAAAGGACTCCAGTTTCAGTTCACCTTAGGGCACACTGAAAGTTGAAAGAGTTCAGGAGCTGAATCGTAAGCAGATCAGACATCAATACCTCAAGGGCAGAGCCAACAGCTGGAGCGTGCAAAAGTCTCAGACAACTGATTTTCATCTGCCACCACAGGCTCATCAAAGCTTTCAAAGCCATTTCTCCCCAGGTGGCATCTCCTCTCGCCTTACACATTGTTACAAGGTGGCATCAGGCCAGACTTTACTTTCTCATAGTTTTTATTACTGTCCATTGTATGGAGGTCTGTCAAAAAAACTGAATTCTGAGCACCATCCAGGAAAGCAGCAAGTGCTGGGTATTAACACAGGACACATGATTTTCTCTCTGCCGAGGATGCAGCACGTGCAGCAGTGTGCTTTGGGAATTTCAGCACAGAGCAACATGACCTTATGCTTGCATGCAACATGGCAGAGAAAAAATATTAACAGCTCCATTTCTGTGGAGGTTCATTTTGGAGTCCAGGGTTAGTCAACAAACTCCCACTTCCCCAAAATAAATTCTGCTACATAACAGAGGCCCATGACTGGATCTCCAGCTTAGCTTGTAAAAAAAGATATTTTGAAAAAGAAAGGAGCACATACAGTCCTGGATTCATTTTGAGACCTTCAGACCCACACTGCACACGTGGGCGTTGTGAATTTATTTACATGTGCTTTCAGGCTGGATGGGAGGACACCAGGTAGTACTACAGAAGCAGATTCTCAGTCCCTATGATTAGAACACACTACATCCACCTAATCAGCTGCAGTGTAACAAAAGGAATTCCTTCTCATATTTGAGAACATCTGGAAAGATACATTTGCAAAGGTAGATTCTTAAAGAGGAAGGTGTGAAGTAATGGGTAAAAGAAAGGAATCCAGAGGCTCCCTAGGGAAGGGAGGGGAATCTCTGAGGTTTGACTACAGCCTTAACATCTGCAAAAACCCAGCTGTTCCAATGGTTTGGGTGTTGACTGCTGAGCAAAAAGCATGCCCATTCTGTGTTAGATCAAAACCCCTCCAACTACACAACAGAAAGAGGGCTACAAGCTTGCAGGGTGCCAGCACAGTCTCCATGCCCCACCAGGAAACAGATTTTCACGTGGCTCTTCCCCTCCCAGTTTCTCATGCAGAGCACTAAGCCCTCACCATAAAGAAGATCTCAGAAGCACTGCTCAACCCCTGTCTACTTTGTCAATTCACCAATAAGTTCAGCAACACCACTATTCCCTATCCTGCAGATTCATAACTGTGTGTTCTGAAAACTGCCTGAACTAGGAACTTCCTAACAGAACAAAGAGCAACACAAAAATGTGTGTCCTGCGGCTCCTGGGGGCTGAAGGGCAATAATGGCTCTAGAAACAGATTAATTTAAGAGAGTTTGGGAGTCTTAAAATAGTAAAGAATAGGTTTTATATGGAATCTATTGAAATATGGCAAGCTCCCAGCAGGCATTATTCATAACTATTTTTTTAAGGGACCACACCCAACCCAAAAGTTAAAAATGCAGCTAAACACTGCTATCATTTTCAGCTGCAACTATCCCATGCAAAGGCTCCTTTTTGCAGCAGGAAAAACATTCTGCATCTCATTAGAAAGACTGAAGCCATAATTAACTTTGCTAGTTTTAAATAGTTAAGACTCAGTTTAATGTAAACTCGTGATTAAACGGGGAAAAAAAATCAGTTGGTCTTGTAGTCAAGGTTTCTTCAGTGTAGTTGTGTGAGTAATGACTGTGCTAACTGTAATGCAGTCAAAGATGTTTGCATAAATAGAGAGCCAGAGCAGAGTTTGGCTTTAACGAGAGGTCTAGGCTGTTAGAAGACCAGTAGTTCAATGAATCACGCTAAGACTGTTCAACAGTGCTCTTATTTCAGCAAGTTATCATTGCATAAAAAGCACAGTTTTCTAATACTGACGAGAATTCAGCCTAGCACAAAAACAGTTACACGAGAAGCAACAACTGCGGTTGGCAGAGGGCTTTAAAGGTCACATTTATTGCACAGAGAACTGGGTGAGAGTAACTGTAGCTGGAGGCAAGCTGACAACCACGGCCAAACCTAACTGGAACAATTCACATCACAAAACACAGTGGCTGATCATGAATGAAGACAGAATATTTTAGAGAATGAAGGTAAAATAATGAGCAGCAAGATTCAAACATGAAGAGTGAGGTAAATTCACCACTAACTGTATCTGTTAATATTCCATACATGCAGTTTCTACGTGATGAAATTGTTGCACAACCTCCTTGCAGCTGTTGAAGGGTGATTAAAAGCAATGATTTTCTGTTTACAGTATCTGCAGAGAAATTCTTCAATAAAATTCACAATCACTAATGAACATTCCAGCACTGTCAATAATCCAAGTCAAGACAGAGCCTTCCCTAAGGACTAAAACTCCAGAATTATGTCCAGCAATAGTTATGACAACCCCTCAGAAGTTGAAAATACAGGAAGGAACAGCAAAATCTGAAGACCAGTCTGCTCTACCAAGGCAAGTAGCATACAGTGTTTCAAAACAGACTGAATTCAGATCAAGAGCAAAAAGGTAATATAGGACTATTTAAAGTCTGAATTCCGACCACAAACACCACATTTATTATAAGATACATAACTGGCTCACAGTATGCCTAGGAAAGTGTTTTTAGATTAACAGATTGCATGATTATGTTAACAAATAACACATCATCAATTATGATGTGGCCGTATCTGCACTGTAACACCACCTGTGATGCATGAAATAAACCCAAATGTGGTAAAAGTTTATACAGGCAGATAGGGCTGAGAATTTGAACCCTGTCTTGTCCTTTTCCTGTAGCTGTCAGGTGAGTAGCTTTCCCTTGGTACAGAGGAGTTGCTACTGAAATCCACCTACTCCACAGAGTACATCAAGTAAGAAACAATGACAGCATCACAGTAAATTTCAGCAGTATGTATGGTCCTTTGGAAAACAGCTAACAGGAAATCTACACAAAACCTGGAGTGAGGGTAGACCAAGCAACTGGAAATCAAAATGAGTTTCACAGCCTTTCAATCTATAAAATTCTGCACGCAGCGTTGTTCAGTGATATCAGATAAGCAAACCCTTAAGTTTACACTCCTCTACATTCAAAAAAATAAAGAGGTGGCTCTTATACAACATGCAGAACCTCAGAAAGTCTAGATAATAGGGAAAGAGGCCTTTTGGAACTACGAGGAAATATCATGCTTGTGGATGCATTGGCAGGAGCACAACTGAGCAAAAGTAGCTGTTTTGGTAGCTGATTTTTTAAAGGGTGGCAAGAAAGAAGATACATTTCTGTTTAACCAAGCCGCTTGCAAACCCAGCAGTATGCTAAATTCCACCCCTACTTGCCACGTGAATGATATTAGCGATGATAGTAATTGGTCGTGATCACTAAATGATACACTGGCTGAGCTCCTGCAGAAATAGGGAAGACCAGAACAGCAAGAGGGTTTACATCAAACTAAAAGATTTTGCTGTAAAGGGTTTTAAGTGCTTCTTTCAAAGAAAGAGCAAGACTCTTATTTTTGTTGTGACTAGCATTCCTTGTGTTCTTTCAACAAAATGTTGGGGAATTGGGCTGTGCATGTGGCCAATTAAATAGTTATTGCTATTTGAAACCAGACTCAAAGTTTCAGTGCATCAGCCACTGATTGATCTGAAAAAAAACCCAAGTGACATAAATGCAAACCTCTTTTATAAAATATATCAGCTTTAGAAATTGGTATCACTCTGCAAGCATTTAAAACCACCACTCCTTAGTTTTTTTTTGTTAGAAGACCGTTGCCTTAAGACATGATTGCAGTTGTGCATCTAACATCTGAGGTCAGTTATCTCAACTTCCTGAGCCCCCCAGGCCTTCCCTCATGGCTGACCTCATTCACTTCCACAATCTGGTCCAAGGTCCTTTTCATAAGACTCAGGGAACATCTGGAAGCAAAGCCCTGTGCGGTTCTGGTTCCCATACTCACAGGAGATGATGTCTCCAGAAGTGAGATTAACAACTTTGCCTTCATGAAGTAACTACATTTTCAAAAGTCTCCACAGAGGGGAAACACACAGCAAAGATAACAATAGCTGAGAATGATGGAGAAAGTTACCAGCAAGGGCTAGAGAGCAGAAGCAATCAAAGAGTAAACAGCTGTCCACCAGTAACAAGACTCTCAAGGCTCACAGTTCAGGAAAAGTGGACCAAATCCTTCTCCAAGATTACAGCCTAGTTTAAGGCAATCTTGAGCTTTACCACCTTCTTTGCAGAAGGTAAACAGAACACGGAAGACCAGCTCTTTGCCTTTCTTATTGGTAGACATTGAGGAAACCATTACAAACCTCTGTCAGACTCCATGTAAAACGTGCATTTCTTTGTATGAGTTTCTTTAAACACATCAAATGCATCTCAAATTTCTGCAGCCAGGACCTGTTTTCAGGACTAACATTTCCAAGCACAGATCCTGTTACTCTAGCACTCTATCACTGTGAGATTCTGAGCTAGCAAATGTCAATTTCCTGGTAGGAACATTGCTCAAACAAGTGATCTTATGACTGGGAAATCTGGAAATACAAGTCTCTAGTTTGGTACTCCTAAGGAAATCATGCCTTTATAGCAGACAAGAAAATTTAAGAGGGCCTCATATCTCAAAAGGCTGTATTTTGCAGTAAATGCTGGAGTGTATGAGATCTCAGCTAGCACTGTCCACTAAAATCCCATCACAGAACTGCAGTATTATGTTGCTGAGAGGAAAAACAGCCTTTTCAACTGAGGGGAGGGAGGGAGGAGTAAAGTAATTTCAATATTTTGAAAGATTATAAGCAAATGATGTTCTAAGAGGCTGCTAGGGAGCATTCTGCCAGGACCCTTCCCTGTCAGGTGTTACACGTTAAGTTAATATCCCCCTCACACACCCTCAATGTCTGCAGTTTAGACCTCACCACATAAATTGTGCTAAGGTTGAATAAGCAAATTATCAAACATCACCCAAAAAAAGAAACACCTAGGTTATGAAGGACTCTGGCCAGCAGGCATGACATTCAATACTACACAGCAGAGCATCCGTCACATCTAATGACAGCAACTGTTTCAGCTGCGCTGGGCTCTGTTTCTGTTTGTGCATATTGAGGGAGGAAAAAGGTCTCACAAGGCTCTGGCCTTCGAGATATAAAAACATAACACACATCAACATCTCTGAGTCAAGCTCCTTGACTGAGCAAACAGCAATGCTCACCTTTTGATCTTCTGTGAATTCCGAGTTGTTGTGCTGAGACTGCGCCTCTTTTTGTAGGTGCCTTGCTAATCTGGATGGGGGAAAATAAAACTGTAGAGTGGGAACACAACACAAACACACATTTCCCCTCCCAGCTCCAGAAAATGCATCAGTCAAAAGGTCCACAGACTGCTGCTTCAAATAGCTTTTGGGGCTTTTTTTTTTGTTTTTGTGGTTTTGGAGTGGTTTTTTTTAAACAAAGTTTTCTATAGCCATGGTAGTTCATATTTAAAAAACACCTAGAAGGTGGACAAAATGTGCAACCACATTAAGCAGGAAGGACTACATATATAATGCATCATGAAGGGAGAACAGGTAAGAAGGTCCTTCTACCCAACTGGCCCTTTTTTAAGCACTGACCTTTTTATTCTCACCATCCCCTCCTTTCATAATAGGAAACTATAGCCCCTGTGAAGACCCACTGTGGTACAATCCCACGTGCATTTCACAGGGAGAGTCTGAGGCAAGCCAGACTGCCAGGAGGCATACATTGCCAGGGTGGGAGCACCTTGGGCAGTGGCACATGCTCTCCTAGCACAGGAAACCAGGCACAGGGCAGCTTGGCCCAGGCTGCCAAGGTGGATCAGCTCACATTTGTGTCTGCCAACAACCCAGGCAGAGCAGAGACCCCACCCCTTGCCATCACAGAGGCAGGAGTACCAAGGGGTTTGGAAAGCAACAGTAGGAGAACTGCTCGAGAAAGCGAAAGGAAGCTGGAGGGAAGCTATGGGAAGAGTTACAGTTTCCGTCCAGGGAGGAAGGCGAACATTAAACAAGCAAAACCTCTGGGCGATTGTTGCCATTCCCTGTAAATAATTTTTTTACAAGCAGAGCAGGAGGGAGGACAGGGGTTGAGTGGAATCTCAGAGACAGCAGTGGGACCCGGGACATCACAATACTCTTCCAATCAGAACATGCAAGTTTGCACTCTTAAAGGGATTCTGCTTCTCTCCACCACTGCAGGAGGCATTTGCTTGGTTTTTGGGGGGAGGTTAAAACACCAAGATGCACACAGCAGAACAGAACAGATTATCCTCAAGGCCTGTGGCAGAAACAAAAATCAGAACTCATCTTCTTTGGTTTTGCTCAAAATAAACTCTCTTAAAAAAAACCCATAAGGATTGAGGCCACTGTAGCTTTTAACTAGCACCAGTGAAAACACAACCAAACAGGACAACTGCACAACTTGGTGGTGTTGCCTCCCTTCATAAATGGGGAAAGATGGCAGCTGAGAAAAGACAAAAAAGCACAAACATACCTGAACCCAAAAGTACACTCCTTCCCTACTGCCCTGCCATATGTTAGACAGGACACAGAGAAAGGGCATTAAAAGCAATGATTTAAGAAAACATCACCACACCAGCAATATGCCACCCGCAAGAGGCAGCATCACAGCATTAACATTTCTGCAAGCATCAATAACAGAACCCTCTTTCCATTTGTCACTAATACCAAAAAATTCCACCCTAATACAAATAAATGCATCTGGCATCCCACTTGAAGCTCGTTTAAAGTTGGATTAGACCAAGTTCCACAGATGGGGACATTCAACAGGGAAGCCACTGCTGACAGCTAGAAGGGCTCCTGTGTAAGCACCTGAATGAATGAAGGCCAAGCTTCCTGCACTTCCAGGAGTAACAAAGAGCTCAGCGGACAGACACAGGAGGTAAATAACTTTTACATAAGCAGCCATCAGGACTTAGACTTTCCAAATCTAAGCTTTCTCAGAAAGCTCAGTGTAACGAGCGTCTCCCCAGGCTCCTGGTGCTGATAAGGACAGACTGCGCCAGCGTTCACAGCATCTGGACAACAGCAGCACCACACTTGTTCACCCCATCTCAGGATGCCACTGGAGAAGGCAACAGCAAAAACCCACACTGTGATGTCTCTCCAGAACTACAGGTTGGTATCTTGTCCTGTGCTGCTTGTTTGCAACTTCCACCCTACAGCTTGAAAGTGTTACTGATTTATCTGCTAAATCTACAAGCAGCAGATATACACTTAGAAAAGGTCTTGCTCCTCCCTAGGAAACAGCTCCCTGTAATCCCTTGATCTTCTCTCCTCAGTCCTGGAACAACAGAATTCATCTACTGGGGACTATTCAGTAGAAACTCACTGATAAGAGCAGCTTACAATACACTAGTACCCAAGAGGAGCTTTCTTACAAAGATATCGCACTACTCCAAAATCAGAGCAGATCCAGGGTGTGGAGATCATCTCAGTTCTCATCTGACACAAGAGATGTAGGAGGAAAATATACTTTGACTCTCACATTGGACGGCCTGCAAACATTTAGTGACCTCACTTGTCAGTGAAGTGTGTTCAGAAGGAAAAGCTCAAAGACATTTCATTCTGAAGAAACATCATTATGTGAAACTGGCTGCTGAGACTGCTAAGACAGTTTAAAGCATTAGGATCCTACTGGACTCCACACAGATGTCCACATAAGGGCATTTAGTTAAAACATCTTTTACTTTTCAATGATTTTTTAATGCCGACACAGATCTGGAAGAGAATTTCTTTTCATCCCTGTGCCAAGGTTTGTATAGTAACCGCTTGCCCTACTCAAAAGGCTATCAGCAAACTGCAAATAACTGAGCTTGCATCATCCTGCCTGGTGAGTGAATGAAATGATGAGATTACAGCCTCTCACAACCATGCTGTCCATGGCCAGCTAACTAGTTACTCCGAATGGCAACTGAACCGGTAGCCAGTGTGCTCACATCCCGTAACTTGAACAGTCCTGAACAGCGCTAGAAGATCCCTCGGGGAGCATCCCCCCAGCTAACTTTCTCTTGGGAACAAGTGCAAACCCTCTCGACGACTTCCAGAAATTTCACCATGAGAAACTTATGCTGGAATACTCAGATCACAAGGAAGTAACTTCCATCCTCACGGTGCGTGGAGCAGTAGGGAGAGCATCTTACCGAAGCTACTAGGTGTGTTCCCAAGGATACCAACAGTGCCCTACAGCCGATCCTCCCCTGCTGCCAGAGGATTCATGGATGGTGTGGTCCCACCCAGTGCCAGCCACTGTGACTGGGGTGCCAGGTTCCCCACGCTCCCATCCCGGTTCCACCGGGAGCGAGACACACCAGCGCGAGACCGACCCCTTTTCACTCTGATGGGTTGGTTAGGGCTTTTGTTTGTTTGTTTGTTAAGGCTGATGCTTCTGCAGCCCGTTTCCTAAGCCCACCCTTCCCCACACGCGTGGCCGCGATGGGAGTATCCCGCACCAGGGGTGCCCGGGAGGCTCCAGCACCCACGCTGGCCCATGATCACGGAACCACGGAATCACAGAATCACCCCTTTGGGTCGGAAGGGACCTTAAAGCTCATCCTGCTACCGGCTGGGGCACCTCCCGCCCGCGCAGGCTGCCCCAAGCGCCGCGCCGGCCGCTGCCTCCCTCAGGGCAGGGCAGGGCAAGGCAGGGCAAGGCAAGGCAGGGCAGGGCAGGGCAGGGCAGGGCAGGGCAGGGCGGGCAGCTCCCGCCCCGTCCCTCAGCGGCACACCCGCCCCGACCCCCGCCCCGCGGAAGGGCCGGCGGGGCCCCGGCGCTGAGGGGGCCGCGGC